>JAVUPR010000084.1:0-452163 GCA_036785695.1 Gentiana straminea
CCTCCGTTTTGCTTGCCGTTTGCGCCGGCGTGCCTTATTTATCGTTCGGGTCGATATCACATCGCACTTCAAAGAGAATTACAAACGTTTTTTTTCGTACTTTTTTTCGTACCCATAGAGTACTTAACCGTGTGATTTTTGATTCCTTGTACAAGGCCATTCTCGGCCTCCGTTTTGCTTGCCGTTTGCGCTCGGCGTGCCTTATTTATCGTTCGGGTCGATATCACACGTACTTCAAAGAGAATTACAAACGTTTTTTTTTCGTACTTTTTTTTCGTACCCATAGAGTACTTAACCGTGTGATTTTTGATTCCTTGTACAAGGCCATTCGCCTCCGTTTTGCTTGCCGTTTGCGCCGGCGTGCCTTATTTATCGTTCGGTCGATATCACATCGCACTTCAAAGAGAATTACAAACGTTTTTTTTTCGTACTTTTTTCGTACCCATAGAGTACTTAACTCGTGTGATTTTTGATTTCTTGTACAAGGCCATTTCGGCCTCCGTTTTGCTTGCCGTTTGCGCCGGCGTGCCTTATTTATCGTTCGGTCGATATCACATCGTACTTCAAAGAGAATTACAAACGTTTTTTTTCGTACTTTTTTCGTACCCATAGAGTACTTAATCGTGTGATTTTTGATTCCTTGTACAAGGCCATTCTCGCCTCCGTTTTGCTTGCCGTTTGCGCCGGCGTGCCTTATTTATCGTTCGGTCGATATCACATCAAGTACTTCAAAGAGAATTACAAACGTTTTTTTTCGTACTTTTTTTCGTACCCATAGAGTACTTAACCGTGTGATTTTTGATTCCTTGTACAAGGCCATTTCGCCTCCGTTTTGCTTGCCGTTTGCGCCGGCGTGCCTTATTTATCGTTCGGTCGATATCACATCGTACTTCAAAGAGAATTACAAACGTTTTTTTTCGTACTTTTTTTCGTACCCATAGAGTACTTAATCGTGTGATTTTTGATTCCTTGTACAAGGCCATTCTCGGCCTCCGTTTTGCTTGCCGTTTGCGCCGGCGTGCCTTATTTATCGTTCGGTCGATATCACATCGCATTTCAAAGAGAATTACAAACGTTTTTTTTCGTACTTTTTTCGTACCCATAGAGTACTTAACCGTGTGATTTTTGATTTCTTGTACAAGGCCATTCTGGCCTCCGTTTTGCTTGCCGTTTGCGCCGGCGTGCCTTATTTATCGTTCCGGTCGATATCACACGCATTTCAAAGAGAATTACAAACGTTTTTTCGTACTTTTTTTCGTACCCATAGAGTACTTAATCGTGTGATTTTTGATTCCTTGTACAAGGCCATTCCGCCTCCGTTTTGCTTGCGCGTTTGCGCCGGCGTGCCTTATTTATCGTTCGGTCGATATCACATCGCATTTCAAAGAGAATTACAAACGTTTTTTTTTCGTACTTTTTTTCGTACCCATGTAGTACTTAACCGTGTGATTTTTGATTCCTTGTACAAGGCCATTCTCGCCTCCGTTTTGCTTGCCGTTTGCGCCGGCGTGCCTTATTTATCGTTCGGTCGATATCACACGCATTTCAAAGAGAATTACAAACGTTTTTTTCGTACTTTTTTTCGTACCCATAGAGTACTTAATCGTGTGATTTTTGATTCCTTGTACAAGGCCATTCTCGCCTCCGTTTTGCTTGCCGTTTGCGCCGGCGTGCCTTATTTATCGTTCGGTCGATATCACATCGCATTTCAAAGAGAATTACAAACGTTTTTTTCGTACTTTTTTTCGTACCCATAGAGTACTTAACCGTGTGATTTTTGATTCCTTGTACAAGGCCATTCGCCTCCGTTTTGCTTGCCGTTTGCGCCGGCGTGCCTTATTTATCGTTCGGTCGATATCACATCGCACTTCAAAGAGAATTACAAACGTTTTTTTCGTACTTTTTTCGTACCCATAGAGTACTTAACCGTGTGATTTTTGATTCCTTGTACAAGGCCATTCCGGCCTCCGTTTTGCTTGCCGTTTGCGCCGGCGTGCCTTATTTATCGTTCGGTCGATATCACATCGCATTTCAAAGAGAATTACAAACATTTTTTTTCGTACTTTTTTTCGTACCCATAGAGTACTTAACCGTGTGATTTTTGATTCCTTGTACAAGGCCATTCTCGCCTCCGTTTTGCTTGCCGTTTGCGCCGGCGTGCCTTATTTATCGTTCGGTCGATATCACATCAAGATTTCAAAGAGAATTACAAACGTTTTTTTTCGTTTTTTTTCGTACCCATAGAGTACTTAACTCGTGTGATTTTTGATTCTTGTACAAGGCCATTCTCGGCCTCCGTTTTGCTTGCCGTTTGCGCCGGCGTGCCTTATTTATCGTTCGGTCGATATCACATCGCATTTCAAAGAGAATTACAAACGTTTTTTTTCGTACTTTTTTTTTCGTACCCATAGAGTACTTAATCGTGTGATTTTTGATTCCTTGTACAAGGCCATTCCGCCTCCGTTTTGCTTGCCGTTTGCGCCGGCGTGCCTTATTTATCGTTCGGTCGATATCACATCGTACTTCAAAGAGAATTACAAACGTTTTTTTTCGTACTTTTTTTTCGTACCCATAGAGTACTTAACCGTGTGATTTTTGATTCCTTGTACAAGGCCATTCTCGTCTCCGTTTTGCTTGCCGTTTGCGCCGGCGTGCCTTATTTATCGTTCGGTCGATATCACATCGCATTTCAAAGAGAATTACAAACGTTTTTTTTCGTACTTTTTTTCGTACCCATAGAGTACTTAACCGTGTGATTTTTGATTCCTTGTACAAGGCCATTCTCGCCTCCGTTTTGCTTGCCGTTTGCGCCGGCGTGCCTTATTTATCGTTCGGTCGATATCACATCGCATTTCAAAGAGAATTACAAACGTTTTTTTTCGTACTTTTTTTCGTACCCATAGAGTACTTAATCGTGTGATTTTTGATTCCTTGTACAAGGCCATTCTCGCCTCCGTTTTGCTTGCCGTTTGCGCCGGCGTGCCTTATTTATCGTTCGGTCGATATCACATCGCATTTCAAAGAGAATTACAAACGTTTTTTTTCGTACTTTTTTTCGTACCCATAGAGTACTTAATCGTGTGATTTTTGATTCCTTGTACAAGGCCATTCCGGCCTCCGTTTTGCTTGCCGTTTGCGCCGGCGTGCCTTATTTATCGTTCGGTCGATATCACATCGCATTTCAAAGAGAATTACAAACGTTTTTTTTCGTACTTTTTTTCGTACCCATAGAGTACTTAATCGTGTGATTTTTGATTCCTTGTACAAGGCCATTCTCGTCTCCGTTTTGCTTGCCGTTTGCGCCGGCGTGCCTTATTTATCGTTCGGTCGATATCACATCGCATTTCAAAGAGAATTACAAACGTTTTTTTTCGTACTTTTTTTCGTACCCATAGAGTACTTAATCGTGTGATTTTTGATTCCTTGTACAAGGCCATTCCGCCTCCGTTTTGCTTGCCGTTTGCGCCGGCGTGCCTTATTTATCGTTCGGTCGATATCACACGCACTTCAAAGAGAATTACAAACGTTTTTTTTCGTACTTTTTTTCGTACCCATAGAGTACTTAATCGTGTGATTTTTGATTCCTTGTACAAGGCCATTTCGCCTCCGTTTTGCTTGCCGTTTGCGCCGGCGTGCCTTATTTATCGTTCGGTCGATATCACATCGCATTTCAAAGAGAATTACAAACGTTTTTTTTCGTACTTTTTTTCGTACCCATAGAGTACTTAACCGTGTGATTTTTGATTCCTTGTACAAGGCCATTCCGCCTCCGTTTTGCTTGCCGTTTGCGCCGGCGTGCCTTATTTATCGTTCGGTCGATATCACATCGCATTTCAAAGAGAATTACAAACGTTTTTTTCGTACTTTTTTTCGTACCCATAGAGTACTTAACCGTGTGATTTTTGATTCTTGTACAAGGCCATTCCGCCTCCGTTTTGCTTGCCGTTTGCGCCGGCGTGCCTTATTTATCGTTCGGTCGATATCACATCGCACTTCAAAGAGAATTACAAACGTTTTTTTTCGTACTTTTTTTCGTACCCATAGAGTACTTAACCGTGTGATTTTTGATTCCTTGTACAAGGCCATTCTCGGCCTCCGTTTTGCTTGCCGTTTGCGCCGGCGTGCCTTATTTATCGTTCGGTCGATATCACATCGCATTTCAAAGAGAATTACAAACATTTTTTTTCGTACTTTTTTTCGTACCCATAGAGTACTTAATCGTGTGATTTTTGATTCCTTGTACAAGGCCATTCTCGCCTCCGTTTTGCTTGCCGTTTGCGCCGGCGTGCCTTATTTATCGTTCGGTCGATATCACATCGCATTTCAAAGAGAATTACAAACGTTTTTTTTCGTACTTTTTTTCGTACCCATAGAGTACTTAACCGTGTGATTTTTGATTCCTTGTACAAGGCCATTCTCGCCTCCGTTTTGCTTGCCGTTTGCGCCGGCGTGCCTTATTTATCGTTCGGTCGATATCACATCGTATTTCAAAGAGAATTACAAACGTTTTTTTTTCGTACTTTTTTTCGTACCCATAGAGTACTTAATCGTGTGATTTTTGATTCCTTGTACAAGGCCATTCCGCCTCCGTTTTGCTTGCCGTTTGCGCCGGCGTGCCTTATTTATCGTTCGGTCGATATCACATCGCATTTCAAAGAGAATTACAAACGTTTTTTTTCGTACTTTTTTTCGTACCCATAGAGTACTTAACCGTGTGATTTTTGATTCCTTGTACAAGGCCATTCCGGCCTCCGTTTTGCTTGCCGTTTGCGCCGGCGTGCCTTATTTATCGTTCGGTCGATATCACACGCATTTCAAAGAGAATTACAAACGTTTTTTTTCGTACTTTTTTTCGTACCCATGAGTACTTAACCGTGTGATTTTTGATTCCTTGTACAAGGCCATTCTCGCCTCCGTTTTGCTTGCCGTTTGCGCCGGCGTGCCTTATTTATCGTTCGGTCGATATCACATCGCATTTCAAAGAGAATTACAAACGTTTTTTTTCGTACTTTTTTTCGTACCCATAGAGTACTTAATCGTGTGATTTTTGATTCCTTGTACAAGGCCATTCCGCCTCCGTTTTGCTTGCCGTTTGCGCCGGCGTGCCTTATTTATCGTTCGGTCGATATCACACGTACTTCAAAGAGAATTACAAACGTTTTTTTCGTACTTTTTTTCGTACCCATAGAGTACTTAACCGTGTGATTTTTGATTCCTTGTACAAGGCCATTCGGCCTCCGTTTTGCTTGCCGTTTGCGCCGGCGTGCCTTATTTATCGTTCGGTCGATATCACATCGCATTTCAAAGAGAATTACAAACGTTTTTTTTCGTACTTTTTTTCGTACCCATAGAGTACTTAACCGTGTGATTTTTGATTCCTTGTACAAGGCCATTCTCGGCCTCCGTTTTGCTTGCCGTTTGCGCCGGCGTGCCTTATTTATCGTTCGGTCGATATCACATCGCACTTCAAAGAGAATTACAAACGTTTTTTTTCGTACTTTTTTTCGTACCCATAGAGTACTTAACTCGTGTGATTTTTGATTCCTTGTACAAGGCCATTCGGCCTCCGTTTTGCTTGCCGTTTGCGCCGGCGTGCCTTATTTATCGTTCGGTCGATATCACATCGCATTTCAAAGAGAATTACAAACGTTTTTTTTCGTACTTTTTTTCGTACCCATAGAGTACTTAACCGTGTGATTTTTGATTCCTTGTACAAGGCCATTCCGCCTCCGTTTTGCTTGCCGTTTGCGCCGGCGTGCCTTATTTATCGTTCGGTCGATATCACATCGCATTTCAAAGAGAATTACAAACGTTTTTTTTCGTACTTTTTTTCGTACCCATAGAGTACTTAACTCGTGTGATTTTTGATTCCTTGTACAAGGCCATTCCGCCTCCGTTTTGCTTGCCGTTTGCGCCGGCGTGCCTTATTTATCGTTCGGTCGATATCACATCGTACTTCAAAGAGAATTACAAACGTTTTTTTTCGTACTTTTTTTCGTACCCATAGAGTACTTAATCGTGTGATTTTTGATTCCTTGTACAAGGCCATTCTCGCCTCCGTTTTGCTTGCCGTTTGCGCCGGCGTGCCTTATTTATCGTTCGGTCGATATCACATCGACTTCAAAGAGAATTACAAACGTTTTTTTTCGTACTTTTTTTCGTACCCATAGAGTACTTAACCGTGTGATTTTTGATTCCTTGTACAAGGCCATTCTCGCCTCCGTTTTGCTTGCCGTTTGCGCCGGCGTGCCTTATTTATCGTTCGGTCGATATCACATCGCACTTCAAAGAGAATTACAAACGTTTTTTTTCGTACTTTTTTTTTTCGTACCCATAGAGTACTTAACCGTGTGATTTTTGATTCCTTGTACAAGGCCATTCCGCCTCCGTTTTGCTTGCCGTTTGCGCCGGCGTGCCTTATTTATCGTTCGGTCGATATCACATCGCACTTCAAAGAGAATTACAAACGTTTTTTTTTCGTACTTTTTTTCGTACCCATAGAGTACTTAACCGTGTGATTTTTGATTCCTTGTACAAGGCCATTCCGCCTCCGTTTTGCTTGCCGTTTGCGCCGGCGTGCCTTATTTATCGTTCGGTCGATATCACATCGCATTTCAAAGAGAATTACAAACGTTTTTTTTCGTACTTTTTTTCGTACCCATAGAGTACTTAATCGTGTGATTTTTGATTCCTTGTACAAGGCCATTCCGCCTCCGTTTTGCTTGCCGTTTGCGCCGGCGTGCCTTATTTATCGTTCGGTCGATATCACATCGCATTTCAAAGAGAATTACAAACATTTTTTTTCGTACTTTTTTTCGTACCCATAGAGTACTTAATCGTGTGATTTTTGATTCCTTGTACAAGGCCATTCTCGCCTCCGTTTTGCTTGCCGTTTGCGCCGGCGTGCCTTATTTATCGTTCGGTCGATATCACATCGCATTTCAAAGAGAATTACAAACGTTTTTTTCGTACTTTTTTTCGTACCCATAGAGTACTTAACCGTGTGATTTTTGATTCCTTGTACAAGGCCATTCTCCGCCTCCGTTTTGCTTGCCGTTTGCGCCGGCGTGCCTTATTTATCGTTCGGTCGATATCACATCGCATTTCAAAGAGAATTACAAACGTTTTTTTTCGTACTTTTTTTCGTACCCATAGAGTACTTAATCGTGTGATTTTTGATTCCTTGTACAAGGCCATTCTCGCCTCCGTTTTGCTTGCCGTTTGCGCCGGCGTGCCTTATTTATCGTTCGGTCGATATCACACGTATTTCAAAGAGAATTACAAACGTTTTTTTTCGTACTTTTTTTCGTACCCATAGAGTACTTAACCGTGTGATTTTTGATTCCTTGTACAAGGCCATTCTCGCCTCCGTTTTGCTTGCCGTTTGCGCCGGCGTGCCTTATTTATCGTTCGGTCGATATCACATCGCACTTCAAAGAGAATTACAAACGTTTTTTTTCGTACTTTTTTTCGTACCCATAGAGTACTTAACCGTGTGATTTTTGATTCCTTGTACAAGGCCATTCGGCCTCCGTTTTGCTTGCCGTTTGCGCCGGCGTGCCTTATTTATCGTTCGGTCGATATCACATCGCATTTCAAAGAGAATTACAAACGTTTTTTTTCGTACTTTTTTTCGTACCCATAGAGTACTTAACCGTGTGATTTTTGATTCTTGTACAAGGCCATTCCGGCCTCCGTTTTGCTTGCCGTTTGCGCCGGCGTGCCTTATTTATCGTTCGGTCGATATCACATCGCATTTCAAAGAGAATTACAAACGTTTTTTTCGTACTTTTTTTCGTACCCATAGAGTACTTAACCGTGTGATTTTTGATTCCTTGTACAAGGCCATTCCGCCTCCGTTTTGCTTGCCGTTTGCGCCGGCGTGCCTTATTTATCGTTCGGTCGATATCACATCGCACTTCAAAGAGAATTACAAACGTTTTTTTTTCGTACTTTTTTTCGTACCCATAGAGTACTTAACCGTGTGATTTTTGATTCCTTGTACAAGGCCATTCTCGCCTCCGTTTTGCTTGCCGTTTGCGCCGGCGTGCCTTATTTATCGTTCGGTCGATATCACATCGCATTTCAAAGAGAATTACAAACATTTTTTTTCGTACTTTTTTTCGTACCCATAGAGTACTTAACTCGTGTGATTTTTGATTCTTGTACAAGGCCATTCGGCCTCCGTTTTGCTTGCCGTTTGCGCCGGCGTGCCTTATTTATCGTTCGGGTCGATATCACATCGCATTTCAAAGAGAATTACAAACGTTTTTTTTCGTACTTTTTTTCGTACCCATAGAGTACTTAACCGTGTGATTTTTGATTCCTTGTACAAGGCCATTCTCGCCTCCGTTTTGCTTGCCGTTTGCGCCGGCGTGCCTTATTTATCGTTCGGTCGATATCACATCGCATTTCAAAGAGAATTACAAACGTTTTTTTTCGTACTTTTTTTCGTACCCATAGAGTACTTAACTCGTGTGATTTTTGATTCCTTGTACAAGGCCATTCTCGCCTCCGTTTTGCTTGCCGTTTGCGCCGGCGTGCCTTATTTATCGTTCGGTCGATATCACATCGCATTTCAAAGAGAATTACAAACGTTTTTTTTTCGTACTTTTTTTCGTACCCATAGAGTACTTAACCGTGTGATTTTTGATTCCTTGTACAAGGCCATTCGCCTCCGTTTTGCTTGCCGTTTGCGCCGGCGTGCCTTATTTATCGTTCGGTCGATATCACATCGCATTTCAAAGAGAATTACAAACGTTTTTTTTCGTACTTTTTTTCGTACCCATAGAGTACTTAACCGTGTGATTTTTGATTCCTTGTACAAGGCCATTCTCGGCCTCCGTTTTGCTTGCCGTTTGCGCCGGCGTGCCTTATTTATCGTTCGGTCGATATCACACGTACTTCAAAGAGAATTACAAACGTTTTTTTTCGTACTTTTTTTCGTACCCATAGAGTACTTAACCGTGTGATTTTTGATTCCTTGTACAAGGCCATTCCGGCCTCCGTTTTGCTTGCCGTTTGCGCCGGCGTGCCTTATTTATCGTTCGGTCGATATCACATCGTACTTCAAAGAGAATTACAAACGTTTTTTTTCGTACTTTTTTTCGTACCCATAGAGTACTTAACTCGTGTGATTTTTGATTCCTTGTACAAGGCCATTTCGGCCTCCGTTTTGCTTGCCGTTTGCGCCGGCGTGCCTTATTTATCGTTCGGTCGATATCACATCGCATTTCAAAGAGAATTACAAACGTTTTTTTTCGTACTTTTTTTCGTACCCATGAGTACTTAATCGTGTGATTTTTGATTCCTTGTACAAGGCCATTCTCGGCCTCCGTTTTGCTTGCCGTTTGCGCCGGCGTGCCTTATTTATCGTTCGGTCGATATCACATCGCATTTCAAAGAGAATTACAAACGTTTTTTTTCGTACTTTTTTTTCGTACCCATAGAGTACTTAATCGTGTGATTTTTGATTCCTTGTACAAGGCCATTCCCCGGGCCTCCGTTTTGCTTGCCGTTTGCGCCGGCGTGCCTTATTTATCGTTCGGTCGATATCACATCAAGCATTTCAAAGAGAATTACAAACGTTTTTTTTCGTACTTTTTTCGTACCCATAGAGTACTTAACCGTGTGATTTTTGATTCCTTGTACAAGGCCATTCTCGTCTCCGTTTTGCTTGCCGTTTGCGCCGGCGTGCCTTATTTATCGTTCGGTCGATATCACATCGTACTTCAAAGAGAATTACAAACGTTTTTTTTCGTACTTTTTTTCGTACCCATAGAGTACTTAACCGTGTGATTTTTGATTCCTTGTACAAGGCCATTCTCGCCTCCGTTTTGCTTGCCGTTTGCGCCGGCGTGCCTTATTTATCGTTCGGTCGATATCACATCGTACTTCAAAGAGAATTACAAACGTTTTTTTTCGTACTTTTTTTCGTACCCATAGAGTACTTAACTCGTGTGATTTTTGATTCTTGTACAAGGCCATTCGGCCTCCGTTTTGCTTGCCGTTTGCGCCGGCGTGCCTTATTTATCGTTCGGTCGATATCACATCGCATTTCAAAGAGAATTACAAACGTTTTTTTTCGTACTTTTTTTTCGTACCCATACAGTACTTAACTCGTGTGATTTTTGATTCTTGTACAAGGCCATTCCGGCCTCCGTTTTGCTTGCCGTTTGCGCCGGCGTGCCTTATTTATCGTTCGGTCGATATCACATCGCATTTCAAAGAGAATTACAAACGTTTTTTTCGTACTTTTTTTTCGTACCCATACGAGTACTTAATCGTGTGATTTTTGATTCCTTTGTACAAGGCCATTCGGCCTCCGTTTTGCTTGCCGTTTGCGCCGGCGTGCCTTATTTATCGTTCGGTCGATATCACATCGCATTTCAAAGAGAATTACAAACGTTTTTTTCGTACTTTTTTTTCGTACCCATGAGTACTTAACTCGTGTGATTTTTGATTCCTTGTACAAGGCCATTCTCGCCTCCGTTTTGCTTGCCGTTTGCGCCGGCGTGCCTTATTTATCGTTCGGGTCGATATCACACGCATTTCAAAGAGAATTACAAACGTTTTTTTTCGTACTTTTTTTCGTACCCATGAGTACTTAACCGTGTGATTTTTGATTCCTTGTACAAGGCCATTCTCGCCTCCGTTTTGCTTGCCGTTTGCGCCGGCGTGCCTTATTTATCGTTCGGTCGATATCACATCGTATTTCAAAGAGAATTACAAACGTTTTTTCGTACTTTTTTTCGTACCCATGAGTACTTAATCGTGTGATTTTTGATTCCTTGTACAAGGCCATTCCGGGCCTCCGTTTTGCTTGCCGTTTGCGCCGGCGTGCCTTATTTATCGTTCGGTCGATATCACACGCATTTCAAAGAGAATTACAAACGTTTTTTTTCGTACTTTTTTCGTACCCATAGAGTACTTAATCGTGTGATTTTTGATTCCTTGTACAAGGCCATTCTCGCCTCCGTTTTGCTTGCCGCTTGCGCCGGCGTGCCTTATTTATCGTTCGGGGTCGATATCACATCGCATTTCAAAGAGAATTACAAACGTTTTTTTTCGTACTTTTTTTTCGTACCCATAGAGTACTTAATCGTGTGATTTTTGATTCCTTGTACAAGGCCATTCTCGGCCTCCGTTTTGCTTGCCGTTTGCGCCGGCGTGCCTTATTTATCGTTCGGGTCGATATCACATCGCATTTCAAAGAGAATTACAAACGTTTTTTTTTCGTACTTTTTTTCGTACCCATAGAGTACTTAACCGTGTGATTTTTGATTCCTTGTACAAGGCCATTCTCGCCTCCGTTTTGCTTGCCGTTTGCGCCGGCGTGCCTTATTTATCGTTCGGTCGATATCACATCGTACTTCAAAGAGAATTACAAACGTTTTTTTTTCGTACTTTTTTTTTCGTACCCATAGAGTACTTAACTCGTGTGATTTTTGATTCCTTGTACAAGGCCATTCTCGCCTCCGTTTTGCTTGCCGTTTGCGCCGGCGTGCCTTATTTATCGTTCGGTCGATATCACATCGCACTTCAAAGAGAATTACAAACGTTTTTTTTCGTACTTTTTTTCGTACCCATAGAGTACTTAATCGTGTGATTTTTGATTCCTTGTACAAGGCCATTCTCGCCTCCGTTTTGCTTGCCGTTTGCGCCGGCGTGCCTTATTTATCGTTCGGTCGATATCACACGTACTTCAAAGAGAATTACAAACGTTTTTTTTCGTACTTTTTTTCGTACCCATAGAGTACTTAATCGTGTGATTTTTGATTCCTTGTACAAGGCCATTCTCGCCTCCGTTTTGCTTGCCGTTTGCGCCGGCGTGCCTTATTTATCGTTCGGTCGATATCACATCGCATTTCAAAGAGAATTACAAACGTTTTTTTCGTACTTTTTTTCGTACCCATAGAGTACTTAATCGTGTGATTTTTGATTCCTTGTACAAGGCCATTCGGCCTCCGTTTTGCTTGCCGTTTGCGCCGGCGTGCCTTATTTATCGTTCGGTCGATATCACATCGCATTTCAAAGAGAATTACAAACGTTTTTTTCTACTTTTTTTCGTACCCATAGAGTACTTAACCGTGTGATTTTTGATTCCTTGTACAAGGCCATTCGGCCTCCGTTTTGCTTGCCGTTTGCGCCGGCGTGCCTTATTTATCGTTCGGTCGATATCACATCGCATTTCAAAGAGAATTACAAACGTTTTTTTTCGTACTTTTTTTCGTACCCATGTAGTACTTAATCGTGTGATTTTTGATTCCTTGTACAAGGCCATTCTCGCCTCCGTTTTGCTTGCCGTTTGCGCCGGCGTGCCTTATTTATCGTTCGGTCGATATCACATCGCATTTCAAAGAGAATTACAAACGTTTTTTTTCGTACTTTTTTTCGTACCCATAGAGTACTTAATCGTGTGATTTTTGATTCCTTGTACAAGGCCATTCTCGTCTCCGTTTTGCTTGCCGTTTGCGCCGGCGTGCCTTATTTATCGTTCGGTCGATATCACATCGCATTTCAAAGAGAATTACAAACGTTTTTTTTCGTACTTTTTTTCGTACCCATAGAGTACTTAACCGTGTGATTTTTGATTCCTTGTACAAGGCCATCTCGGCCTCCGTTTTGCTTGCCGTTTGCGCCGGCGTGCCTTATTTATCGTTCGGTCGATATCACATCGCATTTCAAAGAGAATTACAAACGTTTTTTTTCGTACTTTTTTTCGTACCCATAGAGTACTTAATCGTGTGATTTTTGATTCCTTGTACAAGGCCATTCCGCCTCCGTTTTGCTTGCCGTTTGCGCCGGCGTGCCTTATTTATCGTTCGGTCGATATCACATCGCATTTCAAAGAGAATTACAAACGTTTTTTTTCGTACTTTTTTTCGTACCCATGTAGTACTTAACCGTGTGATTTTTGATTCCTTGTACAAGGCCATTCTCGCCTCCGTTTTGCTTGCCGTTTGCGCCGGCGTGCCTTATTTATCGTTCGGTCGATATCACATCGCATTTCAAAGAGAATTACAAACGTTTTTTTTCGTACTTTTTTTCGTACCCATAGAGTACTTAACCGTGTGATTTTTGATTCCTTGTACAAGGCCATTCCGCCTCCGTTTTGCTTGCCGTTTGCGCCGGCGTGCCTTATTTATCGTTCGGTCGATATCACATCGCACTTCAAAGAGAATTACAAACGTTTTTTTTCGTACTTTTTTTTCGTACCCATAGAGTACTTAACCGTGTGATTTTTGATTCCTTGTACAAGGCCATTCGGCCTCCGTTTTGCTTGCCGTTTGCGCCGGCGTGCCTTATTTATCGTTCGGTCGATATCACATCGCATTTCAAAGAGAATTACAAACGTTTTTTTTCGTACTTTTTTTCGTACCCATAGAGTACTTAACCGTGTGATTTTTGATTCCTTGTACAAGGCCATTCGGCCTCCGTTTTGCTTGCCGTTTGCGCCGGCGTGCCTTATTTATCGTTCGGTCGATATCACATCGCATTTCAAAGAGAATTACAAACGTTTTTTTTCGTACTTTTTTTCGTACCCATAGAGTACTTAACTCGTGTGATTTTTGATTCCTTGTACAAGGCCATTCTCGCCTCCGTTTTGCTTGCCGTTTGCGCCGGCGTGCCTTATTTATCGTTCGGTCGATATCACATCGCATTTCAAAGAGAATTACAAACGTTTTTTTTCGTACTTTTTTTCGTACCCATAGAGTACTTAACCGTGTGATTTTTGATTCCTTGTACAAGGCCATCTCGCCTCCGTTTTGCTTGCCGTTTGCGCCGGCGTGCCTTATTTATCGTTCGGTCGATATCACATCGCATTTCAAAGAGAATTACAAACGTTTTTTTCGTACTTTTTTTCGTACCCATAGAGTACTTAACCGTGTGATTTTTGATTCCTTGTACAAGGCCATTCTCGCCTCCGTTTTGCTTGCCGTTTGCGCCGGCGTGCCTTATTTATCGTTCGGTCGATATCACATCGCACTTCAAAGAGAATTACAAACGTTTTTTTTTCGTACTTTTTTTTCGTACCCATAGAGTACTTAATCGTGTGATTTTTGATTCCTTGTACAAGGCCATTCTCGCCTCCGTTTTGCTTGCCGTTTGCGCCGGCGTGCCTTATTTATCGTTCGGTCGATATCACATCGCATTTCAAAGAGAATTACAAACGTTTTTTTTCGTACTTTTTTTCGTACCCATAGAGTACTTAACCGTGTGATTTTTGATTCCTTGTACAAGGCCATTCGGCCTCCGTTTTGCTTGCCGTTTGCGCCGGCGTGCCTTATTTATCGTTCGGTCGATATCACATCGCATTTCAAAGAGAATTACAAACGTTTTTTTCGTACTTTTTTTTCGTACCCATAGAGTACTTAACCGTGTGATTTTTGATTCCTTGTACAAGGCCATTCGGCCTCCGTTTTGCTTGCCGTTTGCGCCGGCGTGCCTTATTTATCGTTCGGTCGATATCACATCGCATTTCAAAGAGAATTACAAACGTTTTTTTTCGTACTTTTTTTCGTACCCATAGAGTACTTAACTCGTGTGATTTTTGATTCCTTGTACAAGGCCATTCTCGCCTCCGTTTTGCTTGCCGTTTGCGCCGGCGTGCCTTATTTATCGTTCGGTCGATATCACATCGCATTTCAAAGAGAATTACAAACGTTTTTTTCGTACTTTTTTTCGTACCCATAGAGTACTTAACCGTGTGATTTTTGATTCCTTGTACAAGGCCATTCTCGCCTCCGTTTTGCTTGCCGTTTGCGCCGGCGTGCCTTATTTATCGTTCGGTCGATATCACACGCATTTCAAAGAGAATTACAAACGTTTTTTTCGTACTTTTTTTCGTACCCATAGAGTACTTAATCGTGTGATTTTTGATTCCTTGTACAAGGCCATTCTCGCCTCCGTTTTGCTTGCCGTTTGCGCCGGCGTGCCTTATTTATCGTTCGGTCGATATCACATCGTATTTCAAAGAGAATTACAAACGTTTTTTTTCGTACTTTTTTTCGTACCCATAGAGTACTTAACCGTGTGATTTTTGATTACTTGTACAAGGCCATTCTCGGCCTCCGTTTTGCTTGCCGTTTGCGCCGGCGTGCCTTATTTATCGTTCGGTCGATATCACATCGCACTTCAAAGAGAATTACAAACGTTTTTTTTCGTACTTTTTTTCGTACCCATAGAGTACTTAATCGTGTGATTTTTGATTCCTTGTACAAGGCCATTCTCGGCCTCCGTTTTGCTTGCCGTTTGCGCCGGCGTGCCTTATTTATCGTTCGGTCGATATCACATCGTATTTCAAAGAGAATTACAAACGTTTTTTTTCGTACTTTTTTTCGTACCCATAGAGTACTTAACCGTGTGATTTTTGATTCCTTGTACAAGGCCATTCCGGCCTCCGTTTTGCTTGCCGTTTGCGCCGGCGTGCCTTATTTATCGTTCGGTCGATATCACATCGCATTTCAAAGAGAATTACAAACGTTTTTTTTCGTACTTTTTTTCGTACCCATAGAGTACTTAACCGTGTGATTTTTGATTTCTTGTACAAGGCCATTCTCGGCCTCCGTTTTGCTTGCCGTTTGCGCCGGCGTGCCTTATTTATCGTTCGGTCGATATCACATCGCATTTCAAAGAGAATTACAAACGTTTTTTTTCGTACTTTTTTTCGTACCCATAGTACTTAACCGTGTGATTTTTGATTCCTTGTACAAGGCCATTCTCGCCTCCGTTTTGCTTGCCGTTTGCGCCGGCGTGCCTTATTTATCGTTCGGTCGATATCACATCAGTACTTCAAAGAGAATTACAAACATTTTTTTCGTGCTTTTTTTCGTAACCATAGAGTACTTAACTGTGTGATTTTTGATTCCTTGTACAAGGCCATTCCGGCCTCCGTTTTGCTTGCCGTTTGCGCCGGCGTGCCTTATTTATCGTTCGGTCGATATCACATCGCACTTCAAAGAGAATTACAAACGTTTTTTTCGTACTTTTTTTCGTACCCATAGAGTACTTAACTCGTGTGATTTTTGATTCCTTGTACAAGGCCATTCGGCCTCCGTTTTGCTTGCCGTTTGCGCCGGCGTGCCTTATTTATCGTTCGGTCGATATCACATCGCACTTCAAAGAGAATTACAAACATTTTTTTTCGTACTTTTTTTCGTACCCATAGAGTACTTAATCGTGTGATTTTTGATTCCTTGTACAAGGCCATTCTCGCCTCCGTTTTGCTTGCCGTTTGCGCCGGCGTGCCTTATTTATCGTTCGGTCGATATCACATCGCATTTCAAAGAGAATTACAAACGTTTTTTTTCGTACTTTTTTTCGTACCCATAGAGTACTTAACCGTGTGATTTTTGATTCTTGTACAAGGCCATTCTCGGCCTCCGTTTTGCTTGCCGTTTGCGCCGGCGTGCCTTATTTATCGTTCGGTCGATATCACATCGCACTTCAAAGAGAATTACAAACGTTTTTTTTCGTACTTTTTTTCGTACCCATAGAGTACTTAACCGTGTGATTTTTGATTCCTTGTACAAGGCCATTCGGCCTCCGTTTTGCTTGCCGTTTGCGCCGGCGTGCCTTATTTATCGTTCGGTCGATATCACATCGCACTTCAAAGAGAATTACAAACGTTTTTTTTCGTACTTTTTTCGTACCCATAGAGTACTTAACTCGTGTGATTTTTGATTCCTTGTACAAGGCCATTCCGGCCTCCGTTTTGCTTGCCGTTTGCGCCGGCGTGCCTTATTTATCGTTCGGTCGATATCACACGTACTTCAAAGAGAATTACAAACGTTTTTTTCGTACTTTTTTTCGTACCCATATAGTACTTAACTGTGTGGTTTTTGATTCCTTGTACAAGGCCATTCTGGCCTCCATTTTGCATGCCGTTTGCGCCGGCGTGCCTTATTTATCGTTCCGGTCGATATCACACGCACTTCAAAGAGAATTACAAACATTTTTTTTCGTACTTTTTTTCGTACCCATAGAGTACTTAACCGTGTGATTTTTGATTCCTTGTACAAGGCCATTCTCGGCCTCCGTTTTGCTTGCCGTTTGCGCCGGCGTGCCTTATTTATCGTTCGGTCGATATCACATCGCACTTCAAAGAGAATTACAAACGTTTTTTTTCGTACTTTTTTTCGTACCCATAGAGTACTTAACTCGTGTGATTTTTGATTCTTGTACAAGGCCATTCTCGCCTCCGTTTTGCTTGCCATTTGCGCCGGCGTGCCTTATTTATCGTTCGGTCGATATCACACGTACTTCAAAGAGAATTACAAACGTTTTTTTTCGTACTTTTTTTCGTACCCATAGAGTACTTAACCGTGTGACTTTTGATTTCTTGTACAAGGCCATTCTGGCCTCCGTTTTGCTTGCCGTTTGCGCCGGCGTGCCTTATTTATCGTTCGGTCGATATCACATCGCATTTCAAAGAGAATTACAAAACGTTTTTTTCGTACCCATGGAGTACTTAACTCGTGTGATTTTTGATTTCTTGTACAAGGCCATTCTCCGGCCTCCGTTTTGCTTGCCGTTTGCGCCGGCGTGCCTTATTTATCGTTCGGTCGATATCACATCAGCACTTCAAAGAGAATTACAAAGATTTTTTTTCGTACTTTTTTTCGTACCCATAGAGTACTTAACTGTGTGATTTTTGATTCCTTGTACAAGGCCATTTCCGGCCTCCGTTTTGCTTGCCGTTTGCGCCGGCGTGCCTTATTTATCGTTCTCGTCGATATCACATCGCATTTCAAAGAGAATTACAAACGTTTTTTTTCGTACTTTTTTTCGTACCCATGAGTACTTAATCGTGTGATTTTTGATTTCTTGTACAAGGCCATTCGGCCTCCGTTTTGCTTGCCGTTTGCGCCGGCGTGCCTTATTTAACGTTCGGTCGATATCACATCGCACTTCAAAGAGAATTACAAAGATTTTTTTTTCGTACTTTTTTTCGTACCCATAGAGTACTTAACTCGTGTGATTTTTGATTCCTTGTACAAGGCCATTTCCGGCCTCCGTTTTGCTTGCCGTTTGCGCCGGCGTGCCTTATTTATCGTTCGGTCGATATCACATCGATTTCAAAGAGAATTACAAACGTTTTTTTCGTACTTTTTTTCGTACCCATAGAGTACTTAATCGTGTGATTTTTGATTCCTTGTACAAGGCCATTCTGGCCTCCGTTTTGCTTGCCGTTTGCGCCGGCGTGCCTTATTTATCGTTCTGGTCGATATCACATCAGTGCTTTAAAGAGAAATACAAACGTTTTTTTCGTACTTTTTTTCGTACCCATAGAGTACTTAACTGTGTGATTTTTGATTCCTTATACAAGGCCATTCTGGCCTCCGTTTTGCTTGCCGTTTATGCCGGCGTGCCTTATTTATCGTTCTGGTCGATATCACATCGCATTTCAAAGAGAATTACAAACATTTTTTTTCGTACTTTTTTTCGTACCCATAGAGTACTTAACCGTGTGATTTTTGATTCCTTGTACAAGGCCATTCGGCCTCCGTTTTGCTTGCCGTTTTCGCCGGCGTGCCTTATTTATCGTTCGGTCGATATCACATCGTACATTTCAAAGAGAATTACAAACGTTTTTTTTCGTACTTTTTTTCGTACCCATAGAGTACTTAACTCGTGTGATTTTTGATTTCTTGTACAAGGCCATTCGGCCTCCGTTTTGCTTGCCATTTGCGCCGGCGTGCCTTATTTATCGTTCGGTCGATATGACATCGCACTTCAAAGAGAATTACAAACGTTTTTTTTTCGTACTTTTTTTCGTACCAATAGAGTACTTAACTGTGTGATTTTTGATTTCTTGTACAAGGCCATTCTGGCCTCCGTTTTGCTTGCCGTTTGCGCCGGCGTGCCTTATTTAACGTTCGGTCGATATCACATCGTACTTCAAAGAGAATTACAAACGTTTTTTTTCGTAACCATGGAGTACTTAATCGTGTGACTTTTGATTTCTTGTACAAGGCCATTCGGCCTCCGTTTTGCTTGCCGTTTGCGCCGGCATGCCTTATTTATCGTTCGGTCGATATCACATCGCACTTCAAAGAGAATTACAAAGATTTTTTTTCGTACTTTTTTTCGTACCCATAGAGTACTTAACTGTGTGATTTTTGATTCCTTGTACAAGGCCATTCCGGCCTCCGTTTTGCTTGCCGTTTGCGCCGGCGTGCCTTATTTATCGTTCGGTCGATATCACATCGTATTTCAAAGAGAATTACAAACGTTTTTTTTCGTACTTTTTTTCGTACCCATAGAGTACTTAACCGTGTGATTTTTGATTTCTTGTACAAGGCCATTCGGCCTCCGTTTTGCTTGCCGTTTGCGCCGGCGTGCCTTATTTAACGTTCGGTCGATATCACACGCACTTCAAAGAGAATTACAAACGATTTTTTTTCGTACTTTTTTTCGTACCCATAGAGTACTTAACCGTGTGATTTTTGATTCCTTGTACAAGGCCATTTCCGGCCTCCGTTTTGCTTGCCGTTTGCGCCGGCGTGCCTTATTTATCGTTCGGTCGATATCACATCGCATTTCAAAGAGAATTACAAACGTTTTTTTTTCGTACTTTTTTTCGTACCCATAGAGTACTTAACTCGTGTGATTTTTGATTTCTTGTACAAGGCCATTCGGCCTCCGTTTTGCTTGCCGTTTGCGCCGGCGTGCCTTATTTATCGTTCGGTCGATATCACATCGTGCTTCAAAGAGAATTACAAACGTTTTTTTTTCGTACTTTTTTTCGTACCCATAGAGTACTTAACCGTGTGATTTTTGATTCCTTGTACAAGGCCATTCGGCCTCCGTTTTGCTTGCCGTTTGCGCCGGCGTGCCTTATTTATCGTTCGGTCGATATCACATCGTACTTCAAAGAGAATTACAAACATTTTTTTTCGTACTTTTTTTCGTACCCATAGAGTACTTAACCGTGTGATTTTTGATTTCTTGTACAAGGCCATTCTCGTCTCCGTTTTGCTTGCCGTTTGCGCCGGCGTGCCTTATTTATCGTTCGGTCGATATCACATCGTACATTTCAAAGAGAATTACAAACGTTTTTTTTTCGTACTTTTTTTCGTAACCCATAGAGTACTTAACCGTGTGATTTTTGATTTCTTGTACAAGGCCATTCCGGCCTCCGTTTTGCTTGCCGTTTGCGCCGGCGTGCCTTATTTATCGTTCGGTCGATATCACATCGCATTTCAAAGAGAATTACAAACGTTTTTTTTCGTAACCCATGGAGTACTTAACTCGTGTGATTTATTGATTTCTTGTACAAGGCCATTCTCGGCCTCCGTTTTGCTTGCCGTTTGCGCCGGCGTGCCTTATTTAACGTTCGGTCGATATCACATCGCACTTCAAAGAGAATTACAAAGATTTTTTTTCGTACTTTTTTTTTCGTACCCATAGAGTACTTAATCGTGTGATTTTTGATTCCTTGTACAAGGCCATTTCCGGCCTCCGTTTTGCTTGCCGTTTGCGCCGGCGTGCCTTATTTATCGTTCTCGTCGATATCACATCGCATTTCAAAGAGAATTACAAACGTTTTTTTTCGTACTTTTTTTCGTACCCATAGAGTACTTAACCGTGTGATTTTTGATTTCTTGTACAAGGCCATTCTCGGCCTCCGTTTTGCTTGCCGTTTGCGCCGGCGTGCCTTATTTATCGTTCGGTCGATATCACATCGTACTTCAAAGAGAATTACAAACATTTTTTTTCGTACTTTTTTTCGTACCCATGAGTACTTAAACGTGTGATTTTTGATTTCTTGTACAAGGCCATTCTGGCCTCCGTTTTGCGTGCCGTTTGCGCCGGCGTGCCTTATTTATCGTTCTAGTCGATATCACATCAGTACTTCAAAGAGAATTACAAACGTTTTTTTTCGTACTTTTTTTCGTACCCATAGAGTACTTAACTGTTTGATTTTTGATTCCTTATACAAGGCCATTCGGCCTCCGTTTTGCTTGCCGTTTGCGCCGGCGTGCCTTATTTATCGTTCGGTCGATATCACATCGTACTTCAAAGAGAATTACAAACGTTTTTTTTCGTACTTTTTTTCGTACCCATAGAGTACTTAATCGTGTGATTTTTGATTCCTTGTACAAGGCCATCTCGGCCTCCGTTTTGCTTGCCGTTTGCGCCGGCGTGCCTTATTTATCGTTCGGTCGATATCACATCGCATTTCAAAGAGAATTACAAACGTTTTTTTTCGTACTTTTTTTCGTACCCATAGAGTACTTAATCGTGTGATTTTTGATTCCTTGTACAAGGCCATTTCCGGCCTCCGTTTTGCTTGCCGTTTGCACCGGCGTGCCTTATTTAACGTTCGGTCGATATCACATCGCATTTCAAAGAGAATTACAAACGTTTTTTTTCGTAACCATGGAGTACTTAACTGTGTGACTATTGATTTCTTGTACAAGGCCATTCTGGCCTCCGTTTTGCTTGCCGTTTGCGCCGGCGTGCCTTATTTAACGTTCTGGTCGATATCACATCAGCACTTCAAAGAGAATTACAAAGATTTTTTTTCGTACTTTTTTTCGTACCCATAGAGTACTTAACTGTGTGATTTTTGATTCCTTGTACAAGGCCATTTCCGGCCTCCGTTTTGCTTGCCGTTTGCGCCGGCGTGCCTTATTTATCGTTCGGTCGATATCACATCGTACTTCAAAGAGAATTACAAACGTTTTTTTTCGTACTTTTTTTCGTACCCATAGAGTACTTAATCGTGTGATTTTTGATTTCTTGTACAAGGCCATTCGGCCTCCGTTTTGCTTGCCGTTTGCGCCGGCGTGCCTTATTTATCGTTCGGTCGATATCACATCAGCACTTCAAAGAGAATTACAAAGATTTTTTTTCGTACTTTTTTTCGTACCCATAGAGTACTTAACTCGTGTGATTTTTGATTCCTTGTACAAGGCCATTTCCGGCCTCCGTTTTGCTTGCCGTTTGCCGGCGTGCCTTATTTAACGTTCGGTCGATATCACATCGTACTTCAAAGAGAATTACAAACATTTTTTTTCGTAACCATGGAGTACTTAACTCGTGTGATTTTTGATTTCTTGTACAAGGCCATTCTGGCCTCCGTTTTGCTTGCCATTTGCGCCGGCGTGCCTTATTTAACGTTCGGTCGATATCACATCGCACTTCAAAGAGAATTACAAAGATTTTTTTTTTCGTACTTTTTTTCGTACCCATAGAGTACTTAACCGTGTGATTTTTGATTCCTTGTACAAGGCCATTTCCGGCCTCCGTTTTGCTTGCCGTTTGCGCCGGCGTGCCTTATTTATCGTTTCGTCGATATCACATCGTACTTCAAAGAGAATTACAAACGTTTTTTTTCGTACTTTTTTTCGTACCCATAGAGTACTTAACTCGTGTGATTTTTGATTTCTTGTACAAGGCCATTTCGGCCTCCGTTTTGCTTGCCGTTTGCGCCGGCGTGCCTTATTTATCGTTCGGTCGATATCACATCGCACTTCAAAGAGAATTACAAACGTTTTTTTTCGTACTTTTTTTCGTACCCATAGAGTACTTAACTCGTGTGATTTTTGATTCCTTGTACAAGGCCATTTCCGGCCTCCGTTTTGCTTGCCGTTTGCGCCGGCGTGCCTTATTTATCGTTCGGTCGATATCACATCGTACTTCAAAGAGAATTACAAACGTTTTTTTTCGTACTTTTTTTCGTACCCATAGAGTACTTAACCGTGTGATTTTTGATTCCTTGTACAAGGCCATTCGGCCTCCGTTTTGCTTGCCGTTTGCGCCGGCGTGCCTTATTTATCGTTCGGTCGATATCACATCGGTGCTTTCAAAGAGAATTACAAACGTTTTTTTCGTACTTTTTTTCGTACCCATAGAGTACTTAACCGTGTGATTTTTGATTCCTTATACAAGGCCATTCGCCTCCGTTTTGCTTGCCGTTTATGCCGGCGTGCCTTATTTATCGTTCGGTCGATATCACATCGTACTTCAAAGAGAATTACAAACATTTTTTTTCGTACTTTTTTTCGTACCCATGAGTACTTAATCGTGTGATTTTTGATTTCTTGTACAAGGCCATTCGGCCTCCGTTTTGCTTGCCGTTTGCGCCGGCGTGCCTTATTTATCGTTTCGGTCGATATCACATCGTATTTCAAAGAGAATTACAAACGTTTTTTTTTCGTACTTTTTTTCGTAACAATAGAGTACTTAACTGTGTGACTTTTGATTTCTTGTACAAGGCCATTCTGGCCTCCGTTTTGCTTGCCGTTTGCACCGGCGTGCCTTATTTAACGTTCGGTCGATATCACATCGCATACTTCAAAGAGAATTACAAACGTTTTTTTTCGTAACTTTTTTCATGGAGTACTTAACTCGTGTGACTATTGATTTCTTGTACAAGGCCATTCGGCCTCCGTTTTGCTTGCCGTTTGCGCCGGCGTGCCTTATTTAACGTTCTGGTCGATATCACATCAGCACTTCAAAGAGAATTACAAAGATTTTTTTTCGTACTTTTTTTCGTACCCATAGAGTACTTAACTGTGTGATTTTTGATTCCTTGTACAAGGCCATTTCCGGCCTCCGTTTTGCTTGCCGTTTGCGCCGGCGTGCCTTATTTATCGTTCTCGTCGATATCACATCAGTACTTCAAAGAGAATTACAAACGTTTTTTTTCGTACTTTTTTTCGTACCCATAGAGTACTTAACTGTGTGATTTTTGATTTCTTGTACAAGGCCATTCTGGCCTCCGTTTTGCTTGCCGTTTGCGCCGGCGTGCCTTATTTATCGTTCGGTCGATATCACATCGCACTTCAAAGAGAATTACAAACATTTTTTTTCGTACTTTTTTTCGTACCCATAGAGTACTTAATCGTGTGATTTTTGATTTCTTGTACCCATTTCGGCCTCCGTTTTGCGTGCCGTTTGCGCCGGCGTGCCTTATTTATCGTTCTAGTCGATATCACATCGCATTTCAAAGAGAATTACAAACGTTTTTTTTCGTACTTTTTTTCGTACCCATAGAGTACTTAACTCGTTTGATTTTTGATTCCTTATACAAGGCCATTCGGCCTCCGTTTTGCTTGCCGTTTGCGCCGGCGTGCCTTATTTATCGTTCGGTCGATATCACATCGTACTTCAAAGAGAATTACAAACATTTTTTTTCGTACTTTTTTTCGTACCCATAGATTACTTAACTGTGTGATTTTTGATTTCTTGTACAAGGCCATTCCGACCTCCGTTTTGCTTGCCGTTTGCGCCGGCGTGCCTTATTTATCGTTCGGTCGATATCACATCGTACTTCAAAGGGAATTACAAACGTTTTTTTTCGTACTTTTTTTCGTACCCATAGATTACTTAACCGTGTGATTTTTGATTTCTTGTACAAGGCCATTCCGGCCTCCGTTTTGCTTGCCGTTTGCGCCGGCGTGCCTTATTTATCGTTCGGTCGATATCACATCGTACTTCAAAGAGAATTACAAAAACGTTTTTTTTCGTACTTTTTTTCGTACCCATGTAGTACTTAATCGTGTGATTTTTGATTTCTTTTACAAGGCCATTCCGGCCTCCGTTTTGCTTGCCGTTTGCGCCGGGGTGCCTTATTTATCGTTCGGTCGATATCACATCGTACTTCAAAGAGAATTACAAACGTTTTTTTTCGTACTTTTTTTCGTACCCATAGAGTACTTAACCGTGTGATTTTTGATTCCTTGTACAAGGCCATTCGGCCTCCGTTTTGCTTGCCGTTTGCGCCGGCGTGCCTTATTTATCGTTCGGTCGATATCACATCGTGCTTTCAAAGAGAAATACAAACGTTTTTTTCGTACTTTTTTTCGTACCCATAGAGTACTTAACTGTGTGATTTTTGATTCCTTATACAAGGCCATTTCGGCCTCCGTTTTGCTTGCCGTTTGCGCCGGCGTGCCTTATTTATCGTTCTGGTCGATATCACATCAGTACTTCAAAGAGAATTACAAACATTTTTTTTCGTACTTTTTTTCGTACCCATAGAGTACTTAACTGTGTGATTTTTGATTTCTTGTACCCATTCTGGCCTCCGTTTTGCGTGCCGTTTGCGCCGGCGTGCCTTATTTATCGTTCTAGTCGATATCACATCAGTACTTCAAAGAGAATTACAAACGTTTTTTTTTCGTACTTTTTTTCGTAACAATAGAGTACTTAACTGTGTGACTTTTGATTTCTTGTACAAGGCCATTCTGGCCTCCGTTTTGCTTGCCGTTTGCACTAGCGTGCCTTATTTAACGTTCTGGTCGATATCACATCAGTACTTCAAAGAGAATTACAAACGTTTTTTTTCGTAACCATGGAGTACTTAACTGTGTGACTATTGATTTCTTGTACAAGGCCATTCGGCCTCCGTTTTGCTTGCCGTTTGCGCCGGCGTGCCTTATTTAACGTTCGGTCGATATCACATCGCACTTCAAAGAGAATTACAAAGATTTTTTTTCGTACTTTTTTTCGTACCCATAGAGTACTTAACTCGTGTGATTTTTGATTCCTTGTACAAGGCCATTTCCGGCCTCCGTTTTGCTTGCCGTTTGCGCCGGCGTGCCTTATTTATCGTTCTCGTCGATATCACATCAGTACTTCAAAGAGAATTACAAACGTTTTTTTTCGTACTTTTTTTCGTACCCATAGAGTACTTAACTCGTGTGATTTTTGATTTCTTGTACAAGGCCATTTCGGCCTCCGTTTTGCTTGCCGTTTGCGCCGGCGTGCCTTATTTATCGTTCGGTCGATATCACATCGTACTTCAAAGAGAATTACAAACATTTTTTTTCGTACTTTTTTTCGTACCCATAGAGTACTTAACTCGTGTGATTTTTGATTTCTTGTACCCATTCTCGGCCTCCGTTTTGCGTGCCGTTTGCGCCGGCGTGCCTTATTTATCGTTCTAGTCGATATCACATCGTACTTCAAAGAGAATTACAAACGTTTTTTTTTCGTACTTTTTTTCGTACCCATAGAGTACTTAACCGTTTGATTTTTGATTCCTTATACAAGGCCATTTCGGCCTCCGTTTTGCTTGCCGTTTGCGCCGGCGTGCCTTATTTATCGTTCGGTCGATATCACATCGCATTTCAAAGAGAATTAAAAACGTTTTTTTTCGTACTTTTTTTCGTACCCATAGATTACTTAACTCGTGTGATTTTTGATTTCTTGTACAAGGCCATTCGACCTCCGTTTTGCTTGCCGTTTGCGCCGGCGTGCCTTATTTATCGTTCGGTCGATATCACATCGTACTTCAAAGGGAATTACAAACGTTTTTTTTCGTACTTTTTTTCGTACCCATAGATTACTTAACCGTGTGATTTTTGATTTCTTGTACAAGGCCATTCTGGCATCCGTTTTGCTTGCCGTTTGCGCCGGCGTGCCTTATTTATCGTTCGGTCGATATCACATCGCACTTCAAAGAGAATTACAAAAACGTTTTTTTTCGTACTTTTTTTCTTACCCATAGAGTACTTAACTGTGTGATTTTTGATTTCTTTTACAAGGCCATTCTGGCCTCCGTTTTGCTTGCCGTTTGCGCCGGGGTGCCTTATTTATCGTTCGGTCGATATCACACGTACTTCAAAGAGAATTACAAACGTTTTTTTTCGTACTTTTTTTCGTACCCATAGAGTACTTAACCGTGTGATTTTTGATTCCTTGTACAAGGCCATTCGGCCTCTCCGTTTTGCTTGCCGTTTGCGCCGGCGTGCCTTATTTATCGTTCGGTCGATATCACATCAGTGCTTTAAAGAGAAATACAAACGTTTTTTTCGTACTTTTTTTCGTACCCATAGAGTACTTAACTGTGTGATTTTTGATTCCTTGTATAAGGCCATTCTGGCCTCCGTTTTGCTTGCCGTTTGCGCCGGCGTGCCTTATTTATCGTTCGGTCGATATCACATCAGTACTTCAAAGAGAATTACAAACGTTTTTTTTTCGTACTTTTTTTCGTACCCATATAGTACTTAACTGTGTGATTTTTGAT
Organism: Gentiana straminea; assembly: GCA_036785695.1. Classification (NCBI taxonomy): domain Eukaryota; kingdom Viridiplantae; phylum Streptophyta; class Magnoliopsida; order Gentianales; family Gentianaceae; genus Gentiana; species Gentiana straminea. The sequence goes on from JAVUPR010000084.1 coordinate 26,987, forward strand.
TCCTTGTACAAGGCCATTCTGGCCTCCGTTTTTCTTGCCGTTTGCGCCGGCGTGCCTTATTTATCGTTCGGTCGATATCACATCGTACTTCAAAGAGAATTACAAACGTTTTTTTTCGTACTTTTTTTCGTACCCATAGAGTACTTAACTCGTGTGATTTTTGATTCTTTGTACAAGGCCATTCGGCCTCCGTTTTGCTTGCCGTTTGCGCCGGCATGCCTTATTTATCGTTCGGTCGATATCACATCCGTACTTCAAAGAGAATTACAAACGTTTTTTTTCGTACTTTTTTTCGTACCCATAGAGTACTTAACCGTGTGATTTTTGATTTCTTGTACAAGGCCATTCGGCCTCCGTTTTGCTTGCCGTTTGCGCCGGCGTGCCTTATTTATCGTTCGGTCGATATCACATCGTACTTCAAAGAGAATTACAAACGTTTTTTTTTTCGTACTTTTTTTCGTACCCATAGAGTACTTAATCGTGTGATTTTTGATTTCTTGTACAAAGCCATTCGGCCTCCGTTTTGCTTGCCGTTTGCACCGGCGTGCCTTATTTATCGTTCGGTCGATATCACATCGCATACTTCAAAGAGAATTACAAACGTTTTTTTTCGTAATTTTTTTCGTAACCATAGAGTACTTAACTCGTGTGACTTTTGATTTCTTGTACAAGGCCATTCGGCCTCCGTTTTGCTTGCCGTTTGCACCGGCGTGCCTTATTTAACGTTCGGTCGATATCACATCGTACTTCAAAGAGAATTACAAACGTTTTTTTTCGTACTTTTTTTCGTACCCATAGAGTACTTAACCGTGTGATTTTTGATTTCTTGTACAAGGCCATTTCGGCCTCCGTTTTGCTTGCCGTTTGCGCCGGCGTGCCTTATTTATCGTTCGGTCGATATCACATCGTACTTCAAAGAGAATTACAAAGATTTTTTTTTCGTACTTTTTTTCGTACCCATAGAGTACTTAACCGTGTGATTTTTGATTCCTTGTACAAGCCCATTCGGCCTCCGTTTTGCTTGCCGTTTGCGCCGGCGTGCCTTATTTATCGTTCTCGTCGATATCACATCGTACTTCAAAGAGAATTACAAACGTTTTTTTTCGTACTTTTTTTCGTACCCATAGAGTACTTATCTGTGTGATTTTTGATTTCTTGTACAAGGCCATTCGGCCTCCGTTTTGCTTGCCGTTTGCGCCGGCGTGCCTTATTTATCGTTCGGTCGATATCACATCGCACTTCAAAGAGAATTACAAACGTTTTTTTTCGTACTTTTTTTCGTACCCATAGAGTACTTAACCGTGTGATTTTTGATTCCTTGTACAAGGCCATTCTCGGCCTCCGTTTTGCTTGCCGTTTGCGCCGGCGTGCCTTATTTATCGTTCGGTCGATATCACATCGTACTTCAAAGAGAATTACAAACGTTTTTTTTCGTACTTTTTTTCGTACCCATGAGTACTTAACCGTGTGATTTTTGATTTCTTGTACAAGGCCATTCGGCCTCCGTTTTGCTTGCCGTTTGCGCCGGCGTGCCTTATTTATCGTTCTGGTCGATCTCACATCAGTACTTCAAAGAGAATTACAAATGTTTTTTTCGTACCCATAGAGTACTTAACTGTGTGATTTTTGATTCCTTGTACAAGGCCATTCTGGCCTCCGTTTTGCTTGCCGTTTGCGCCGGCGTGCCTTATTTATCGTTCTGGTCGATATCACATCGTACTTCAAAGAGAATTACAAACGTTTTTTTTCGTACTTTTTTTCGTACCCATAGAGTACTTAACCGTGTGATTTTTGATTCTTGTACAAGGCCATTCGGCCTCCGTTTTGCTTGCCGTTTGCGCCGGCGTGCCTTATTTATCGTTCGGTCGATATCACATCGTACTTCAAAGAGAATTACAAACGTTTTTTTTCGTTTTTTTTCGTACCAATAGAGTACTTAACCGTGTGATTTTTGATTCCTTGTACAAGGCCATTCGGCCTCCGTTTTGCTTGCCGTTTGTGCCGGCGTGCCTTATTTATCGTTCGGTCGATATCACATCGTACTTCAAAGAGAATTACAAACGTTTTTTTTTCGTACTTTTTTTCGTACCCATAGAGTACTTAACTCGTGTGATTTTTGATTCCTTGTACAAGGCCATTCTCGACCTCCGTTTTGCTTGCCGTTTGCGCCGGCGTGCCTTATTTATCGTTCGGTCGATATCACATCGTACTTCAAAGAGAATTACAAACGTTTTTTTTTTCGTACCCATGAGTACTTAACCGTGTGATTTTTGATTCCTTGTACAAGGCCATTCGGCCTCCGTTTTGCTTGCCGTTTGCGCCGGCGTGCCTTATTTATCGTTCGGTCGATATCACATCGTACTTCAAAGAGAATTACAAACGTTTTTTTTCGTACTTTTTTTTCGTACCCATAGAGTACTTAACCGTGTGATTTTTGTTTGCTTGTACAAGGCCATTCGGCCTCCGTTTTGCTTGCCGTTTGCGCCGGCGTGCCTTATTTATCGTTCGGTCGATATCACATCGCACTTCAAAGAGAATTACAAACATTTTTTATCGTACTTTTTTCGTACCCATAGAGTACTTAACGTGTGATTTTTGATTTCTTGTACAAGGCCATTCTCGCCTCCGTTTTGCTTGCCGTTTGCGCCGGCGTGCCTTATTTATCGTTCGGTCGATATCACATCGCACTTCAAAGAGAATTACAAACGTTTTTTTTCGTACTTTTTTTCGTACCCATAGAGTACTTAACCGTGTGATTTTTGATTCCTTGTACAAGGCCATTCCGCCTCCGTTTTGCTTGCCGTTTGCGCCGGCGTGCCTTATTTATCGTTCGGTCGATATCACATCGCATGCTTCAAAGAGAATTACAAACGTTTTTTTCGTACTTTTTTTCGTACCCATAGAGTACTTAACTCGTGTGATTTTTGATTCCTTATACAAGGCCATTCTGGCCTCCGTTTTGCTTGCCGTTTATGCCGGCGTGCCTTATTTATCGTTCTGGTCGATATCACATCAGTACTTCAAAGAGAATTACAAACATTTTTTTTCGTACTTTTTTTCGTACCCATAGAGTACTTAACTGTGTGATTTTTGATTTCTTGTACCCATTCTGGCCTCCGTTTTGCGTGCCGTTTGCGCCGGCGTGCCTTATTTATCGTTCTAGTCGATATCACATCGCATACTTCAAAGAGAATTACAAACGTTTTTTTTTCGTACTTTTTTTCGTAACAATAGAGTACTTAACTGTGTGACTTTTGATTTCTTGTACAAGGCCATTCTGGCCTCCGTTTTGCTTGCCGTTTGCACTAGCGTGCCTTATTTAACGTTCTGGTCGATATCACATCAGTACTTCAAAGAGAATTACAAACGTTTTTTTTCGTAACCATGGAGTACTTAACTGTGTGACTATTGATTTCTTGTACAAGGCCATTCTGGCCTCCGTTTTGCTTGCCGTTTGCGCCGGCGTGCCTTATTTAACGTTCTGGTCGATATCACATCAGCACTTCAAAGAGAATTACAAAGATTTTTTTTCGTACTTTTTTTCGTACCCATAGAGTACTTAACTGTGTGATTTTTGATTCCTTGTACAAGGCCATTTCCGGCCTCCGTTTTGCTTGCCGTTTGCGCCGGCGTGCCTTATTTATCGTTCTCGTCGATATCACATCGCACTTCAAAGAGAATTACAAACGTTTTTTTTCGTACTTTTTTTCGTACCCATGAGTACTTAACCGTGTGATTTTTGATTTCTTGTACAAGGCCATTCGGCCTCCGTTTTGCTTGCCGTTTGCGCCGGCGTGCCTTATTTATCGTTCGGTCGATATCACATCGCACTTCAAAGAGAATTACAAACATTTTTTTTCGTACTTTTTTTCGTACCCATAGTAGTACTTAACCGTGTGATTTTTGATTTCTTGTACAAGGCCATTCTGGCCTCCGTTTTGCGTGCCGTTTGCGCCGGCGTGCCTTATTTATCGTTCTAGTCGATATCACATCAGTACTTCAAAGAGAATTACAAACGTTTTTTTTCGTACTTTTTTTCGTACCCATAGAGTACTTAACCGTGTGATTTTTGATTCCTTATACAAGGCCATTCGGCCTCCGTTTTGCTTGCCGTTTGCGCCGGCGTGCCTTATTTATCGTTCGGTCGATATCACATCGCATTTCAAAGAGAATTACAAACGTTTTTTTTCGTACTTTTTTTCGTACCCATAGAGTACTTAACCGTGTGATTTTTGATTTCTTGTACAAGGCCATTCTCGACCTCCGTTTTGCTTGCCGTTTGCGCCGGCGTGCCTTATTTATCGTTCGGTCGATATCACATCGTACTTCAAAGAGAATTACAAACGTTTTTTTTCGTACTTTTTTTCGTACCCATAGATTACTTAACTGTGTGATTTTTGATTTCTTGTACAAGGCCATTCTCGGCCTCCGTTTTGCTTGCCGTTTGCGCCGGCGTGCCTTATTTATCGTCGGTCGATATCACATCGTACTTCAAAGAGAATTACAAACGTTTTTTTTCGTACTTTTTTTCGTACCCATAGAGTACTTAACCGTGTGATTTTTGATTTCTTTTACAAGGCCATTCGGCCTCCGTTTTGCTTGCCGTTTGCGCCGGCGTGCCTTATTTATCGTTCGGTCGATATCACATCGTACTTCAAAGAGAATTACAAACGTTTTTTTTCGTACTTTTTTTCGTACCCATAGAGTACTTAATCGTGTGATTTTTGATTCCTTGTACAAGGCCATTCGGCCTCCGTTTTGCTTGCCGTTTGCGCCGGCGTGCCTTATTTATCGTTCGGTCGATATCACATCAGTACTTCAAAGAGAATTACAAACGTTTTTTTCGTACTTTTTTTCGTACCCATAGAGTACTTAATTGTGTGATTTTTGATTCCTTATACAAGGCCATTCTGGCCTCCGTTTTGCTTGCCGTTTGCGCCGGCGTGCCTTATTTATCGTTCGGTCGATATCACATCAGTACTTCAAAGAGAATTACAAACATTTTTTTTCGTACTTTTTTTCGTACCCATAGAGTACTTAACTGTGTGATTTTTGATTTCTTGTACCCATTCTGGCCTCCGTTTTGCGTGCCGTTTGCGCCGGCGTGCCTTATTTATCGTTCTAGTCGATATCACATCAGTACTTCAAAGAGAATTACAAACGTTTTTTTTCGTACTTTTTTTCGTAACAATAGAGTACTTAATCGTGTGACTTTTGATTTCTTGTACAAGGCCATTCGGCCTCCGTTTTGCTTGCCGTTTGCACTAGCGTGCCTTATTTAACGTTCGGTCGATATCACATCGTACTTCAAAGAGAATTACAAACGTTTTTTTTCGTACTTTTTTTCGTAACCATGGAGTACTTAACTGTGTGACTATTGATTTCTTGTACAAGGCCATTCTGGCCTCCGTTTTGTTTGCCGTTTGCGCCGGCGTGCCTTATTTAACGTTCGGTCGATATCACATCAGCACTTCAAAGAGAATTACAAAGATTTTTTTTCGTACTTTTTTTCGTACCCATAGAGTACTTAACTGTGTGATTTTTGATTCCTTGTACAAGGCCATTTCCGGCCTCCGTTTTGCTTGCCGTTTGCGCCGGCGTGCCTTATTTATCGTTCTCGTCGATATCACATCAGTACTTCAAAGAGAATTACAAACGTTTTTTTTCGTACTTTTTTTCGTACCCATAGAGTACTTAACGTGTGATTTTTGATTTCTTGTACAAGGCCATTCGGCCTCCGTTTTGCTTGCCGTTTGCGCCGGCGTGCCTTATTTATCGTTCGGTCGATATCACATCGCACTTCAAAGAGAATTACAAACATTTTTTTTCGTACTTTTTTTCGTACCCATAGAGTACTTAACTGTGTGATTTTTGATTTCTTGTACCCATTCTGGCCTCCGTTTTGCGTGCCGTTTGCGCCGGCGTGCCTTATTTATCGTTCTAGTCGATATCACATCAGTACTTCAAAGAGAATTACAAACGTTTTTTTTCGTACTTTTTTTCGTACCCATAGAGTACTTAACTGTTTGATTTTTGATTCCTTATACAAGGCCATTCGGCCTCCGTTTTGCTTGCCGTTTGCGCCGGCGTGCCTTATTTATCGTTCGGTCGATATCACATCGCATTTCAAAGAGAATTACAAACGTTTTTTTTCGTACTTTTTTTCGTACCCATAGATTACTTAACCGTGTGATTTTTGATTTCTTGTACAAGGCCATTCGACCTCCGTTTTGCTTGCCGTTTGCGCCGGCGTGCCTTATTTATCGTTCGGTCGATATCACATCGCACTTCAAAGAGAATTACAAACGTTTTTTTTCGTACTTTTTTTCGTACCCATAGATTACTTAACCGTGTGATTTTTGATTTCTTGTACAAGGCCATTCGGCATCCGTTTTGCTTGCCGTTTGCGCCGGCGTGCCTTATTTATCGTTCGGTCGATATCACATCGTACTTCAAAGAGAATTACAAAAACGTTTTTTTCGTACTTTTTTTCGTACCCATAGAGTACTTAACCGTGTGATTTTTGATTTCTTTTACAAGGCCATTTCGGCCTCCGTTTTGCTTGCCGTTTGCGCCGGGGTGCCTTATTTATCGTTCGGTCGATATCACATCGTACTTCAAAGAGAATTACAAACGTTTTTTTTCGTACTTTTTTTCGTACCCATAGAGTACTTAATCGTGTGATTTTTGATTCCTTGTACAAGGCCATTCTCGGCCTCCGTTTTGCTTGCCGTTTGCGCCGGCGTGCCTTATTTATCGTTCGGTCGATATCACATCGTTGCTTTAAAGAGAAATACAAACGTTTTTTTTCGTACTTTTTTTCGTACCCATAGAGTACTTAACCGTGTGATTTTTGATTCCTTGTATAAGGCCATTCGGCCTCCGTTTTGCTTGCCGTTTGCGCCGGCGTGCCTTATTTATCGTTCGGTCGATATCACATCGTACTTCAAAGAGAATTACAAACGTTTTTTTTCGTACTTTTTTTCGTACCCATATAGTACTTAACCGTGTGATTTTTGATTCCTTGTACAAGGCCATTCGGCCTCCGTTTTTCTTGCCGTTTGCGCCGGCGTGCCTTATTTATCGTTCGGTCGATATCACATCGTACTTCAAAGAGAATTACAAACGTTTTTTTTCGTACTTTTTTTCGTACCCATAGAGTACTTAATCGTGTGATTTTTGATTCTTTGTACAAGGCCATTCGGCCTCCGTTTTGCTTGCCGTTTGCGCCGGCATGCCTTATTTATCGTTCTGGTCGATATCACATCCGTACTTCAAAGAGAATTACAAACGTTTTTTTTCGTACTTTTTTTCGTACCCATAGAGTACTTAACCGTGTGATTTTTGATTTCTTGTACAAGGCCATTCGGCCTCCGTTTTGCTTGCCGTTTGCGCCGGCGTGCCTTATTTATCGTTCTGGTCGATATCACATTAGTACTTCAAAGAGAATTACAAACGTTTTTTTTTTTCGTACTTTTTTTCGTACCCATAGAGTACTTAACTATGTGACTTTTGATTTCTTGTACAAAGCCATTCTGGCCTCCGTTTTGCTTGCCGTTTGCACCGGCGTGCCTTATTTAACGTACTGGTCGATATCACATCAGTACTTCAAAGAGAATTACAAACGTTTTTTTTTCGTAATTTTTTTCGTAACCATAGAGTACTTAACTGTGTGACTTTTGATTTCTTGTACAAGGCCATTCTGGCCTCCGTTTTGCTTGCCGTTTGCACCGGCGTGCCTTATTTAACGTTCTGGTCGATATCACATCAGTACTTCAAAGAGAATTACAAACGTTTTTTTTCGTACTTTTTTTCGTAACCATAGAGTACTTAAGCGTGTGACTTTTGATTTCTTGTACAAGGCCATTCGGCCTCCGTTTTGCCTGCCGTTTGCGCCGGCGTGCCTTATTTAACGTTCGGTCGATATCACATCGCACTTCAAAGAGAATTACAAAGATTTTTTTTCGTACTTTTTTTCGTACCCATAGAGTACTTAACTGTGTGATTTTTGATTCCTTGTACAAGCCCATTCTGGCCTTCCGTTTTGCTTGCCGTTTGCGCCGGCGTGCCTTATTTATCGTTCTCGTCGATATCACATCGTACTTCAAAGAGAATTACAAACGTTTTTTTTTCGTACTTTTTTTCGTACCCATAGAGTACTTATCTGTGTGATTTTTGATTTCTTGTACAAGGCCATTCTGGCCTCCGTTTTGCTTGCCGTTTGCGCCGGCGTGCCTTATTTATCGTTCGGTCGATATCACATCGTACTTCAAAGAGAATTACAAACGTTTTTTTTCGTACTTTTTTTCGTACCCATAGAGTACTTAAGCGTGTGATTTTTGATTCCTTGTACAAGGCCATTCGGCCTCCGTTTTGCTTGCCGTTTGCGCCGGCGTGCCTTATTTATCGTTCGGTTGATATCACATCGTACTTCAAAGAGAATTACAAACGTTTTTTTTCGTACTTTTTTTCGTACCCATAGAGTACTTAACTCGTGTGATTTTTGATTTCTTGTACAAGGCCATTCTGGCCTCCGTTTTGCTTGCCGTTTGCGCCGGCGTGCCTTATTTATCGTTCTGGTCGATCTCACATCAGTACTTCAAAGAGAATTACAAATGTTTTTTTCGTACCCATAGAGTACTTAACTGTGTGATTTTTGATTCCTTGTACAAGGCCATTCGCCTCCGTTTTGCTTGCCCTTTGCGCCGGCGTGCCTTATTTATCGTTCGGTCGATATCACACGTACTTCAAAGAGAATTACAAACGTTTTTTTTCGTACTTTTTTTCGTACCCATAGAGTACTTAATCGTGTGATTTTTGATTTCTTGTACAAGGCCATTCTGGCCTCCGTTTTGCTTGCCGTTTGCGCCGGCGTGCCTTATTTATCGTTCTGGTCGATATCACATCAGTACTTCAAAGAGAATTACAAACATTTTTTTTCGTACACATAGAGTACTTAACTGTGTGATTTTTGATTCCTTGTACAAGGCCATTCTGGCCTCCGTTTTGCTTGCCGTTTGTGCCGGCGTGCCTTATTTATCGTTCTGGTCGATATCACATCGTACTTCAAAGATAATTACAAACGTTTTTTTTCGTACTTTTTTTCGTACCCATAGAGTACTTAACTGTGTGATTTTTGATTCCTTGTACAAGGCCAATCGACCTCCGTTTTGCTTGCCGTTTGCGCCGGCGTGCCTTATTTATCGTTCGGTCGATATCACATCGTACTTCAAAGAGAATTACAAACGTTTTTTTTCGTACCCATAGAGTACTTAACCGTGTGATTTTTGATTCCTTGTACAAGGCCATTCGGCCTCCGTTTTGCTTGCCGTTTGCGCCGGCGTGCCTTATTTATCGTTCGGTCGATATCACATCGTACTTCAAAGAGAATTACAAACGTTTTTTTTCGTACTTTTTTTTTCGTACCCATAGAGTACTTAACTGTGTGATTTTTGTTTGCTTGTACAAGGCCATTCGGCCTCCGTTTTGCTTGCCGTTTGCGCCGGCGTGCCTTATTTATCGTTCTGGTCGATATCACATCAGTACTTCAAAGAGAATTACAAACATTTTTTATCGTACTCTTTTTCGTACCCATAGACTACTTAACGGTGTGATTTTTGATTACTTGTACAAGGCCATTCTGGCCTCCGTTTTGCTTGCCGTTTGCGCCGGCGTGCGTTATTTATCGTTCTGGTCGATAACACATCAGTACTTCAAAGAGAATTACAAACGTTTTTTTCGTACTTTTTTCGTACCCATAGAGTACTTAACTGTGTGATTTTGATTCCTTGTACAAGGCCATTCTGACCTCCGTTTTGCTTGCCGTTTGCGCCGGCGTGCCTTATTTATCGTTCGGTCGATATCACATCGTACTTCAAAGAGAATTACAAACGTTTTTTTTCGTACTTTTTTTCGTACCCATAGAGTACTTAATCGTGTGATTTTTGATTCCTTGTACAAAGCCATTCGGCCTCCGTTTTGCTTGCCGTTTGCACCGGCGTGCCTTATTTATCGTTCTGGTCGATAACACATCAGTACTTCAAAGAGAATTACAAACGTTTTTTTTCGTACTTTTTTTCGTACCCATAGAGTATTTAACGGTGTGATTTTTGATTCCTTGTACAAGGCCATTCTGACCTCCGTTTTGCTTGCCGTTTGCGCCGGCGTACCTTATTTATCGTTCTGGTCGATACCACATCAGCACTTCAAAGAGAATTACAAACGTTTTTTTTCGTACTTTTTTTCGTACCCATAGAGTATTTAACGGTGTGATTTTTGATTCCTTGTTCAAGGCCATTCTGACCTCCGTTTTGCTTGCCGTTTGCGCCGGCGTACCTTATTTATCGTTCTGGTCGATACCACATCAGTACTTCAAAGAGAATTACAAACATTTTTTTCGTACTTTTTTTCTTACCCATAAAGTACTTAACTGTGTGATTTTTGATTCCTTGTACAAGGCCTTTCTGTCCTCCGTTTTGCTTGCCGTTTGCGCCGGCGTGCCTTATTTATCGTTCGGTCGATATCACATCGTACTTCAAAGAGAATTACAAACGTTTTTTTTCATACTTTTTTTCGTACCCATAGAGTACTTAACAGTGTGATTTTTGATTTCTTGTACAAGGCCATTCTGGCCTCCATTTAGCTTGCCGTTTGCGCCGGCGTGCCTTATTTATCGTTCGGTCGATATCACATCGCACTTCAAAGAGAATTACAAACGTTTTTTTTTCATACTTTTTTTCGTACCCATAGAGTACTTAACTGTGTGATTTTTGATCCCTTGTACAAGGCCATTCTGGCCTCCGTTTTGCTTGCCGTTTGCACCGGCGTGCCTTATTTATCGTTCGGTCGATATCACATCGTACTTCAAAGAGAATTACAAACGTACTTTTTTTCGTACCCATAGAGTACTTAATCGTGTGATTTTTGATTTCTTGTACAAGGCCATTCTGGCCTCCGTTTTGCTTGCCGTTTGCGCCGGCGTGCCTTATTTATCGTTCTGGTCGATATCACATCAGTACTTCAAAGAGAATTACAAACAATTTTTTTCGTACCCATAGAGTACTTAACTGTGTGATTTTTGATTCCTTGTACAAGGCCATTCTGGCCTCCGTTTTGCTTGCGTTTGCGCCGGCGTGCCTTATTTATCGTTCGGTCGATATCACATCGCATACTTCAAAGAGAATTACAAACATTTTTTTTCGTACTTTTTTTCGTACCCATAGAGTACTTAACGTGTGATTTTTGATTTCTTGTACCCATTCTCGGCCTCCGTTTTGCGTGCCGTTTGCGCCGGCGTGCCTTATTTATCGTTCGGTCGATATCACATCGTACTTCAAAGAAAATTACAAACGTTTTTTTTCGTACTTTTTTTCGTACCCATAGAGTACTTAACCGTTTGATTTTTGATTCCTTATACAAGGCCATTCGGCTTCCGTTTTGCTTGCCGTTTGCGCCGGCGTGCCTTATTTATCGTTCGGTCGATATCACATCGTACTTCAAAGAGAATTACAAACGTTTTTTTTTGTACTTTTGTTCGTACCCATAGAGTACTTAACCGTGTGATTTTTGATTTCATGTACAAGGCCATTCGGCCTCCGTTTTGCTTGCCGTTTGCGCCGGCGTGCCTTATTTATCGTTCGGTCGATATCACATCGTACTTCAAAGAGAATTACAAAAACGTTTTTTTTCGTACTTTTTTTCGTACCCATAGAGTACTTAACTGTGTGATTTTTGATTCCTTTTACAAGGCCATTCTGGCCTCCGTTTTGCTTGCCGTTTGCGCCGGGGTACCTTATTTATCGTTCGGTCGATATCACATCGCATTTCAAAGAGAATTACAAACGTTTTTTTTCGTACTTTTTTTCGTACCCATAGAGTACTTAACCGTGTGATTTTTGATTCCTTTTACAAGGCCATTCGGCCTCCGTTTTGCTTGCCGTTTGCGCCGGCGTGCCTTATTTATCGTTCGGTCGATATCACATCGTACTTCAAAGAGAATTACAAACGTTTTTTTTCGTACTTTTTTTCGTACCCATAGAGTACTTAACCGTGTGATTTTTTATTTCTTGTACAAGGCCATTCGCCTCCGTTTTGCTTGCCGTTTGCGCCGGCGTGCCTTATTTATCGTTCGGTCGATATCACATCGCATACTTCAAAGAGAATTACAAACGTTTTTTTTCGTACTTTTTTTCGTACCCATAGAGTACTTAATCGTGTGATTTTTGATTTCTTGTACAAGGCCATTCGGCCTCCGTTTTGCTTGCCGTTTGCGCCGGCGTGCCTTATTTATCGTTCGGTCGATATCACATCGTACTTCAAAGAGAATTACAAACATTTTTTTTCGTACTTTTTTTCGTACCCATAGAGTACTTAATCGTGTGATTTTTGATTTCTTGTACAAGGCCATCTCGGCCTCCGTTTTGCGTGCCATTTGCGCCGGCGTGCCTTATTTATCGTTCTAGTCGATATCACATCGAACTTCAAAGAAAATTACAAACGTTTTTTTTCGTACTTTTTTTCGTACCCATAGAGTACTTAACTGTTTGATTTTTGATTCCTTATACAAGGCCATTCTGGCCTCCGTTTTGCTTGCCGTTTGCGCCGGCGTGCCTTATTTATCGTTCTGGTCGATATCACATCGTACTTCAAAGAGAATTACAAACGTTTTTTTTCGTACTTTTTTTCGTACCCATAGATTACTTAACCGTGTGATTTTTGATTTCTTGTACAAGGCCATTCTGACCTCCGTTTTGCTTGCCGTTTGCGCCGGCGTGCCTTATTTATCGTTCGGTCGATATCACATCGTACTTCAAAGAGAATTACAAACGTTTTTTTTCGTACTTTTTTTCGTACCCATAGATTACTTAACCGTGTGATTTTTGATTTCTTGTACAAGGCCATTCGGCCTCCGTTTTGCTTGCCGTTTGCGCCGGCGTGCCTTATTTATCGTTCGGTCGATATCACATCAGTACTTCAAAGAGAATTACAAAAACATTTTTTTTCGTACTTTTTTTCTTACCCATAGAGTACTTAACTGTGTGATTTTTGATTTCTTTTACAAGGCCATTCTGGCCTCCGTTTTGCTTGCCGTTTGCGCCGGGGTGCCTTATTTATCGTTCGGTCGATATCACATCGCACTTCAAAGAGAATTACAAACGTTTTTTTTTCGTACTTTTTTTCGTACCCATAGAGTACTTAACCGTGTGATTTTTGATTCCTTGTACAAGGCCATTCGGCCTCCGTTTTGCTTGCCGTTTGCGCCGGCGTGCCTTATTTATCGTTCGGTCGATATCACATCGCACTTCAAAGAGAATTACAAACGTTTTTTTTCGTACTTTTTTTCGTACCCATATAGTACTTAACCGTGTGATTTTTGATTCCTTGTACAAGGCCATTCTCGCCTCCGTTTTGCTTGCCGTTTGCGCCGGCGTGCCTTATTTATCGTTCGGTCGATATCACATCGCACTTCAAAGAGAATTACAAACGTTTTTTTTCGTACTTTTTTTCGTACCCATAGAGTACTTAACCGTGTGATTTTTGATTCTTTGTACAAGGCCATTCTCGCCTCCGTTTTGCTTGCCGTTTGCGCCGGCGTGCCTTATTTATCGTTCGGTCGATATCACATCGTACTTCAAAGAGAATTACAAACGTTTTTTTTCGTACTTTTTTTCGTACCCATAGAGTACTTAATCGTGTGATTTTTGATTCTTGTACAAGGCCATTCGGCCTCCGTTTTGCTTGCCGTTTGCGCCGGCGTGCCTTATTTATCGTTCGGTCGATATCACATCGTACTTCAAAGAGAATTACAAACGTTTTTTTTTCGTACTTTTTTTCGTACCCATAGAGTACTTAACTCGTGTGATTTTTGATTTCTTGTACAAGGCCATTCTCGCCTCCGTTTTGCTTGCCGTTTGCGCCGGCGTGCCTTATTTATCGTTCGGTCGATATCACATCGTACTTCAAAGAGAATTACAAACGTTTTTTTTTCGTACTTTTTTTCGTACCCATAGAGTACTTAATCGTGTGACTTTTGATTTCTTGTACAAGGCCATTCCGGCCTCCGTTTTGCTTGCCGTTTGCGCCGGCGTGCCTTATTTATCGTTCGGTCGATATCACATCGTACTTCAAAGAGAATTACAAACGTTTTTTTTCGTACTTTTTTTCGTAACCATAGAGTACTTAATCGTGTGACTTTTGATTTCTTGTACAAGGCCATTCGGCCTCCGTTTTGCTTGCCGTTTGCGCCGGCGTGCCTTATTTAACGTTCGGTCGATATCACATCGTACTTCAAAGAGAATTACAAACGATTTTTTTTCGTACTTTTTTTCGTACCCATAGAGTACTTAACCGTGTGATTTTTGATTCCTTGTACAAGGCCATTCTCGGCCTCCGTTTTGCTTGCCGTTTGCGCCGGCGTGCCTTATTTATCGTTCGGTCGATATCACATCATACTTCAAAGAGAATTACAAACGTTTTTTTTTCGTACTTTTTTTCGTACCCATAGAGTACTTAACCGTGTGATTTTTGATTTCTTGTACAAGGCCATTTCGGCCTCCGTTTTGCTTGCCGTTTGCGCCGGCGTGCCTTATTTATCGTTCGGTCGATATCACATCGTACTTCAAAGAGAATTACAAACGTTTTTTTTCGTACTTTTTTTCGTACCCATAGAGTACTTAACCGTGTGATTTTTGATTCCTTGTACAAGGCCATTCGGCCTCCGTTTTGCTTGCCGTTTGCGCCGGCGTGCCTTATTTATCGTTCGGTCGATATCACATCGCACTTCAAAGAGAATTACAAACGTTTTTTTTCGTACTTTTTTTCGTACCCATAGAGTACTTAATCGTGTGATTTTTGATTTCTTGTACAAGGCCATTTCGGCCTCCGTTTTGCTTGCCGTTTGCGCCGGCGTGCCTTATTTATCGTTCGGTCGATATCACATCGTACTTCAAAGAGAATTACAAACGTTTTTTTTCGTACTTTTTTTCGTACCCATAGAGTACTTAACCGTGTGATTTTTGATTCCTTGTACAAGGCCATTCTCGCCTCCGTTTTGCTTGCCGTTTGCGCCGGCGTGCCTTATTTATCGTTCGGTCGATATCACATCGTACTTCAAAGAGAATTACAAACGTTTTTTTTCGTACTTTTTTTCGTACCCATAGAGTACTTAACCGTGTGATTTTTGATTTCTTGTACAAGGCCATTCTCGCCTCCGTTTTGCTTGCCGTTTGCGCCGGCGTGCCTTATTTATCGTTCGGTCGATATCACATCGCACTTCAAAGAGAATTACAAACGTTTTTTTTCGTACTTTTTTTCGTACCCATAGAGTACTTAATCGTGTGATTTTTGATTCCTTGTACAAGGCCATTTCGGCCTCCGTTTTGCTTGCCGTTTGCGCCGGCGTGCCTTATTTATCGTTCGGTCGATATCACATCGTACTTCAAAGAGAATTACAAACGTTTTTTTTCGTACTTTTTTTCGTACCCATAGAGTACTTAATCGTGTGATTTTTGATTCCTTGTACAAGGCCATTCTCGCCTCCGTTTTGCTTGCCGTTTGCGCCGGCGTGCCTTATTTATCGTTCGGTCGATATCACATCGCGTACTTCAAAGAGAATTACAAACGTTTTTTTTTCGTTTTTTTTCGTACCCATAGAGTACTTAACTGTGTGATTTTTGATTCCTTGTACAAGGCCATTCTGGCCTCCGTTTTGCTTGCCGTTTGCGCCGGCGTGCCTTATTTATCGTTCGGTCGATATCACATCGCACTTCAAAGAGAATTACAAACGTTTTTTTTCGTACTTTTTTTCGTACCCATAGAGTACTTAACTCGTGTGATTTTTGATTGCTTGTACAAGGCCATTCGGCCTCCGTTTTGCTTGCCGTTTGCGCCGGCGTGCCTTATTTATCGTTCGGTCGATATCACATCGTACTTCAAAGAGAATTACAAACGTTTTTTATCGTACTTTTTTCGTACCCATAGTACTTAACGGTGTGATTTTTGATTCCTTGTACAAGGCCATTCCGCCTCCGTTTTGCTTGCCGTTTGCGCCGGCGTGCCTTATTTATCGTTCGGTCGATAACACATCGCACTTCAAAGAGAATTACAAACGTTTTTTTTCGTACTTTTTTTCGTACCCATAGAGTACTTAACCGTGTGATTTTGATTCCTTGTACAAGGCCATTCCGACCTCCGTTTTGCTTGCCGTTTGCGCCGGCGTGCCTTATTTATCGTTCGGTCGATATCACATCGCACTTCAAAGAGAATTACAAACGTTTTTTTTCGTACTTTTTTTCGTACCCATAGAGTACTTAATCGTGTGATTTTTGATTCCTTGTACAAGGCCATTCGGCCTCCGTTTTGCTTGCCGTTTGCGCCGGCGTGCCTTATTTATCGTTCGGTCGATAACACATCGCACTTCAAAGAGAATTACAAACGTTTTTTTTCGTACTTTTTTTCGTACCCATAGAGTACTTAACGGTGTGATTTTTGATTCCTTGTACAAGGCCATTCCGACCTCCGTTTTGCTTGCCGTTTGCGCCGGCGTGCCTTATTTATCGTTCGGTCGATATCACATCGCATTTCCAAAGAGAATTACAAACGTTTTTTTTCGTACTTTTTTTCGTACCCATAGAGTACTTAACGTGTGATTTTTGATTCCTTGTACAAGGCCATTCCGACCTCCGTTTTGCTTGCCGTTTGCGCCGGCGTGCCTTATTTATCGTTCGGTCGATATCACATCGCATTTCAAAGAGAATTACAAACGTTTTTTTTCGTACTTTTTTTCGTACCCATAGAGTACTTAACCGTGTGATTTTTGATTCCTTGTACAAGGCCATTCTCGCCTCCGTTTTGCTTGCCGTTTGCGCCGGCGTGCCTTATTTATCGTTCGGTCGATATCACATCGCATTTCAAAGAGAATTACAAACGTTTTTTTTCGTACTTTTTTTCGTACCCATAGAGTACTTAACCGTGTGATTTTTGATTCCTTGTACAAGGCCATTCTCGCCTCCGTTTTGCTTGCCGTTTGCGCCGGCGTGCCTTATTTATCGTTCGGTCGATATCACATCGCATTTCAAAGAGAATTACAAACGTTTTTTTTCGTACTTTTTTTCGTACCCATAGAGTACTTAATCGTGTGATTTTTGATTCCTTGTACAAGGCCATTCTCGCCTCCGTTTTGCTTGCCGTTTGCGCCGGCGTGCCTTATTTATCGTTCGGTCGATATCACATCGCATTTCAAAGAGAATTACAAACGTTTTTTTTCGTACTTTTTTTCGTACCCATAGAGTACTTAACCGTGTGATTTTTGATTTCTTGTACAAGGCCATTCTCGCCTCCGTTTTGCTTGCCGTTTGCGCCGGCGTGCCTTATTTATCGTTCGGTCGATATCACATCGCACTTCAAAGAGAATTACAAACGTTTTTTTTCGTACTTTTTTTCGTACCCATAGAGTACTTAATCGTGTGATTTTTGATTCCTTGTACAAGGCCATTCTCGTCTCCGTTTTGCTTGCCGTTTGCGCCGGCGTGCCTTATTTATCGTTCGGTCGATATCACATCGCATTTCAAAGAGAATTACAAACGTTTTTTTTCGTACTTTTTTTCGTACCCATAGAGTACTTAACTCGTGTGATTTTTGATTCCTTGTACAAGGCCATTCTCGGCCTCCGTTTTGCTTGCCGTTTGCGCCGGCGTGCCTTATTTATCGTTCGGTCGATATCACATCGCACTTCAAAGAGAATTACAAACGTTTTTTTTCGTACTTTTTTTCGTACCCATAGAGTACTTAATCGTGTGATTTTTGATTCCTTGTACAAGGCCATTCTCGGCCTCCGTTTTGCTTGCCGTTTGCGCCGGCGTGCCTTATTTATCGTTCGGTCGATATCACACGTACTTCAAAGAGAATTACAAACGTTTTTTTTCGTACTTTTTTTCGTACCCATAGAGTACTTAATCGTGTGATTTTTGATTCCTTGTACAAGGCCATTCTCGGCCTCCGTTTTGCTTGCCGTTTGCGCCGGCGTGCCTTATTTATCGTTCGGTCGATATCACATCGCACTTCAAAGAGAATTACAAACGTTTTTTTTCGTACTTTTTTTCGTACCCATAGAGTACTTAACCGTGTGATTTTTGATTCCTTGTACAAGGCCATTCGGCCTCCGTTTTGCTTGCCGTTTGCGCCGGCGTGCCTTATTTATCGTTCGGTCGATATCACATCGCACTTCAAAGAGAATTACAAACGTTTTTTTCGTACTTTTTTTCGTACCCATAGAGTACTTAACTCGTGTGATTTTTGATTCCTTGTACAAGGCCATTCTCGGCCTCCGTTTTGCTTGCCGTTTGCGCCGGCGTGCCTTATTTATCGTTCGGTCGATATCACATCGCATTTCAAAGAGAATTACAAACGTTTTTTTTCGTACTTTTTTTCGTACCCATAGAGTACTTAACGGTGTGATTTTTGATTTCTTGTACAAGGCCATTCCGGCCTCCGTTTTGCTTGCCGTTTGCGCCGGCGTGCCTTATTTATCGTTCGGTCGATATCACATCGCATTTCAAAGAGAATTACAAACGTTTTTTTTCGTACTTTTTTTCGTACCCATAGAGTACTTAATCGTGTGATTTTTGATTTCTTGTACAAGGCCATTTCGGCCTCCGTTTTGCTTGCCGTTTGCGCCGGCGTGCCTTATTTATCGTTCGGTCGATATCACATCGCACTTCAAAGAGAATTACAAACGTTTTTTTTCGTACTTTTTTTCGTACCCATAGAGTACTTAACTCGTGTGATTTTTGATTCCTTGTACAAGGCCATTCGGCCTCCGTTTTGCTTGCCGTTTGCGCCGGCGTGCCTTATTTATCGTTCGGTCGATATCACATCGTACTTCAAAGAGAATTACAAACATTTTTTTTCGTACTTTTTTTCGTACCCATAGAGTACTTAACCGTGTGAT
Organism: Gentiana straminea; assembly: GCA_036785695.1. NCBI lineage: Eukaryota > Viridiplantae > Streptophyta > Magnoliopsida > Gentianales > Gentianaceae > Gentiana > Gentiana straminea. The sequence continues at coordinate 45,933 of JAVUPR010000084.1, forward strand.
TTTTGATTTCTTGTACAAGGCCATTCGGCCTCCGTTTTGCTTGCCGTTTGCGCCGGCGTGCCTTATTTATCGTTCGGTCGATATCACATCGTACTTCAAAGAGAATTACAAACGTTTTTTTTCGTACTTTTTTTCGTACCCATAGAGTACTTAACCGTGTGATTTTTGATTCCTTGTACAAGGCCATTCGACCTCCGTTTTGCTTGCCGTTTGCGGCGGCGTGCCTTATTTATCGTTATGGTCGATATCACATCGTATTTCAAAGAGAATTACAAACGTTTTTTTTCGTACTTTTTTTCGTACCCATAGAGTACTTAACCGTGTGATTTTTGTTTGCGTGTACAAGGCCATTCTCGGCCTCCGTTTTGCTTGCGCGTTTGCGCCGGCGTGCCTTATTTATCGTTCGGTCGATATCACATCGTACTTCAAAGAGAATTACAAACGTTTTTTATCGTACTCTTTTTCGTACCCATAGACTACTTAACGGTGTGATTTTTGATTCCTTGTACAAGGCCATTCGGGCCTCCGTTTTGCTTGCCGTTTGCGCCGGCGTGCCTTATTTATCGTTCTGGTCGATAACACATCAGTACTTCAAAGAGAATTACAAACGTTTTTTTTCATACTTTTTTTCGTACAAATAGAGTAATTAACTGTGTGATTTTGATTCCTTGTACAAGGCCATTCTGACCTCCGTTTTGCTTTCCGTTTGCGCCGGCGTGCCTTATTTATCGTTCTGGTCGATATCACATCAGTACTTCAAAGAGAATTACAAACGTTTTTTTCGTACTTTTTTTCGTTCCCATAGAGTACTTAACTGTGTGATTTTTGATTCCTTGTACAAGGCCATTTCGGCCTCCGTTTTGCTTGCCGTTTTCGCCGGCGTGCCTTATATATCGTTCTGGTCGATAACACATCAGTACTTCAAAGAGAATTACAAACGTTTTTTTTCGTACTTTTTTTCGTACCCATAGAGTATCTAACCGTGTGATTTTTGATTCCTTGTACAAGGCCATTCTGACCTCCGTTTTGATTGTCGTTTGCGCCGACGTGCCTTATATATCGTTCTGGTCGCTAACACATCAGTACTTCAAAGAGAATTACAAACGTTTTTTTTCGTACTTTTTTTCGTACCCATAGAGTATCTAACCGTGTGATTTTTGATTCCTTGTACAAGGCCATTCTGACCTCCGTTTTGATTGTCGTTTGCGCCGGCGTGCCTTATATATCGTTCTGGTCGAAACCACATCGTACTTTTTTTCGTACCCATAAAGTACTTAACTGTGTGATTTTTGATTCCTTGTACAAGGCCTTTCTGGCCTCCGTTTTGCTTGCCGTTTGCGCCAGCGTGCCTTATTTATCGTTCGGTCGATATCACGTCAGTACTTCAAAGAGAATTACAAACTTATTTTTTCGTACTTTTTTTCGTACCCATAGAGTACTTAACTGTGTGATTTTTGATTCCTTGTACAAGGCCATTCTAGCCTCCGTTTTGCTTGCCGTTTGTGCCGGCGTGCCTTATTTATCGTTCTGGTCGATACCACATCAGTACTTCAAAGAGAATTGCCGTTTTCGTCGGCGTGCCTTATTTATCGTTCTGGTCGATATCACATCAGTACTTCGAAGAGAATTACAAACGTTTTTTTTCGTACTTTTTTTCGTACCCATAGAGTACTTAACTGTGTGATTTCTGATTCCTTGTACAAGGCCATTCTTGCGTCCGTTATGCTTGACGTTTGCGTCGGCGTGCCTTATTTATCGTTCTGGTCGATATCACATCAGTACTTCAAAGAGAATTACAAACATTTTTTTTCGTACTTTTTTCGTACCCATAGGGTACTTAAGCGTGTGATTTTTGATTTCTTGTACAAGGCCATTCGGCCTCCGTTTTGCTTGCCGTTTGCGCCGGCGTGCCTTATTTATCGTTCGGTCGATATCACATCGTACTTCAAAGAGAATTACGAACGTTTTTTTTTGTACTTTTTTTCGTACCCATAGAGTACTTAACTCGTGTGATTTTTGATTCCTTGTACAAGGCCATTCGGCCTCCGTTTTGCTTTCCGTTTGCGCCGGCGTGCCTTATTTATCGTTCGGTCGATATCACATCGCACTTCAAAGAGAATTACAAACGTTTTTTTTCATACTTTTTTTCGTACCCATAGAGTACTTAACTCGTGTGATTTTTGATTTCTTTTACAAGGCCATTTCGGCCTCCGTTTTGCTTGCCGTTTGCGCCGACGTGCCTTATTTATCGTTCGGTCGATATCACATCGCACTTCAAAGAGAATTACAAACGTTTTTTTTCGTACTTTTTTTCGTACCCATAGAGTACTTAACCGTGTGATTTTTGATTCCTTGTACAAGGCCATTCTGACCTCCGTTTTGCTTGCCGTTTGCGGCGGCGTGCCTTATTTATCGTTCTGGTCGATATCACATCAGTACTTCAAAGAGAATTACAAACATTTTTTTTCGTACTTTTTTTCGTACCCATAGAGTACTTAACTGTGTGATTTTTGTTTGCTTGTACAAGGCCATTCTGGCCTCCGTTATTCTTGCCGTTTGAGCCGGCGTGCCTTATTTATCGTTCTGGTCGATATCACATTAGTACTTCAAAGAGAATTACAAACGTTTTTTATCGTACTCTTTTTCGTACCCATAGACTACTTAACGGTGTGATTTTTGATTCCTTGTACAAGGCCATTCTGGCCTCCGTTTTGCTTGCCGTTTGCGCCGGCGTGCCTTATTTATCGTTCTGGTCGATAAAACATCAGTACTTCAAAGAGAATTACAAACGTTTTTTTTCGTACCCATAAATTACTTAACTGTGTGATTTTGATTCCTTGTACAAGGCCATTCTGACCTCCGTTTTGCTTTCCGTTTGCGCCGGCGTGCCTTATTTATCGTTCTGGTCGATATCACATCAGTACTTCAAAGAGAATTACAAACTTTTTTTTCGTACTTTTTTTCGTACCCATAGCGTACTTAATCGTGTGATTTTTGATTCCTTGTACAAGGCCATTCTGGCCTCCGTTTTGCTTGCCGTTTGCGCCGGCGTGCCTTATTTATCGTTCTGGTCGATAACACATCAGTACTTCAAAAAGAATTACAAACGTTTTTTTCGTACTTTTTTTCGTACCCACAGAGTATTTAACGGTGTGATTTTTGATTCCTTGTACAAGGCCATTCTGACCTCCGTTTTGCTTGCCGTTTGCGCTGGCGTACCTTATTTATCGTTCTGGTCGATACAACATCAGTAGTTCAAAGAGAATTACAAACGTTTTTTTTCGTACTTTTTTTCGTACCCATAAAGTACTTAACTGTGTGATTTTTGATTCCTTGTACAAGGCCTTTTCGGCCTCCGTTTTGCTTGCCGTTTGCGCCGGTGTGCCTTATTTATCGTTCGGTCGATATCACGTCGCACTTCAAAGAGAATTACAAACGTTTTTTTTCGTACTTTTTTTCGTACCCATAGAGTACTTAACTGTGTGATTTTTGATTCCTTGTACAAGGCCATTCTGGCCTCCGTTTTGCTTGCCGTTTGCGCCGGCGTGCCTTATTTATCGTTCTGGTCGATACCACATTAGTGCTTCAAAGAGAATTGCCGTTTGCGCTGGCGTACCTTATTTATCGTTCTGTTCGATATCACATCAGTACTTCGAAGAGAATTACAAACGTTTTTTTCATACTTTTTTTCGTACCCATAGAGTACTTAACTGTGTGATTTTTGATTCCTTGAACAAGGCCATTCTGGCCTCCGTTTTGCTTGCCGTTTGCGCCGGCGTGCCTTATTTATCGTTCTAGTCGATATCACATCAGTACTTCAAAGAGAATTACAAACGTTTTTTTTCGTACCCATAGAGTACTTAACTGTGTGATTTTTGATTCCTTGTACAAGGCCATTCTGGCCTCCGTTTTGCTTGCCGTTTGCGCCGGGGTGCCTTATTTATCGTTCTTGTCGATATCACATCAGTACTTCAAAGAGAATTACAAACGTTTTTTTTCGTACTTTTTTTCGTACCCATAGAGTACTTAATCGTTTGATTTTTGATTCCTTATACAAGGCCATTCGGCCTCCGTTTTGCTTGCCGTTTGCGCCGGCGTGCCTTATTTATCGTTCTGGTCGATAACACATCAGTACTTCAAAAAGAATTACAAACGTTTTTTTTCGTACTTTTTTTGGTACCCATAGATTATTTAACGGTGTGATTTTTGATTCCTTGTACAAGGCCATTCTGACCTCCGTTTTGCTTGCCGTTTGCGCCGGCGTACCTTATTTATCGTTCTGGTCGATACAACATCAGTACTTCAAAGAGAATTACAAACGTTTTTTTTCGTACTTTTTTTCGTACCCATAAAGTACTTAACTGTGTGATTTTTGATTCCTTGTACAAGGCCTTTCGGCCTCCGTTTTGCTTGCCGTTTGCGCCGGCGTGCCTTATTTATCGTTCGGTCGATATCACGTCGTACTTCAAAGAGAATTACAAACGTTTTTTTTCGTACTTTTTTTCGTACCCATAGAGTACTTAACTCGTGTGATTTTTGATTCCTTGTACAAGGCCATTACGCCTCCGTTTTGCTTGCCGTTTGCGCCGGCGTGCCTTATTTATCGTTCCGGTCGATATCACACCAGTACTTCAAAAAGAATTACAAACGTTTTTTTTCGTACTTTTTTTCGTACCCATAGAGTACTTAACCGTGTTATTTTTGATTCCTTGTACAAGGCCATTCGGCCTCCGTTTTGCTTGCCGTTTGCGTCGGCGTGCCTTATTTATCGTTCGGTCGATAACACATCGTACTTCAAAGAGAATTACAAACGTTTTTTTTCGTACTTTTTATCGTACCCATAGATTACTTAACCGTGTGATTTTTGATTACTTGTACAAGGCCATTCGGCCTCCGTTTTGCTTGCCGTTTGCGCCGGCGTGCCTTATTTATCGTTCGGTCGATACCACATCGTACTTCAAAGAGAATTACAAATGTTTTTTTTCGTACTTTTTTTTCGTACCCATAGAGTACTTAATCGTGTGATTTTTGATTTCTTGTACAAGGCCATTCGGCCTCCGTTTTGCTTGCCGTTTGCGCCGGCGTGCCTTATTTATCGTTCGGTCGATATCACATCGTACTTCAAAGAGAATTACAAACGTTTTTTTTTCATACTTTTTTTCGTACCCATAGAGTACTTAACCGTGTGATTTTTGATTCCATGTACAAGGCCATTCGGCCTCCGTTTTGCTTGCCGTTTGCGCCGGCGTGCCTTATTTATCGTTCGGTCGATATCACATCGGTACTTCAAAGAGAATTACAACGTTTTTTTCGTACCCATAGAGTACTTAACTGTCCGATTTTTGATTCCTTGTATAAGGCCATTCTGGCCTCCGTTTTGCTTGCCGTTTGCGCCGGCGTGCCTTATTTATCGTTCTGGCCGATATCACATCAGTACTTCAAATAGAATTACAAACGTTTTTTTTCATACTTTTTTTTCGTACCCATAGAGTACTTAACTGTGTGCCTTTTGATTTCTTGTACAAGGCCATTATGGCCTCCGTTTTGCTTGCCGTTTGCGCCGGAGTGCCTTATTTATCGTTCTGGTCGATATCACATCAGTACTTCAAAGAGAAGTACAAACATTTTTTTTCGTACTTTTTTTCGTACCCATATAGTACTTAACTGTTTGATTTTTGATTCCTTATACAAGGCCATTCGGCCTCCGTTTTGCTTGCCGTTTGCGCCGGCGTGCCTTATTTATCGTTCGGTCGATATCACATCGTACTTCAAAGAGAATTACAAACGTTTTTTTTCGTACTTTTTTTCGTACCCATAGAGTACTTAGCGTGTGATTTTTGATTTACGGTACAAGGCCATTCGGCCTCCGTTTTGCTTGCCGTTTGCGCCGGCGTGCCTTATTTATCGTTCGGTCGATATCACATCGTACTTCAAAGAGAATTACAAAAACATTTTTTTTCGTACTTTTTTTCGTACCCATAGAGTACTTAAGCGTGTGATTTTTGATTCCTTTTACAAGGCCATTCGGCCTCCATTTTGCTTGCCGTTTGCGCCGGGGTACCTTATTTATCGTTCGGTCGATATCACATCGTACTTCAAAGAGAATTACAAACGTTTTTTTTCGTACTTTTTTTCGTACCCATAGAGTACTTAACCGTGTGATTTTTGATTCCTTTTACAAGGCCATTCGGCCTCCGTTTTGCTTGCCGTTTGCGCCGGGGTGCCTTATTTATCGTTCGGTCGATATCACATCGGTACTTCAAAGAGAATTACAAACGTTTTTTTTCGTACTTTTTTTCGTACCCATAGAGTACTTAACCGTGTGATTTTTTATTTCTTGTACAAGGCCATTTCGGCCTCCGTTTTGCTTGCCGTTTGCGCCGGCGTGCCTTATTTATCGTTCGGTCGATATCACATCGTACTTCAAAGAGAATTACAAACGTTTTTTTTCGTATTTTTTTTCGTACCCATAGAGTACTTAGCGTGTGATATTTGATTTCTTGTACAAGGCCATTCGGCCTCCGTTTTGCTTGCCGTTTGCGCCGGCGTGCCTTATTTATCGTTCGGTCGATATCATACTTCAAAGAGAATTACAAACGTTTTTTTTCGTACTTTTTTTCGTACCCATAGAGTACTTAACTCGTGTGATTTTTGATTCCTTGTACAAGGCCATTCGGCCTCCGTTTTGCTTGCCTTTTGCGCCGGCGTGCCTTATTTATCGTTCGGTCGATATCACATCAGTACTTCAAAGAGAATTACAAACATTTTTTTTCGTACTTTTTTTCGTACCCATAGGGTACTTAACTGTGTGATTTTTGATTTCTTGTACAAGGCCATTCTGGCCTCCGTTTTGCTTGCCGTTAGCGCCGGCGTGCCTTATTTATCGTTCGGTCGATATCACATCGGTACTTCAAAGAGAATTACAAACGTTTTTTTTCGTACTTTTTTTCGTACCCATAGAGTACTTAAGCGTGTGATTTTTGATTCCCTGTACAAGGCCATTCGGCCTGCCTCCGTTTTCCTTGCCGTTTGCGCCGGCGTGCCTTATTTATCGTTCGGTCGATATCACATCGCACTTCAAAGAGAATTACAAACGTTTTTTTTTCGTACTTTTTTTCGTACCCATAGAGTACTTAAGCGTGTTATTTTTGATTTCTTGTACAAGGCCATTCGGCCTCCGTTTTGCTTGCCGTTTGCGCCGGCGTGCCTTATTTATCGTTCGGCCGATATCACATCGGTACTTCAAAGAGAATTACAAACGTTTTTTTTCGTACTTTTTTTCGTACCCATAGAGTACTTAACAAAGTGTGATTTTTGATTCCTTGTACAAGGCCATTCGACCTCCGTTTTGCTTGCCGTTTGCGGCGGCGTGCCTTATTTATCGTTCGGTCGATATCACATCGTACTTCAAAGAGAATTACAAACGTTTTTTTTCGTACTTTTTTTCGTACCCATAGATTACTTAACTGTGTGATTTTTGTTTGCGTGTACAAGGCCATTCTGGCCTCCGTTTTGCTTGCCGTTTGCGCCGGCGAGCCTTATTTATCGTTCGGTCGATATCACTTCGCACTTCAAAAAGAATTACAAACGTTTTTTATCGTACTTTTTTCGTACCCATAGACTACTTAACGGTGTGATTTTTGATTCCTTGTACAAGGACATTCTGGCCTCCGTTTTGCTTGCCGTTTGCACCGGCGTGCCTTATTTATCGTTCGGTCGATAACACATCAGTACTTCATAGAGAATTACAAACGTTTTTTTTCATACTTTTTTTCGTACCCATAGAGTACTTAACTGTGTGATTTTGATTCCTTGTACAAGGCCATTCTGACCTCCGTTTTGCTTTCCGTTTGCGCCGGCGTGCCTTATTTATCGTTCTGGTCGATATCACATCAGTACTTCAAAGAGAATTACAAACGTTTTTTTCGTACTTTTTTCCGTTCCCATAGAGTACTTAAGCGTGTGATTTTTGATTCCTTGTACAAGGCCATTCTGGCCTCCGTTTTGCTTGCCGTTTGCGCCGGCGTGCCTTATATATCGTTCTGGTCGATAACACATCAGTACTTCAAAGAGAATTACAAACGTTTTTTTTCGTACTTTTTTTTCGTACCCATAGAGTATCTAACCGTGTGATTTTTGATTCCTTGTACAAGGCCATTCTGACCTCCGTTTTGCTTGCCGTTTGCGCCGGCATACCTTATTTATCGTTCTGGTCGAAACCACATCAGTACTTCAAAGAGAATTACAAATGTTTTTTTTCGTACTTTTTTTCGTACCCATAAAGTACTTAATCGTGTGATTTTTGATTCCTTGTACAAGGCCTTTTCGGCCTCCGTTTTGCTTGCCGTTTGCGCCGGCGTCCCTTATTTATCGTTCGGTCGATATCACGTCGTACTTCAAAGAGAATTACAAACGTTTTTTTTCGTACTTTTTTTCGTACCCATAGAGTACTTAAGCGTGTGATTTTTGATTCCTTGTACAAGGCCATTCTGGCCTCCGTTTTGCTTGCCGTTTGTGCCGGCGTGCCTTATTTATCGTTCTGGTCGATACCACATCAGTACTTCAAAGAGAATTGCCGTTTGCGTCGGCGTGCCTTATTTATCGTTCTGGTCGATATCACATCAGTACTTCGAAGAGAATTACAAACGTTTTTTTTCGTACTTTTTTCGTACCCATAGAGTACTTAACTGTGTGATTTTTGATTCCTTGTACAAGGCCATTCGGCGTCCGTTTTGCTTGCCGTTTGCGCCGGCGTGCCTTATTTATCGTTCGGTCGATATCACATCGTACTTCAAAGAGATTTACAAACGTTTTTTTTCGTACTTTTTTTCGTACCCATAGAGTACTTAAGCGTGTGATTTTTGATTCCCTGTACAAGGCCATTCGGCCTCCGTTTTGCTTTCCGTTTGCGCCGGCGTGCCTTATTTATCGTTCGGTCGATATCACATCGTACTTCAAAGAGAATTACAAACGTTTTTTTTCATACTTTTTTTCGTACCCATAGACTACTTAACCGTGTGATTTTTGATTTCTTTTACAAGGCCATTCGGCCTCCGTTTTGCTTGCCGTTTGCGCCGACGTGCCTTATTTATCGTTCTGGTCGATATCACATCAGTACTTCAAAGAGAATTACAAACGTTCTTTTTCGTACTTTCTTTCGTACCCATAGAGTACTTAACTGTGTGATTTTTGATTCCTTGTACAAGGCCATTCTGACCTCCGTTTTGCTTGCCGTTTGCGGCGGCGTGCCTTATTTATCGTTCTTCGTACTTTTTTTCGTACCCATAGAGTACTTAACTGTGTGATTATTGTTTGCTTGTACAAGGCCATTCTGGCCTCCGTTATTCTTGCCGTTTGAGCCGGCGTGCCTTATTTATCGTTCTGGTCGATATCACATTAGTACTTCAAAGAGAATTACAAACGTTTTTTATCGTACTCTTTTTCGTACCCATAGACTACTTAACGGTGTGATTTTTGATTCCTTGTACAAGGCCATTCTGGCCTCCGTTTTGCTTGCCGTTTGCGCCGGCGTGCCTTATTTATCGTTCTGGTCGATAACACATCCGTACTTCAAAGAGAATTACAAACGTTTTTTTTCGTACCCATAAAGTACTTAACTGTGTGATTTTGATTCCTTGTACAAGGCCATTCTGACCTCCGTTTTGCTTTCCGTTTGCGCCGGCGTGCCTTATTTATCGTTCTGGTCGATATCACATCAGTACTTCAAAGAGAATTACAAACGTTTTTTTTCGTACTTTTTTTCGTACCCATAGCGTACTTAACTCGTGTGATTTTTGATTCCTTGTACAAGGCCATTCTCGGCCTCCGTTTTGCTTGCCGTTTGCGCCGGCGTGCCTTATTTATCGTTCTGGTCGATATCACTTCAGTACTTCAAAAAGAATTACAAACGTTTTTTATCGTACTCTTTTTCGTACCCATAGACTACTTAACGGTGTGATTTTTGATTCCTTGTACAAGGACATTCTGGCCTCCGTTTTGCTTGCCGTTTGCGCCGGCGTGCCTTATTTATCGTTCGGTCGATAACACATCGTACTTCATAGAGAATTACAAACGTTTTTTTTCATACTTTTTTTCGTACCCATAGAGTACTTAAGCGTGTGATTTTGATTCCTTGTACAAGGCCATTCGACCTCCGTTTTGCTTTCCGTTTGCGCCGGCGTGCCTTATTTATCGTTCGGTCGATATCACATCGTACTTCAAAGAGAATTACAAACGTTTTTTTCGTACTTTTTTCCGTTCCCATAGAGTACTTAAGCGTGTGATTTTTGATTCCTTGTACAAGGCCATTCGGCCTCCGTTTTGCTTGCCGTTTGCGCCGGCGTGCCTTATATATCGTTCGGTCGATAACACATCGTACTTCAAAGAGAATTACAAACGTTTTTTTTCGTACTTTTTTTTTCGTACCCATAGAGTATCTAACCGTGTGATTTTTGATTCCTTGTACAAGGCCATTCTGACCTCCGTTTTGCTTGCCGTTTGCGCCGGCATACCTTATTTATCGTTCTGGTCGAAACCACATCAGTACTTCAAAGAGAATTACAAACGTTTTTTTTCGTACTTTTTTTCGTACCCATAAAGTACTTAACTGTGTGATTTTTGATTCCTTGTACAAGGCCTTTTCGGCCTCCGTTTTGCTTGCCGTTTGCGCCGGCGTCCCTTATTTATCGTTCGGTCGATATCACGTCGCATACTTCAAAGAGAATTACAAACGTTTTTTTTCGTACTTTTTTTCGTACCCATAGAGTACTTAACCGTGTGATTTTTGATTCCTTGTACAAGGCCATTCTGGCCTCCGTTTTGCTTGCCGTTTGTGCCGGCGTGCCTTATTTATCGTTCTGGTCGATACCACATCAGTACTTCAAAGAGAATTGCCGTTTGCGCCGGCGTGCCTTATTTATCGTTCTGGTCGATATCACATCAGTACTTCGAAGAGAATTACAAACGTTTTTTTTCGTACTTTTTTTCGTACCCATAGAGTACTTAACCGTGTGATTTTTGATTCCTTGTACAAGGCCATTCGGCGTCCGTTTTGCTTGCCGTTTGCGCCGGCGTGCCTTATTTATCGTTCGGTCGATATCACATCGTACTTCAAAGAGATTTACAAACGTTTTTTTTCGTACTTTTTTTCGTACCCATAGAGTACTTAACTCGTGTGATTTTTGATTCCTTGTACAAGGCCATTCGGCCTCCGTTTTGCTTTCCGTTTGCGCCGGCGTGCCTTATTTATCGTTCGGTCGATATCACATCGTACTTCAAAGAGAATTACAAACGTTTTTTTTCATACTTTTTTTCGTACCCATAGAGTACTTAACTGTGTGATTTTTGATTTCTTTTACAAGGCCATTCTGGCCTCCGTTTTGCTTGCCGTTTGCGCCGACGTGCCTTATTTATCGTTCGGTCGATATCACATCGTACTTCAAATAGAATTACAAACGTTCTTTTTCGTACTTTCTTTCGTACCCATAGAGTACTTAATCGTGTGATTTTTGATTCCTTGTACAAGGCCATTCGACCTCCGTTTTGCTTGCCGTTTGCGGCGGCGTGCCTTATTTATCGTTCTGGTCGATATCACATCAGTACTTCAAAGAGAATTACAAACATTTTTTTTCGTACTTTTTTTCGTACCCATAGAGTACTTAACTGTGTGATTATTGTTTGCTTGTACAAGGCCATTCTGGCCTCCGTTATTCTTGCCGTTTGAGCCGGCGTGCCTTATTTATCGTTCTGGTCGATATCACATTAGTACTTCAAAGAGAATTACAAACGTTTTTTATCGTACTCTTTTTCGTACCCATAGACTACTTAACGGTGTGATTTTTGATTCCTTGTACAAGGCCATTCTCGGCCTCCGTTTTGCTTGCCGTTTGCGCCGGCGTGCCTTATTTATCGTTCGGTCGATAACACATCAGTACTTCAAAGAGAATTACAAACGTTTTTTTTTCGTACCCATAAAGTACTTAACTGTGTGATTTTGATTCCTTGTACAAGGCCATTCGACCTCCGTTTTGCTTTCCGTTTGCGCCGGCGTGCCTTATTTATCGTTCGGTCGATATCACATCGTACTTCCAAGAGAATTACAAACGTTTTTTTTCGTACTTTTTTTCGTACCCATAGCGTACTTAACTGTGTGATTTTTGATTCCTTGTACAAGGCCATTCTGGCCTCCGTTTTGCTTACCGTTTGCGCCGGCGTGCCTTATTTATCGTTCTGGTCGATAACACATCAGTACTTCAAAAAGAATTACAAACGTTTTAATTCGTACTTTTTTTCGTACCCATAGGGTATTTAACGGTGTGATTTTTGATTCCTTGTACAAGGCCATTCTGACCTCCGTTTTGCTTGCCGTTTGCACCGGCGTACCTTATTTATCGTTCTGGTCGATACAACATCAGTACTTCAAAGAGAATTACAAACGTTTTTTTTCGTACTTTTTTTCGTACCCATAAAGTACTTAACTGTGTGATTTTTGATTCCTTGTACAAGGCCTTTCTGGCCTCCGTTTTGCTTGCCGTTTGCGCCGGCGTGCCTTATTTATCGTTCGGTCGATATCACGTCAGTACTTCAAAGAGAATTACACACGTTTTTTTTCGTACTTTTTTTCGTACCCATAGAGTACTTAACTGTGTGATTTTTGATTCCTTGTACAAGGCCATTCTGGCCTCCGTTTTGCTTGCCGTTTGCGCCGGCGTGCCTTATTTATCGTTCTGGTCGATACCACATTAGTACTTCAAAGAGAATTGCCGTTTGCGCCGGCGTACCTTATTTATCGTTCTGTTCGATATCACATCAGTACTTCGAAGAGAATTACAAACGTTTTTTTTCGTATTTTTTTTCGTACCCATAGAGTACTTAACTGTGTGATTTTTGATTCCTTGTACAACGCCATTCGGCCTCCGTTTTGCTTGCCGTTTGCGCCGGCGTGCCTTATTTATCGTTCGGTCGATATCACATCGTACTTCAAAGAGAATTACAAACGTTTTTTTTCGTACTTTATTTCGTACCCATAGAGTACTTAACCGTGTGATTTTTGATTCCTTGTACAAGGCCATTCGCCTCCGTTTTGCTTGACGTTTGCGCCGGCGTGCCTTATTTATCGTTCTTGTCGATATCACATCAGTACTTCAAAGAGAATTACAAACGTTTTTTTTCGTACTTTTTTTCGTACCCATAGAGTACTTAACTCGTGTGATTTTTGATTCCTTGTACAAGGCCATTCTCGGCCTCCGTTTTGCTTGCCGTTTGCGCCGGCGTGCCTTATTTATCGTTCGGTCGATACCACATCGTACTTCAAAGAGAATTACAAACGTTTTTTTTCGTACTTTTTTTTCGTACCCATAGAGTACTTAACTCGTGTGATTTTTGATTTCTTGTACAAGGCCATTCGGCCTCCGTTTTGCTTGCCGTTTGCGCCGGCGTGCCTTATTTATCGTTCGGTCGATATCACATCGCACTTCAAAGAGAATTACAAACGTTTTTTTTCATACTTTTTTTCGTACCCATAGAGTACTTAATCGTGTGATTTTTGATTCCTTGTACAAGGCCATTCGGCCTCCGTTTTTCTTGCCGTTTCGTTCGGTCGATATCACATCGTACTTCAAAGAGAATTACAAACGTTTTTTTCGTACCCATAGAGTACTTAACCGTCGATTTTTGATTCCTTGTATAAGGCCATTCGGCCTCCGTTTGGTGCTTGCCGTTTGCGCCGGCGTGCCTTATTTATCGTTCTGGTCGATATCACATCAGTACTTCAAAGAGAATTACAAACGTTTTTTTTCATACTTTTTTTCGTACCCATAGAGTACTTAACTGTGTGCCTTTTGATTTCTTGTACAAGGCCATTATGGCCTCCGTTTTGCTTGCCATTTGCGCCGGAGTGCCTTATTTATCGTTCTGGTCGATATCACATCAGTACTTCAAAGAGAATTACAAACGTTTTTTTTCGTACTTTTTTTCGTACCCATAGAGTACTTAAGCGTGTGATTTTTTATTTCTTGTACAAGGCCATTCGGCCTCCGTTTTGCTTGCCGTTTGCGCCGGCGTGCCTTATTTATCGTTCGGTCGATATCACATCGTACTTCAAAGAGAATTACAAACGTTTTTTTTCGTACTTTTTTTCGTACCCATAGAGTACTTAACTGTGTGATTTTTGATTCCTTGTACAAGGCCATTCTGGCCTCCGTTTTGCTTGACGTTTGCGCCGGCGTGCCTTATTTATCGTTCTTGTCGATATCACATCAGTACTTCAAAGAGAATTACAAACGTTTTTTTTCGTACTTTTTTTCGTACCCATAGAGTACTTAACTGTGTGATTTTTGATTTCTTGTACAAGGCCATTCGGCCTCCGTTTTGCTTGCCGTTTGCGCCGGCGTGCCTTATTTATCGTTCGGTCGATATCACATCGTACTTCAAAGAGAATTACAAACGTTTTTTTTCGTACTTTTTTTCGTACCCATAGAGTACTTAATCGTGTGATTTTTGATTCTTGTACAAGGCCATTCGGCCTCCGTTTTGCTTGCCGTTTGCGCCGGCGTGCCTTATTTATCGTTCGGTCGATATCACATCGTACTTCAAAGAGAATTACAAACGTTTTTTTTCATACTTTTTTTCGTACCCACAGAGTACTTAACTGTGTGATTTTTGATTCCTTGTACAAGGCCATTCTCGCCTCCGTTTTTCTTGCCGTTTGCGCCGGCGTGCCTTATTTATCGTTCGGTCGATATCACATCGTACTTCAAAGAGAATTACAAACGTACTTTTTTTCGTACCCATAGAGTACTTAACCGTGTGATTTTTGATTCCTTGTACAAGGCCATTCTGGCCTCCGTTTTGCTTGCCGTTTGCGCCGGCGTGCCTTATTTATCGTTCGGTCGATATCACATCAGTACTTCAAAGAGAATTACAAACGTTTTTTTTCGTACTTTTTTTCGTACCCATAGAGTACTTAACTGTGTGATTTTTGATTTCTTGTACAAGGCCATTATGGCCTCCGTTTTGCTTGCCATTTGCGCCGGCGTGCCTTATTTATCGTTCTGGTCGATATCACATCAGTACTTCAAAGAGAATTACAAACGTTTTTTTTCGTACTTTTTTCGTACCCATAGAGTACTTAACTGTGTGATTTTTTGATTTCTTGTACAAGGCCATTCGGCCTCCGTTTTGCTTGCCGTTTGCGCCGGCGTGCCTTATTTATCGTTCGGTCGATATCACATCGTACTTCAAAGAGAATTACAAACGTTTTTTTTCGTACTTTTTTTCGTACCCATAGAGTACTTAACCGTGTGATTTTTGATTTCTTGTACAAGGCCATTCTCGGCCTCCGTTTTGCTTGCCGTTTGCGCCGGCGTGCCTTATTTATCGTTCGGTCGATATCACATCGTACTTCAAAGAGAATTACAAACGTTTTTTTTCGTACTTTTTTTCGTACCCATAGAGTACTTATCTCGTGTGATTTTTGATTTCTTGTACAAGGCCATTCGGCCTCCGTTTTGCTTGCCGTTTGCGCCGGCGTGCCTTATTTATCGTTCGGTCGATATCACATCGCGTACTTCAAAGAGAATTACAAACGTTTTTTTTCGTACTTTTTTTCGTACCCATAGAGTACTTAACCGTGTGATTTTTGATTCCTTGTACAAGGCCATTCTCGGCCTCCGTTTTGCTTGCCGTTTGCGCCGGCGTGCCTTATTTATCGTTCGGTCGATATCACATCGTACTTCAAAGAGAATTACAAACGTTTTTTTTCGTACTTTTTTTCGTACCCATAGAGTACTTAAGCGTGTGATTTTTGATTCATTGTACAAGGCCATTCGGCCTCCGTTTTGCTTGCCGTTTGCGCCGGCGTGCCTTATTTATCGTTCGGTCGATATCACATCGTACTTCAAAGAGAATTACAAACGTTTTTTTTCGTACTTTTTTTCGTACCCATAGAGTACTTAACCGTGTGATTTTTGATTCCTTGTACAAGGCCATTTCGGCCTCCGTTTTGCTTGCCGTTTGCGCCGGCGTGCCTTATTTATCGTTCGGTCGATATCACATCAATACTTTCAAAGAGAATTACAAACGTTTTTTTTTCGTACTTTTTTTCGTACCCATAGAGTACTTAACTCGTGTGATTTTTGATTCCTTGTACAAGGCCATTCTCGGCCTCCGTTTTGCTTGCCGTTTGCGCCGGCGTGCCTTATTTATCGTTCGGTCGATATCACATCGTACTTCAAAGAGAATTACAAACGTTTTTTTTCGTACTTTTTTCGTACCCATAGAGTACTTAACTCGTGTGATTTTTGATTCCTTGTACAAGGCCATTTCGCCTCCGTTTTGCTTGCCGTTTGCGCCGGCGTGCCTTATTTATCGTTTGGTCGATATCACATCGTACTTCAAAGAGAATTACAAACGTTTTTTTCGTACTTTTTTTCGTACCCATAGAGTACTTAACCGTGTGATTTTTGATTTCTTGTACAAGGCCATTCGGCCTCCGTTTTGCTTGCCGTTTGCGCCGGCGTGCCTTATTTATCGTTCGGTCGATATCACATCGCATACTTCAAAGAGAATTACAAACGTTTTTTTCGTACTTTTTTCGTACCCATAGAGTACTTAACTCGTGTGATTTTTGATTCCTTGTACAAGGCCATTCGGCCTCCGTTTTGCTTGCCGTTTGCGCCGGCGTGCCTTATTTATCGTTCGGTCGATATCACATCGTACTTCAAAGAGAATTACAAACGTTTTTTTTCGTACTTTTTTTCGTACCCATAGAGTACTTAACCGTGTGATTTTTGATTCCTTGTACAAGGCCATTCTCGGCCTCCGTTTTGCTTGCCGTTTGCGCCGGCGTGCCTTATTTATCGTTCGGTCGATATCACATCAATACTTCAAAGAGAATTACAAACGTTTTTTTCGTACTTTTTTTCGTACCCATAGAGTACTTAACTCGTGTGATTTTTGATTCCTTGTACAAGGCCATTCGGCCTCCGTTTTGCTTGCCGTTTGCGCCGGCGTGCCTTATTTATCGTTCGGTCGATATCACATCGTACTTCAAAGAGAATTACAAACGTTTTTTTTTCGTACTTTTTTTCGTACCCATAGAGTACTTAATCGTGTGATTTTTGATTCCTTGTACAAGGCCATTCGCCTCCGTTTTGCTTGCCGTTTGCGCCGGCGTGCCTTATTTATCGTTCGGTCGATATCACATCGTACTTCAAAGAGAATTACAAACGTTTTTTTTCGTACTTTTTTTCGTACCCATAGAGTACTTAATCGTGTGATTTTTGATTCTTGTACAAGGCCATTCTCGGCCTCCGTTTTGCTTGCCGTTTGCGCCGGAGTGCCTTATTTATCGTTCGGTCGATATCACATCATCGTATTCAAAGAGAATTACAAACGTTTTTTTTTCGTACTTTTTTTCGTACCCATAGAGTACTTAATCGTGTGATTTTTGATTCCTTGTACAAGGCCATTCTCGGCCTCCGTTTTGCTTGCCGTTTGCGCCGGCGTGCCTTATTTATCGTTCGGTCGATATCACATCGTACTTCAAAGAGAATTACAAACGTTTTTTTCGTACTTTTTTTTCGTACCCATAGAGTACTTAACCGTGTGATTTTTGATTCCTTGTACAAGGCCATTCGGCCTCCGTTTTGCTTGCCGTTTGCGCCGGCGTGCCTTATTTATCGTTCGGTCGATATCACATCGTACTTCAAAGAGAATTACAAACGTTTTTTTCGTACTTTTTTTCGTACCCATAGAGTACTTAACCGTGTGATTTTTGATTTCTTGTACAAGGCCATTTCGGCCTCCGTTTTGCTTGCCGTTTGCGCCGGCGTGCCTTATTTATCGTTCGGTCGATATCACATCGTACTTCAAAGAGAATTACAAACGTTTTTTTTCGTACTTTTTTTTCGTACCCATAGAGTACTTAACCGTGTGATTTTTGATTTCTTGTACAAGGCCATTTCGGCCTCCGTTTTGCTTGCCGTTTGCGCCGGCGTGCCTTATTTATCGTTCGGTCGATATCACATCGTACTTCAAAGAGAATTACAAACGTTTTTTTTCGTACTTTTTTTCGTACCCATAGAGTACTTAATCGTGTGATTTTTGATTCCTTGTACAAGGCCATTTCGGCCTCCGTTTTGCTTGCCGTTTGCGCCGGCGTGCCTTATTTATCGTTCGGTCGATATCACATCGTACTTCAAAGAGAATTACAAACGTTTTTTTCGTACTTTTTTTCGTACCCATAGAGTACTTAATCGTGTGATTTTTGATTCCTTGTACAAGGCCATTCGGCCTCCGTTTTGCTTGCCGTTTGCGCCGGCGTGCCTTATTTATCGTTCGGTCGATATCACATCGTACTTCAAAGAGAATTACAAACGTTTTTTTTCGTACTTTTTTTCGTACCCATAGAGTACTTAGCGTGTGATTTTTGATTCCTTGTACAAGGCCATTTCGGCCTCCGTTTTGCTTGCCGTTTGCGCCGGCGTGCCTTATTTATCGTTCTGGTCGATATCACATCAGTACTTCAAAGAGAATTACAAACGTTTTTTTTCGTACTTTTTTTCGTACCCATAGAGTACTTGATGTAGCCCAATTCAAGAGGAAGATTGAGTCTTTTATTTAGTCTTTTAATTAGTCTTTTATTATCCCACATTGGTTAATTGTCTTTTATATTTATTATTATTTTTAATTATTGTTATTTTGTCCCACATTGCTAAAATTGCAATTGGACTTGGAGTCTGTAGCCTATATAAGGCATTTCCTTGTATTTGAATAGGTAGTTTATTATTGAATCAAAAAACTATTTTGGTTGAAATTCAGAGATTGAATTTTTATCATAAGAAACTTTCAGAGATTGGGTTTCTTTCAAGAAGTTTTCAGAGATTGGACTTCGATTATTTCGAGATCCGGGGTAATTGGTAATTGGTTGGTGTTCCGAGATGGGATCACCCGTAGTAAATTCGTTCGAGATGGAGTATTTACATATCCTTTTGTTATTTTCGTTATATATATTCAAAAAGCCATAAAAATATACTTTTCATTGCTTGAATCGATTTTTGTTTTCATGCTTTAATCAACATCCTACGAGATTCGGTTTACATCAAGCACTTGATGTAAACCGATTCTCGTAGGATCGTTGATTAAAGCACAACAAACGATTCAAAGAATGAAAAGTATATTTTTATGGCTTTTTGAATATATATAACGAAAATAACAAAAGGATATGTAAATACTCCATCTCGTAATATTTACTACGGTGATCCCATCTCAGAACACCAACCAATTACCCCGTCTCAGATAATCGAAAGAAGTCCAATCTCTCGAAAACTTCTTGAAAGAAACCCAATCTCTCGAAAGTTTCTTATGATGAAAATTCAATCTCTCGAATTTCAACCAAAATAGTTTTTTGATTCAATAATAAGCTACCTATTCAAATACAAGGAAATGCCTTATATAGGCTACGACTCCAAGTCCAATTGCAATTTTAGCAATGTGGGACAATATAACAATAATTAAAAATAATAATAAATATAAAAGACAATTAACCAATGTGGGATAATAAAAGACTAATTAAAAGACTAAATAAAAGACTCAATCTTCCTCTTGAATTGGGCTACATCATTCCCTCCCGCTTCAAAAGGATTCGTCCTCGAATCAACCCGGATCGAACACGAATATCGTGCTTCCATACGTCCACTCAACCACAGAGAAACTCGAATCACAACATCGCAAAAACATGGAATGGCGCGAGTGGAGAAATCGCGACAACAAAATCCAAAGGGCGGCAATGTCGTAAATATGGATCCACATATACATATGGCGCGTTTAACGCCTTCAAATCAAAGCAACTAAAATTGCCGAGTGCACCTTTGAACCATCGGATTGGACCGGTTCGGTCCCCGGTTGGACCACAATCGATTCAGCAAGCAAGCCCACGGGCATAGTGATTGGGTCAACACCAACATCCACCTTGACGTCGGCAATCTCGTCTGAATGGTCGGGTACCGGGAAAGGAGAATCAATAGGAGCAACTCGGAGAAACATCATTAGTAAGGGCATGAGGAACCTCAATGAACTCTTCCGTGGCTGAATCAATAATAAGAACGTCTTCCTCCTCGTGTACCACACCGTAGGGGGGTTGGGAATAACCGTGTATTCGATTGAACACGTGAAGGAGAGAATTTGGGCGGTTTGCCGCCCACCAAAGCTTCTTCACGTGTTACAAAATCCGTGATAAAGAAAAGGTCATCGTCCTCCTTCCACCGTGCGTCTAATTTCCTCCAACGTTCGCACGTTTTAATTTCCGTTGTCTCCGCCTCTAATTTCCGTTGTTCCGCCTCTCGTGCGTGCATCGTTCTAGCCGCTTCCGCACGTTCGAACTTCCGTTTCTCCGCCTCTCGTTTGGACCGAGCAATATATCCCTTCAAGAGTTGTTCAATACGTGACAATCCCGTTGCAAAATTATCATGCCAATGTTGTTGTTCCCGTATGCGTCTTTGCTCGCGAAGTAGTCATTTTGTTCCTTGACAAATTCAGCGTCGGCCTTCTTGATAGCAGCTCGGATAATCCAGTTCGGGATCATATTCCATATAGCACTCATAACCATTGTAACGTAACATACCACCTCGACCCAACTTCATCTCGATAATTAGGGTTCCCGAAATTATTCAAGCAAAAATCTCTCTTGGCCGCCTCCTAGGGTTACTTGGATTTCAAGAACGCAAGCAGATGATTCCTCGCAAGAACAAGAATTTCAGACTAAAAACGCAGCTGTTTATGAACAGCTAGGGTTGCGAAAATAGCAGCAAAATTCGAAGATGTAAGGAGCTTTTGAGTGCGGCTGCAATTAGGTTCTTGGTGCTCAAGAACGCAGCAGATTTCTTCCAATAAACGCAAGCAACTTTAATCGCCAAACGGCAGCTTTAAACGCAGCAGCTTTACGAACGGCACTTATCACGACCAAACGGTATGGAATTCGGAAAAACACAAAGAACAAAACTTGTAGAGAACGAAATTTTGGTTCAGACTGTTAAGTTTCAGAATTTTTGGACAGGTATAACCCACTCAAATTGAATTCGTAAACAGATCACTCTCGGGTTACGGGTTTTGACAGAAACAGTCAACTAGGTGACGGCGACTATTGTGCAAAACCGGTCGGGACTCTGAAAAAAATCAAAGAATCAAAGTTGTAGAACAATGAATTTACTATGTGCTCACAAAATTTCATTCAATTCCGACCACCAAAACTCCCTAAAAACAAGGTCGACTACAAGCTGTTCCAGAAAATCGAGCAGAATATTCCGATCCGAATTTGATCAAGATAAAATCCGAATTTGTGAAAGTGCCAAAGAGACAAAAGACAGACAATACAAAGGTCTATCTACTGGTAAAATTTGAGAATTTTTCGATATGATTTGATTAGGAAACGACTAGAACGAAATTCGAAAATATTCGAAAATACGCAAGCAGATTATGAACGCAGCTATTTCGGATGCTTTGATTACCTTGTGATAACGGTCGGCCAAATTAGGGCTTCTTGATGATGATCAAAAAAGGATCGAATGCAGCAGCAAGTGACGAATATAAGGCTGTAGTTAGGGTTTCTCGGAGAACAAGAACGCCAGGAACTCTAAGAAAACGCTGCAGATTTCTGTCAAGAACGCAGCAGCTGTTGTTGCTTTAATCGCCTATTCTCTGATACCACTTGATGTAAACCGATTCTCGTAGGATCGTTGATTAAAGCACAACAAACGATTCAGCAATGAAAAGTATATTTTTATGGCTTTTTGAATATATATAACGAAAATAACAAAAGGATATGTAAATACTCCATCTCAGAATATTTACTACGGTGATCCCATCTCAGGAACACCAACCAATTACCCCGTCTCAGATAATCGAAAGAAGTCCAATCTCTCGAAAACTTCTTGAAAGAAACCCAATCTCTCGAAAGTTTCTTATGATGAAAATTCAATCTCTCGAATTTCAACCAAAATAGTTTTTTTGATTCAATAATAAGCTACCTATTCAAATACAAGGAAATGCCTTATATAGGCTACAGACTCCAAGTCCAATTGCAATTTTAGCAATGTGGGACAATATAACAATAATTAAAAATAATAATAAATATAAAAGACAATTAACCAATGTGGGATAATAAAAGACTAATTAAAAGACTAAATAAAAGACTCAATCTTCCTCTTGAATTGGGCTACATCAGAATAACAAACGTTTTTTTTCGTACTTTTTTTCGTACCCATAGAGTACTTAACCGTGTGATTTTTGATTCCTTGTACAAGGCCATTCTGGCCTCCGTTTTGCTTGCCGTTTGCGCCGGCGTGCCTTATTTATCGTTCTGGTCGATATCACATAGTACTTCAAAGAGAATTACAAACGTTTTTTTCGTACTTTTTTTCGTACCCGTAGAGTACTTAACTGTGTGATTTTTGATTCCTTGTACAAGGCCATCTCGGCCTCCGTTTTGCTTGCCGTTTGCGCCGGCGTGCCTTATTTATCGTTCGGTCGATATCACATCGTACTTCAAAGAGAATTACAAACGTTTTTTTTCGTACTTTTTTTCGTACCCATAGAGTACTTAACCGTGTGATTTTTGATTCCTTGTACAAGGCCATTCTCGCCTCCGTTTTGCTTGCCGTTTGCGCCGGCGTGCCTTATTTATCGTTCGGTCGATATCACATCGTACTTCAAAGAGAATTACAAACGTTTTTTTTCGTACTTTTTTTCGTACCCATAGAGTACTTAACCGTGTGATTTTTGATTCCTTGTACAAGGCCATTCTCGGCCTCCGTTTTGCTTGCCGTTTGCGCCGGCGTGCCTTATTTATCGTTCGGTCGATATCACATCGTACTTCAAAGAGAATTACAAACATTTTTTTTCGTACTTTTTTTCGTACCCATAGAGTACTTAACCGTGTGATTTTTGATTCCTTGTACAAGGCCATTCGGCCTCCGTTTTGCTTGCCGTTTGCACCGGCGTGCCTTATTTATCGTTCGGTCGATATCACATCGCACTTCAAAGAGAATTACAAACATTTTTTTTCGTACTTTTTTTCGTACCCATAGAGTACTTAACCGTGTGATTTTTGATTCCTTGTACAAGGCCATTTCGGCCTCCGTTTTGCTTGCCGTTTGCGCCGGCGTGCCTTATTTATCGTTCGGTCGATATCACATCGTACTTCAAAGAGAATTACAAACGTTTTTTTTTCTTTTTTTCGTACCCATAGAGTACTTAACTCGTGTGATTTTGATTCCTTGTACAAGGCCATTCTCGGCCTCCGTTTTGCTTGCCGTTTGCGCCGGCGTGCCTTATTTATCGTTCGGTCGATATCACATCGTACTTCAAAGAGAATTACAAACGTTTTTTTTCGTACTTTTTTTCGTACCCATAGAGTACTTAACCGTGTGATTTTTGATTCCTTGTACAAGGCCATTCTCGCCTCCGTTTTGCTTGCCGTTTGCGCCGGCGTGCCTTATTTATCGTTCGGTCGATATCACATCGTACTTCAAAGAGAATTACAAACGTTTTTTTCGTACTTTTTTTCGTACCCATAGAGTACTTAACCGTGTGATTTTTGATTTCTTGTACAAGGCCATTCGGCCTCCGTTTTGCTTGCCGTTTGCGCCGGCGTGCCTTATTTATCGTTCGGTCGATATCACATCGTACATTTCAAAGAGAATTACAAACGTTTTTTTTCGTACTTTTTTTCGTACCCATAGAGTACTTAACCGTGTGATTTTTGATTCCTTGTACAAGGCCATTCGGCCTCCGTTTTGCTTGCCGTTTGCGCCGGCGTGCCTTATTTATCGTTCGGTCGATATCACATCGTACTTCAAAGAGAATTACAAACGTTTTTTTTCGTACTTTTTTTCGTACCCATAGAGTACTTAACGTGTGATTTTTGATTCCTTGTACAAGGCCATTCGGCCTCCGTTTTGCTTGCCGTTTGCGCCGGCGTGCCTTATTTATCGTTCGGTCGATATCACATCGTATTTCAAAGAGAATTACAAACGTTTTTTTTTCGTACTTTTTTTCGTACCCATAGAGTACTTAACCGTGTGATTTTTGATTCCTTGTACAAGGCCATTCTGGCCTCCGTTTTGCTTGCCGTTTGCGCCGGCGTGCCTTATTTATCGTTCTGGTCGATATCACATAAGTACTTCAAAGAGAATTACAAACATTTTTTTTCGTACTTTTTTTCGTACCCATAGAGTACTTAATTGTGTGATTTTTGATTCCTTGTACAAGGCCATTCTGGCCTCCGTTTTGCTTGCCGTTTGCGCCGGCGTGCCTTATTTATCGTTCTGGTCGATATCACATCAATACTTCAAAGAGAATTACAAACATTTTTTTCGTACTTTTTTTCGTACCCATAGTGATTTTTGATTCCTTGTACAAGGCCATTCTGGCCTCCGTTTTGCTTGCCGTTTGCGCCGGCGTGCCTTATTTATCGTTCTGGTCGATATCACATCGCACTTCAAAGAGAATTACAAACGTTTTTTTTCGTACTTTTTTTCGTACCCATAGAGTACTTAATTGTGTGATTTTTGATTCCTTGTACAAGGCCATTATGGCCTCCGTTTTGCTTGCCGTTTGTGCCGGCGTGCCTTATTTATCGTTCTGGTCGATATCACATCGTACTTCAAAGAGAATTACAAACGTTTTTTTTCGTACTTTTTTTCGTACCCATAGAGTACTTAACCGTGTGATTTTTGATTCTTGTACAAGGCCATTCGGCCTCCGTTTTGCTTGCCGTTTGCGCCGGCGTGCCTTATTTATCGTTCGGTCGATATCACATCGTACTTCAAAGAGAATTACAAACGTTTTTTTTTTCGTACTTTTTTTCGTACCCATAGAGTACTTAATCGTGTGATTTTTGATTCCTTGTACAAGGCCATTCTAGCCTCCGTTTTGCTTGCCGTTTGCGCCGGCGTGCCTTATTTATCGTTCGGTCGATATCACATCGCATTTCAAAGAGAATTACAAACGTTTTTTTTCGTACTTTTTTTCGTACCCATAGAGTACTTAACCGTGTGATTTTTGATTCTTGTACAAGGCCATTCTAGCCTCCGTTTTGCTTGCCGTTTGCGCCGGCGTGCCTTATTTATCGTTCGGTCGATATCACATCGTACTTCAAAGAGAATTACAAACATTTTTTTTCGTACTTTTTTTCGTACCCATAGAGTACTTAACCGTGTGATTTTTGATTCCTTGTACAAGGCCATTCGGCCTCCGTTTTGCTTGCCGTTTGCGCCGGCGTGCCTTATTTATCGTTCGGTCGATATCACATCGCATTTCAAAGAGAATTACAAACATTTTTTTTCGTTCTTTTTTTCGTACCCATAGAGTACTTAATCGTGTGATTTTTGATTCTTGTACAAGGCCATTCGGCCTCCGTTTTGCTTGCCGTTTGCGCCGGCGTGCCTTATTTATCGTTCGGTCGATATCACATCGTACTTCAAAGAGAATTACAAACGTTTTTTTTCGTACTTTTTTTCGTACCCATAGAGTACTTAACTCGTGTGATTTTTGATTCTTGTACAAGGCCATTTCTAGCCTCCGTTTTGCTTGCCGTTTGCGCCGGCGTGCCTTATTTATCGTTCGGTCGATATCACATCGTACTTCAAAGAGAATTACAAACGTTTTTTTTCGTACTTTTTTTCGTACCCATAGAGTACTTAATCGTGTGATTTTTGATTCCTTGTACAAGGCCATTCTAGCCTCCGTTTTGCTTGCCGTTTGCGCCGGCGTGCCTTATTTATCGTTCGGTCGATATCACATCGCATTTCAAAGAGAATTACAAACGTTTTTTTTCGTACTTTTTTTCGTACCCATAGAGTACTTAACTGTGTGATTTTTGATTCTTTGTACAAGGCCATTCCGGCCTCCGTTTTGCTTGCCGTTTGCGCCGGCGTGCCTTATTTATCGTTCGGTCGATATCACATCAGTACTTCAAAGAGAATTAAAAACGTTTTTTTTTCGTACTTTTTTTCGTACCCATAGAGTACTTAATCGTGTGATTTTTGATTCCTTGTACAAGGCCATTCGGCCTCCGTTTTGCTTGCCGTTTGCGCCGGCGTGCCTTATTTATCGTTCGGTCGATATCACATCGTACTTCAAAGAGAATTACAAACGTTTTTTTTCGTACTTTTTTTCGTACCCATAGAGTACTTAACCGTGTGATTTTTGATTCCTTGTACAAGGCCATTCGGCCTCCGTTTTGCTTGCCGTTTGCGCCGGCGTGCCTTATTTATCGTTCGGTCGATATCACATCATCGATACTTCAAAGAGAATTACAAACATTTTTTTTCGTACTTTTTTTCGTACCCATAGAGTACTTAACCGTGTGATTTTTGATTCCTTGTACAAGGCCATTCGGCCTCCGTTTTGCTTGCCGTTTGCGCCGGCGTGCCTTATTTATCGTTCGGTCGATATCACATCGTACTTCAAAGAGAATTACAAACAATTTTTTTTCGTACTTTTTTTCGTACCCATAGAGTACTTAACTGTGTGATTTTTGATTCCTTGTACAAGGCCATTCGGCCTCCGTTTTGCTTGCCGTTTGCGCCGGCGTGCCTTATTTATCGTTCGGTCGATATCACATCATCGGTACTTCAAAGAGAATTACAAACGTTTTTTTCGTACTTTTTTTCGTACCCATAGAGTACTTAACTCGTGTGATTTTTGATTCCTTGTACAAGGCCATTCGGCCTCCGTTTTGCTTGCCGTTTGCGCCGGCGTGCCTTATTTATCGTTCGGTCGATATCACATCGTACTTCAAAGAGAATTACAAACGTTTTTTTTCGTACTTTTTTTCGTACCCATAGAGTACTTAACTCGTGTGATTTTTGATTTCTTGTACAAGGCCATTCTCGGCCTCCGTTTTGCTTGCCGTTTGCGCCGGCGTGCCTTATTTATCGTTCGGTCGATATCACATCGTACTTCAAAGAGAATTACAAACGTTTTTTTTCGTACTTTTTTTCGTACCCATAGAGTACTTAACTCGTGTGATTTTTGATTCCTTGTACAAGGCCATTCTAGCCTCCGTTTTGCTTGCCGTTTGCGCCGGCGTGCCTTATTTATCGTTCGGTCGATATCACATCGTACTTCAAAGAGAATTACAAACATTTTTTTTCGTACTTTTTTTCGTACCCATAGAGTACTTAACGTGTGATTTTTTATCGTTCGGTCGATATCACATCGTACTTCAAAGAGAATTACAAACGTTTTTTTTCGTACTTTTTTTCGTACCCATAGAGTACTTAACTCGTGTGATTTTTGATTCCTTGTACAAGGCCATTTCGCCTCCGTTTTGCTTGCCGTTTGCGCCGGCGTGCCTTATTTATCGTTTGGTCGATATCACATCGCACTTCAAAGAGAATTACAAACATTTTTTTTCGTACTTTTTTTCGTACCCATAGAGTACTTAACCGTGTGATTTTTGATTCCTTGTACAAGGCCATTCTCGGCCTCCGTTTTGCTTGCCGTTTGCGCCGGCGTGCCTTATTTATCGTTCTGGTCGATATCACATCAGTACTTCAAAGAGAATTACAAACGTTTTTTTTCGTTTTTTTTTCGTACCCATAGAGTACTTAACTGTGTGATTTTTGATTCCTTGTACAAGGCCATTCTCGCCTCCGTTTTGCTTGCCGTTTGCGCCGGCGTGCCTTATTTATCGTTCTGGTCGATATCACATCGTACTTCAAAGAGAATTACAAACGTTTTTTTCGTACTTTTTTTCGTACCCATAGAGTACTTAACTCGTGTGATTTTTGATTCCTTGTACAAGGCCATTCGGCCTCCGTTTTGCTTGCCGTTGCGCCGGCGTGCCTTATTTATCGTTCGGTCGATATCACATCGTACTTCAAAGAGAATTACAAACGTTTTTTTCGTACTTTTTTTTCGTACCCATAGAGTACTTAATCGTGTGATTTTTGATTCCTTGTACAAGGCCATTCTCGGCCTCCGTTTTGCTTGCCGTTTGCACCGGCGTGCCTTATTTATCGTTCGGTCGATATCACATCGTACTTCAAAGAGAATTACAAACGTTTTTTTTCGTACTTTTTTTCGTACCCATAGAGTACTTAATCGTGTGATTTTTGATTCCTTGTACAAGGCCATTCGGCCTCCGTTTTGCTTGCCGTTTGCGCCGGCGTGCCTTATTTATCGTTCGGTCGATATCACATCGCATTTCAAAGAGAATTACAAACGTTTTTTTTCGTTTTTTTTCGTACCCATAGAGTACTTAACCGTGTGATTTTTGATACCTTGTACAAGGCCATTCTCGGCCTCCGTTTTGCTTGCCGTTTGCGCCGGCGTGCCTTATTTATCGTTCGGTCGATATCACATCGCACTTCAAAGAGAATTACAAACGTTTTTTTTCGTTTTTTTCGTACCCATAGAGTACTTAACCGTGTGATTTTTGATTCCTTGTACAAGGCCATTCGGCCTCCGTTTTGCTTGCCGTTTGCGCCGGCGTGCCTTATTTATCGTTCGGTCGATATCACATCGCATTTCAAAGAGAATTACAAACGTTTTTTTTCGTACTTTTTTTCGTACCCATAGAGTACTTAATCGTGTGATTTTTGATTCCTTGTACAAGGCCATTCGGCCTCCGTTTTGCTTGCCGTTTGCGCCGGCGTGCCTTATTTATCGTTCGGTCGATATCACATCGCATTTCAAAGAGAATTACAAACGTTTTTTTTCGTACTTTTTTTCGTACCCATAGAGTACTTAACCGTGTGATTTTTGATTCCTTGTACAAGGCCATTCGGCCTCCGTTTTGCTTGCCGTTTGCGCCGGCGTGCCTTATTTATCGTTCGGTCGATATCATCACATCGTACTTCAAAGAGAATTACAAACATTTTTTTTCGTACTTTTTTTCGTACCCATAGAGTACTTAACCGTGTGATTTTTGATTCCTTGTACAAGGCCATTCTCGCCTCCGTTTTGCTTGCCGTTTGCGCCGGCGTGCCTTATTTATCGTTCGGTCGATATCACATCAAGTACTTCAAAGAGAATTACAAACGTTTTTTTTTTTTTCGTACCCATAGAGTACTTAATCGTGTGATTTTTGATTCCTTGTACAAGGCCATTCTCGCCTCCGTTTTGCTTGCCGTTTGCGCCGGCGTGCCTTATTTATCGTTCGGTCGATATCACATCGCATTTCAAAGAGAATTACAAACGTTTTTTTTCGTACTTTTTTTCGTACCCATAGAGTACTTAACCGTGTGATTTTTGATTCCTTGTACAAGGCCATTCTCGCCTCCGTTTTGCTTGCCGTTTGCGCCGGCGTGCCTTATTTATCGTTCGGTCGATATCACATCGTACTTCAAAGAGAATTACAAACGTTTTTTTTCGTACTTTTTTTCGTACCCATAGAGTACTTAATCGTGTGATTTTTGATTCCTTGTACAAGGCCATTCTCGCCTCCGTTTTGCTTGCCGTTTGCGCCGGCGTGCCTTATTTATCGTTTCGGTCGATATCACATCGCACTTCAAAGAGAATTACAAACGTTTTTTTCGTACTTTTTTTCGTACCCATAGAGTACTTAACTCGTGTGATTTTTGATTCCTTGTACAAGGCCATTCGGCCTCCGTTTTGCTTGCCGTTTGCGCCGGCGTGCCTTATTTATCGTTCGGTCGATATCACATCGTATTTCAAAGAGAATTACAAACGTTTTTTTTCGTACTTTTTTTCGTACCCATAGAGTACTTAACCGTGTGATTTTTGATTCCTTGTACAAGGCCATTCGGCCTCCGTTTTGCTTGCCGTTTGCGCCGGCGTGCCTTATTTATCGTTCGGTCGATATCACATCGCATTTCAAAGAGAATTACAAACGTTTTTTTTCGTACTTTTTTTTCGTACCCATAGAGTACTTAACTCGTGTGATTTTTGATTTCTTGTACAAGGCCATTCGGCCTCCGTTTTGCTTGCCGTTTGCGCCGGCGTGCCTTATTTATCGTTCGGTCGATATCACATCGTACTTCAAAGAGAATTACAAACGTTTTTTTCGTACTTTTTTTTCGTACCCATAGAGTACTTAATCGTGTGATTTTTGATTCCTTGTACAAGGCCATTCCGGCCTCCGTTTTGCTTGCCGTTTGCGCCGGCGTGCCTTATTTATCGTTCGGTCGATATCACATCGCACTTCAAAGAGAATTACAAACGTTTTTTTTCGTACTTTTTTTCGTACCCATAGAGTACTTAACTCGTGTGATTTTTGATTCCTTGTACAAGGCCATTCTCGCCTCCGTTTTGCTTGCCGTTTGCGCCGGCGTGCCTTATTTATCGTTCGGTCGATATCACATCGCACTTCAAAGAGAATTACAAACGTTTTTTTTCGTACTTTTTTTCGTACCCATAGAGTACTTAACTCGTGTGATTTTTGATTCCTTGTACAAGGCCATTCTCGCCTCCGTTTTGCTTGCCGTTTGCGCCGGCGTGCCTTATTTATCGTTCGGTCGATATCACATCGTACTTCAAAGAGAATTACAAACGTTTTTTTTCGTACTTTTTTTCGTACCCATAGAGTACTTAATCGTGTGATTTTTGATTCTTGTACAAGGCCATTCGGCCTCCGTTTTGCTTGCCGTTTGCGCCGGCGTGCCTTATTTATCGTTCGGTCGATATCACATCGCACTTCAAAGAGAATTACAAACGTTTTTTTTCGTACTTTTTTTCGTACCCATAGAGTACTTAATCGTGTGATTTTTGATTCCTTGTACAAGGCCATTCGGCCTCCGTTTTGCTTGCCGTTTGCGCCGGCGTGCCTTATTTATCGTTCGGTCGATATCACATCGCACTTCAAAGAGAATTACAAACGTTTTTTTTCGTACTTTTTTTCGTACCCATAGAGTACTTAACTCGTGTGATTTTTGATTCCTTGTACAAGGCCATTCGGCCTCCGTTTTGCTTGCCGTTTGCGCCGGCGTGCCTTATTTATCGTTCGGTCGATATCACATCGTATTTCAAAGAGAATTACAAACGTTTTTTTTCGTACTTTTTTTCGTACCCATAGAGTACTTAACGTGTGATTTTTGATTCCTTGTACAAGGCCATTCTCGCCTCCGTTTTGCTTGCCGTTTGCGCCGGCGTGCCTTATTTATCGTTCGGTCGATATCACATCGCATTTCAAAGAGAATTACAAACGTTTTTTTTCGTACTTTTTTTCGTACCCATAGAGTACTTAACCGTGTGATTTTTGATTCCTTGTACAAGGCCATTCTCGGCCTCCGTTTTGCTTGCCGTTTGCGCCGGCGTGCCTTATTTATCGTTCGGTCGATATCACATCGTACTTCAAAGAGAATTACAAACGTTTTTTTTCGTACTTTTTTTCGTACCCATAGAGTACTTAACCGTGTGATTTTTGATTCCTTGTACAAGGCCATTCGGCCTCCGTTTTGCTTGCCGTTTGCGCCGGCGTGCCTTATTTATCGTTCGGTCGATATCACATCGCACTTCAAAGAGAATTACAAACGTTTTTTTCGTACTTTTTTTCGTACCCATAGAGTACTTAATCGTGTGATTTTTGATTCCTTGTACAAGGCCATTCGGCCTCCGTTTTGCTTGCCGTTTGCGCCGGCGTGCCTTATTTATCGTTCGGTCGATATCACATCGCACTTCAAAGAGAATTACAAACATTTTTTTTCGTACTTTTTTTCGTACCCATAGAGTACTTAACCGTGTGATTTTTGATTCCTTGTACAAGGCCATTCTCGCCTCCGTTTTGCTTGCCGTTTGCGCCGGCGTGCCTTATTTATCGTTCGGTCGATATCACATCGTACTTCAAAGAGAATTACAAACGTTTTTTTTTCGTTTTTTTTTTCGTACCCATAGAGTACTTAATCGTGTGATTTTTGATTCCTTGTACAAGGCCATTCGGCCTCCGTTTTGCTTGCCGTTTGCGCCGGCGTGCCTTATTTATCGTTCGGTCGATATCACATCGCATTTCAAAGAGAATTACAAACGTTTTTTTTCGTACTTTTTTTCGTACCCATAGAGTACTTAACCGTGTGATTTTTGATTCCTTGTACAAGGCCATTCGGCCTCCGTTTTGCTTGCCGTTTGCGCCGGCGTGCCTTATTTATCGTTCGGTCGATATCACATCGCATTTCAAAGAGAATTACAAACGTTTTTTTTCGTACTTTTTTTTCGTACCCATAGAGTACTTAATCGTGTGATTTTTGATTCCTTGTACAAGGCCATTCGGCCTCCGTTTTGCTTGCCGTTTGCGCCGGCGTGCCTTATTTATCGTTCGGTCGATATCACATCGCACTTCAAAGAGAATTACAAACGTTTTTTTTCGTACTTTTTTTCGTACCCATAGAGTACTTAACTCGTGTGATTTTTGATTCCTTGTACAAGGCCATTCGGCCTCCGTTTTGCTTGCCGTTTGCGCCGGCGTGCCTTATTTATCGTTCGGTCGATATCACATCGTACTTCAAAGAGAATTACAAACGTTTTTTTTCGTACTTTTTTTCGTACCCATAGAGTACTTAACCGTGTGATTTTTGATTCCTTGTACAAGGCCATTCGGCCTCCGTTTTGCTTGCCGTTTGCGCCGGCGTGCCTTATTTATCGTTCGGTCGATATCACATCGCACTTCAAAGAGAATTACAAACGTTTTTTTTCGTACTTTTTTTCGTACCCATAGAGTACTTAACTCGTGTGATTTTTGATTCCTTGTACAAGGCCATTCTCGGCCTCCGTTTTGCTTGCCGTTTGCGCCGGCGTGCCTTATTTATCGTTCGGTCGATATCACATCGCATTTCAAAGAGAATTACAAACATTTTTTTTCGTACTTTTTTTCGTACCCATAGAGTACTTAACCGTGTGATTTTTGATTCCTTGTACAAGGCCATTCGGCCTCCGTTTTGCTTGCCGTTTGCGCCGGCGTGCCTTATTTATCGTTCGGTCGATATCACATCGCATACTTCAAAGAGAATTACAAACGTTTTTTTTCGTACTTTTTTTCGTACCCATAGAGTACTTAACTCGTGTGATTTTTGATTCCTTGTACAAGGCCATTCGGCCTCCGTTTTGCTTGCCGTTTGCGCCGGCGTGCCTTATTTATCGTTCGGTCGATATCACATCGCATTTCAAAGAGAATTACAAACGTTTTTTTTCGTACTTTTTTTTCGTACCCATAGAGTACTTAATCGTGTGATTTTTGATTCCTTGTACAAGGCCATTTCGGCCTCCGTTTTGCTTGCCGTTTGCGCCGGCGTGCCTTATTTATCGTTCGGTCGATATCACATCGCGTACTTCAAAGAGAATTACAAACGTTTTTTTTCGTACTTTTTTTCGTACCCATAGAGTACTTAACCGTGTGATTTTTGATTCCTTGTACAAGGCCATTCTCGCCTCCGTTTTGCTTGCCGTTTGCGCCGGCGTGCCTTATTTATCGTTCGGTCGATATCACATCGTATTTCAAAGAGAATTACAAACGTTTTTTTTCGTACTTTTTTTCGTACCCATAGAGTACTTAACTCGTGTGATTTTTGATTCCTTGTACAAGGCCATTCGGCCTCCGTTTTGCTTGCCGTTTGCGCCGGCGTGCCTTATTTATCGTTCGGTCGATATCACATCGCACTTCAAAGAGAATTACAAACGTTTTTTTTCGTACTTTTTTTTCGTACCCATAGAGTACTTAATCGTGTGATTTTTGATTCCTTGTACAAGGCCATTCGGCCTCCGTTTTGCTTGCCGTTTGCGCCGGCGTGCCTTATTTATCGTTCGGTCGATATCACATCGCATTTCAAAGAGAATTACAAACGTTTTTTTTCGTACTTTTTTTCGTACCCATAGAGTACTTAACCGTGTGATTTTTGATTCCTTGTACAAGGCCATTCGGCCTCCGTTTTGCTTGCCGTTTGCGCCGGCGTGCCTTATTTATCGTTCGGTCGATATCACATCGTATTTCAAAGAGAATTACAAACGTTTTTTTTCGTACTTTTTTTCGTACCCATAGAGTACTTAACTCGTGTGATTTTTGATTCCTTGTACAAGGCCATTCGGCCTCCGTTTTGCTTGCCGTTTGCGCCGGCGTGCCTTATTTATCGTTCGGTCGATATCACATCGCATTTCAAAGAGAATTACAAACGTTTTTTTTCGTACTTTTTTTCGTACCCATAGAGTACTTAATCGTGTGATTTTTGATTCCTTGTACAAGGCCATTCTCGGCCTCCGTTTTGCTTGCCGTTTGCGCCGGCGTGCCTTATTTATCGTTCGGTCGATATCACATCGCATTTCAAAGAGAATTACAAACGTTTTTTTTCGTACTTTTTTTCGTACCCATAGAGTACTTAACCGTGTGATTTTTGATTCCTTGTACAAGGCCATTCTCGGCCTCCGTTTTGCTTGCCGTTTGCGCCGGCGTGCCTTATTTATCGTTCGGTCGATATCACATCGTACTTCAAAGAGAATTACAAACGTTTTTTTTCGTACTTTTTTTCGTACCCATAGAGTACTTAACCGTGTGATTTTTGATTCCTTGTACAAGGCCATTCTCGGCCTCCGTTTTGCTTGCCGTTTGCGCCGGCGTGCCTTATTTATCGTTCGGTCGATATCACATCACGCACTTCAAAGAGAATTACAAACGTTTTTTTTCGTACTTTTTTTCGTACCCATAGAGTACTTAATCGTGTGATTTTTGATTCCTTGTACAAGGCCATTCTCGCCTCCGTTTTGCTTGCCGTTTGCGCCGGCGTGCCTTATTTATCGTTCGGTCGATATCACATCGCATTTCAAAGAGAATTACAAACGTTTTTTTTCGTACTTTTTTTCGTACCCATAGAGTACTTAACCGTGTGATTTTTGATTCCTTGTACAAGGCCATTCGGCCTCCGTTTTGCTTGCCGTTTGCGCCGGCGTGCCTTATTTATCGTTCGGTCGATATCACATCGTATTTCAAAGAGAATTACAAACGTTTTTTTTCGTACTTTTTTTCGTACCCATAGAGTACTTAACCGTGTGATTTTTGATTCCTTGTACAAGGCCATTCTCGCCTCCGTTTTGCTTGCCGTTTGCGCCGGCGTGCCTTATTTATCGTTCGGTCGATATCACATCGCATTTCAAAGAGAATTACAAACGTTTTTTTTCGTACTTTTTTTCGTACCCATAGAGTACTTAACTCGTGTGATTTTTGATTCCTTGTACAAGGCCATTCTCGGCCTCCGTTTTGCTTGCCGTTTGCGCCGGCGTGCCTTATTTATCGTTCGGTCGATATCACATCGCACTTCAAAGAGAATTACAAACGTTTTTTTTCGTACTTTTTTTCGTACCCATAGTACTTAACCGTGTGATTTTTGATTCCTTGTACAAGGCCATTCTCGCCTCCGTTTTGCTTGCCGTTTGCGCCGGCGTGCCTTATTTATCGTTCGGTCGATATCACATCGCATTTCAAAGAGAATTACAAACGTTTTTTTTCGTACTTTTTTTCGTACCCATAGAGTACTTAACCGTGTGATTTTTGATTCCTTGTACAAGGCCATTCTCGCCTCCGTTTTGCTTGCCGTTTGCGCCGGCGTGCCTTATTTATCGTTCGGTCGATATCACATCGCACTTCAAAGAGAATTACAAACGTTTTTTTTCGTACTTTTTTTTCGTACCCATAGAGTACTTAACCGTGTGATTTTTGATTCCTTGTACAAGGCCATTCGCCTCCGTTTTGCTTGCCGTTTGCGCCGGCGTGCCTTATTTATCGTTCGGTCGATATCACATCGTATTTCAAAGAGAATTACAAACGTTTTTTTCGTACTTTTTTTCGTACCCATAGAGTACTTAACCGTGTGATTTTTGATTCCTTGTACAAGGCCATTCTCGCCTCCGTTTTGCTTGCCGTTTGCGCCGGCGTGCCTTATTTATCGTTCGGTCGATATCACATCGCATTTCAAAGAGAATTACAAACGTTTTTTTTCGTACTTTTTTTCGTACCCATAGAGTACTTAACCGTGTGATTTTTGATTCCTTGTACAAGGCCATTCGGCCTCCGTTTTGCTTGCCGTTTGCGCCGGCGTGCCTTATTTATCGTTCGGTCGATATCACATCGCATTTCAAAGAGAATTACAAACGTTTTTTTTCGTACTTTTTTTCGTACCCATAGAGTACTTAATCGTGTGATTTTTGATTCCTTGTACAAGGCCATTCCGCCTCCGTTTTGCTTGCCGTTTGCGCCGGCGTGCCTTATTTATCGTTCGGTCGATATCACATCGCATTTCAAAGAGAATTACAAACGTTTTTTTTCGTACTTTTTTTCGTACCCATAGAGTACTTAATCGTGTGATTTTTGATTCCTTGTACAAGGCCATTCGGCCTCCGTTTTGCTTGCCGTTTGCGCCGGCGTGCCTTATTTATCGTTCGGTCGATATCACATCGCATTTCAAAGAGAATTACAAACGTTTTTTTTCGTACTTTTTTTCGTACCCATAGAGTACTTAATCGTGTGATTTTTGATTCCTTGTACAAGGCCATTCTCGCCTCCGTTTTGCTTGCCGTTTGCGCCGGCGTGCCTTATTTATCGTTCGGTCGATATCACATCGCATTTCAAAGAGAATTACAAACGTTTTTTTTTTTTCGTACTTTT
The DNA here is from genome assembly GCA_036785695.1 of Gentiana straminea. NCBI lineage: Eukaryota > Viridiplantae > Streptophyta > Magnoliopsida > Gentianales > Gentianaceae > Gentiana > Gentiana straminea. The sequence continues at coordinate 82,534 of JAVUPR010000084.1, forward strand.
TTTCGTACCCATAGAGTACTTAACTCGTGTGATTTTTGATTCCTTGTACAAGGCCATTCTCGCCTCCGTTTTGCTTGCCGTTTGCGCCGGCGTGCCTTATTTATCGTTCGGTCGATATCACATCGCATTTCAAAGAGAATTACAAACGTTTTTTTTTTCGTACTTTTTTTCGTACCCATAGAGTACTTAATCGTGTGATTTTTGATTCCTTGTACAAGGCCATTCGGCCTCCGTTTTGCTTGCCGTTTGCGCCGGCGTGCCTTATTTATCGTTCGGTCGATATCACATCAAGTATTTCAAAGAGAATTACAAACGTTTTTTTCGTACTTTTTTTCGTACCCATAGAGTACTTAACTCGTGTGATTTTTGATTCCTTGTACAAGGCCATTCGCCTCCGTTTTGCTTGCCGTTTGCGCCGGCGTGCCTTATTTATCGTTCGGTCGATATCACATCGTACATTTCAAAGAGAATTACAAATGTTTTTTTTCGTACTTTTTTTCATACCCATAGAGTACTTAACTGTGTGATTTTTGATTCCATGTACAATGCCATTCTGGCCTCCGTTTTGCTTGCCGTTTGCGCCGGCGTGCCTTATTTTTTGTTCTGGTCAATATCACATCGCATTTCAAAAAGAGAATTACAAACATTTTTTTCGTACTTTTTTCGTGCATCCATGTAGAGTACTTAACTGTGTGATTTTTGATTCCTTGTACAAGGCCATTCCGCCTCCGTTTGCTTGCCGTCGCGCCGGCGTGCCTTATTTATCGCTCCGGTCGATATCACACGTACTACAAAGAGAATTACAAACGTTTTTTCGTACTTTTTTTCGTACCCATAGAATACTTAATCGTGTGATTTTTGATTCCTTGTACAAGTCCATTCTGGCCTCCATTTTGCCTGCCGGCGTGCCTTATTTATCGTTCGTCGATATCACATCGCATTTCAAAGAGAATTACAAATGTTTTTTTTCGTACTTTTTTTCATACCCATGTAGAGTACTTAACTCCGTGTGATTTTCGATTCCATGTACAATGCCATTCTCGGCCTCCGTTTTGCTTGCCGTTTCTCGCGCTCGGCATGCCTTATTTTTTGTTCTCGTCAATATCATACTCGCAATTCAAGAAAGAGAATTTCAAATGTTTTTTTTCGTACTTTTTTACGTACCCACAGTAGTACTTAACCGTGTGATTTTTGATTCCTTGTACAAGTGCCATTCTCGGTCTCCGTTTTGCTTGCCGTTCGCGCATACGGCGTGCCTTATTTATCGCTCGGGTCGATATCACATCGCATTTCCAACGGTGAATTACAAATCGTTTTTTTTTCGTACTTTGTTTTCGTACCCATGTAATACTTAACGGTGTGATTTTTTTGATTTCTCGTACAAGTCCATTCTAGCCTCCGTTTTGCTTCCCGTTTGCGCCGGCGTGCCTTATTTATCGTTCGGTCGATATCACACGTACTTCAAAGAGAATTACAAACGTTTTTTTTCGTACTTTTTTTCATACCCATACAGTACTTAATCGTGTGATTTTTGATTCTTTGTACAAGGCCATTCTCGGCCTCCGTTTTGCTTGCCGTTTGCGCCGGCGTGCCTTATTTATCGTTCGGGTCGATTATCACACGTACTTCAAAGAGAATTACAAACGTTTTTTTCGTACTTTTTTTCAGTACCCATGGGGAAGAGTACTTAACCGTGTGATTTTTGATTCCCTTGTACAAGGCCATTCTGCCTCCGTTTTGCTTGCCGTTTGCGCCGGCGTGCCTTGCTTATTTATCGCTTCTCCGGTCGATATCACAAGTACTTCAAAGAGAATTACAAACGTTTTTTTTCGTACTTTTTTTCGTACCCATAGAGTACTTAACTGTGTGATTTTTGATTCCTCGTACAAGGCCATTCTGGCCTCCGTTTTGCTTGCCGTTTGCGCCGGCGTGCCTTATTTATCGTTTCCGGTCGATATCACACCCGTACTTCGAAAGAGAATTACAAACTTTTTTTTCGTACTTTTTTTTCGTACCCATAGAGTACTTAATCGTGTGATTTTTGATTTCTTGTACAAGGCCATTCTGGCCTCCGTTTTGCTTGCCGTTTGCGCTCGCCGCGTGCCTTATTTATCGTTCGGTCGATATCACATCAAGCATTTCAAAGAGAATTACAAACGTTTTTTTTCATACTTTTTTTCGTACCCATAGTAGTACTTAATCGTGTGATTTTTGATTTCTTGTACAAAGGCCATTCCTCGCCTCCGTTTTGCTTGCCGTTTGCGCCGGCGTGCCTTATTTATCGTTCGGTCGATATCACACGTAAGATTTCAAAGAGAATTACAAACGTTTTTTTTCGTACTTTTTTTCGTACCGATATTAGAGTACTTAACCGTGTGATTTTTGATTTCTTGTACAAGGCCATTCGTCTCCTCCGTTTTGCTTGCCGTTTGCTCCGGCGTGCCTTATTTATCGTTCGGTCGATATCACACGCATTTCAAAGAGAATTACAAACGTTTTTTTTCGTACTTTTTTTTCGTACCCATAGAGTACTTAACCGTGTGATTTTGATTCCTTGTACAAGGCCATTCTCCGGCCTCCGCTTTTGCTTGCCGTTTGCGCCGGCGTGCCTTATTTATCGTTCGTCGATATCACATCGCACTTCAAAGAGAATTACAAATGTTTTTTTTCGATTTTTTTCGTACCCATAGAAAGTAATTTAACTCCGTGTGATTTTTGATTCCTTGTACAAGGCCATTCGCCTCCGTTTTGCTTGCCGTTTGCGCCGGCGTGCCTTATTTATCGTTCGGTCGATATCAGCACGCGCACTTCAAAGAGAATTACAAACGTTTTTTTTCGTACCTACCCATGCAGGTACTGAATCGTGAATCGTGTGCTATCATGTTTTGATTCAAACACGGAAAAAATCTTGTACAAGGCCATTCGACAAACTCCGTTTACGTCAAGCTTGCCGTTGGGCCGCCAAGGCGTGTAGGTCGACTCATCAAGCCTTATTTATCGTTGGTTGCCGTTTACTGGTGTCGATATCACATCGCATTTCGAAAGAGAATTACAAACGTTTTTTTTCGTACTTTTTTTCGTACCCATGTAGTACTTAACTCCGTGTGATTTTTGATTCCTTGTACAAGGCCATCTCCGTCTCCGTTTTGCTTGCCGTTTGCGCCGGCGTGCCTTATTTATCGTTCGGTCGATATCACATCGAAATACTTCAAAGAGAATTACAAACATTTTTTTTCGTACTTTTTTTTCGTACCCATAGAGTAATTTAACCGTGTGATTTTTGATTCCTTGTACAAGGCCATTCTGGCCTCCGTTTTGCTTGCCGTTTGCATACGGCGTGCCTTATTTATCGTTCTCGGTCGATATCACACGCACTTCAAAGAGAATTACAAACGTTTTTTTTCGTACTTTTTTTTCGTACCCACAGAGGCATTTAACCGTGTGATTTTTGATTCCTTGTACAAGGCCATTCCGGCCTCCGTTTTGCTTGCCGTTTGCGCCGGCGTGCCTTATTTATCGTTCGGGGTCGATATCACACGCATTTCAAGAGAATTACAAACGTTTTTTTTCGTACTTTTTTTCGTACCCATAGAGTACTCTAACAAGTGTGATTTTTGATTTCTTGTACAAGGCCATTCTCGGACCTCCGTTTTGCTTGCCGTTTGCGCTCGGCGTGCCTTATTTATCGTTATGGTCGATATCACATCGCATTTCAAAGAGAATTACAAACGTTTTTTTTCGTATTTCCTTATCGTACCCATAGAGTACTTAATCGTGTGATTTTGATCTCTTTTGTACAAGGCCATTCGGCCTCCGTTTTGCTTGCCGTTTTGCGCCGGCGTGCCTTATTTATCGTTCGGTCGATATCACATCGCATTTCAAAGAGAATTACAAACGTTTTTTTCGTACTTTTTCGTACCTGCAGAGTACTTAATCGTGTGATTTTTGATTCCTTGTACAAGGCCATTCTGCATCCGTTTTGCTTGCCGTTTGCGCCGGCGTGCCTTATTTATCGTTCGGGTCGATATCACATCGGTGATTTCCAAAGAGAATTACAAACGTGTTTTTTCGTACTTTTTTTTCGTACCCATGCGAGTACTTAATTCCTTGTACAAGGCCATTGGCTACTGCCTCATGCCGCTTTTGATTCCTTGTACAAGGCCATTCGTACCCTCCGTTTTCTCCTTGCCGTTTGCGCCGGCGTGCCTTATTTATCGTTCGGTCGATATCACATCGCATTTCAAAGAGAATTACAAACGTTTTTTTTTTCGTACTTTTTTTTCGTACCCATGTAGTACTTAACCGTGTGATTTTTGATTTCTTGTACAAGGCCATTCTCGGCCTCCGTTTTGCTTGCCGTTTGCGCCGGCGTGCCTTATTTATCGTTCGGTCGATATCACATCAAGCATTTCAAAGAGAATTACAAACGTTTTTTTCGTACTTTTTTTCGTACCCATGCTGTAGAGTACTTAACTGTGTGATTTTTGATTCCTTGTACAAGGCCATTCTCGGGCCTCCGTTTTGCTTGCCGTTTATACTGGCGTGCCTTATTTATCGTTCGGGTCGATATCACATCGCACTTCAAAGAGAATTACAAACGTTTTTTTTCGTGCTTTTTTTTCGTACCCATAGAGTACTTAACTCGTGTGATTTTTGATTCCTTGTACAAGGCCATTCTCGTCTCCGTTTTGCTTGCCGTTTGCGCCGGCGTGCCTTATTTATCGTTCGGGGTCGATATCACATCGTGATTTCAAAGAGAATTACAAACGTTTTTTTTCGTACTTTTTTTCGTACCCATAGAGTACTTAACTCGTGTGATTTTTGATTCCTTGTACAAGGCCATTCCGGCCTCCGTTTTGCTTGCCGTTTGCGCCGGCGTGCCTTATTTATCGTTCGGTCGATATCACACAAGTACTCAAAGAGAATTACAAACGTTTTTTTTCGTACTTTTTTTCATACCCATGAGTACTTAACTGTGTGATTTTTTGATTCCTTGTACAATGCCATTCTCGGCCTCCGTTTTGCTTGCCGTTTGCGCCGGCGTGCCTTATTTATCGTTCCGTCGATATCACATCGCATTTCAAAGAGAATTACAAACATTTTTTTTTTTTCGTAATTTTTTTCGTACCCATACGTAGTACTTAACCGTGTGATTTTTGATTCCTCGTACAAGGCCATTCTGCCTCCGTTTTGCTTGCCGTTTGCGCCGGCGTGCCTTATTTATCGTTCTGTCGATATCACATCGCATTTCAAAGAGAATTACAAACGTTTTTTTTTCGTACTTTTTTTTCGTACCCATGTAGTACTTAACTCGTGTGATTTTTGATTCCTTGTACAAGGCCATTCTCGTCTCCGTTTTGCTTGCCGTTTGCGCCGGCGTGCCTTATTTATCGTTCGGTCGATATCACATCGCATTTCAAAGAGAATTACAAACGTTTTTTTTCGTACTTTTTTCGTACCCATAGAGTACTTAACCGTGTGATTTTTGATTCCTTGTACAAGGCCATTCTCGGCCTCCGTTTTGCTTGCCGTTTGCGCCGGCGTGCCTTATTTATCGTTCGGTCGATATCACATCGCACTTCAAAGAGAATTACAAACGTTTTTTTCGTACTTTTTTTTCGTACCCATAGAGTACTTAACTCGTGTGATTTTTGATTCCTTGTACAAGGCCATTCTCGCCTCCGTTTTGCTTGCCGTTTGCGCCGGCGTGCCTTATTTATCGTTCGGTCGATATCACATCGCACTTCAAAGAGAATTACAAACGTTTTTTTCGTACTTTTTTCGTACCCATAGAGTACTTAACCGTGTGATTTTTGATTCCTTGTACAAGGCCATTCCGGCCTCCGTTTTGCTTGCCGTTTGCGCCGGCGTGCCTTATTTATCGTTCGGTCGATATCACATCGCATTTCAAAGAGAATTACAAACGTTTTTTTTCGTACTTTTTTTCGTACCCATAGAGTACTTAACCGTGTGATTTTTGATTCCTTGTACAAGGCCATTCCGGCCTCCGTTTTGCTTGCCGTTTGCGCCGGCGTGCCTTATTTATCGTTCGGTCGATATCACACGTACTTCAAAGAGAATTACAAACGTTTTTTTTCGTACTTTTTTTCGTACCCATAGAGTACTTAACTCGTGTGATTTTTGATTCCTTGTACAAGGCCATTTCGGCCTCCGTTTTGCTTGCCGTTTGCGCCGGCGTGCCTTATTTATCGTTCGGTCGATATCACATCGCATTTCAAAGAGAATTACAAACGTTTTTTTTTCGTACTTTTTTTCGTACCCATAGAGTACTTAACCGTGTGATTTTTGATTCCTTGTACAAGGCCATTCCGGCCTCCGTTTTGCTTGCCGTTTGCGCCGGCGTGCCTTATTTATCGTTCGGTCGATATCACATCGCACTTCAAAGAGAATTACAAACGTTTTTTTCGTACTTTTTTTTCGTACCCATAGAGTACTTAACCGTGTGATTTTTGATTCCTTGTACAAGGCCATTCCCGCCTCCGTTTTGCTTGCCGTTTGCGCCGGCGTGCCTTATTTATCGTTCGGTCGATATCACATCGCATTTCAAAGAGAATTACAAACGTTTTTTTTCGTACTTTTTTTCGTACCCATAGAGTACTTAACCGTGTGATTTTTGATTCCTTGTACAAGGCCATTCGGCCTCCGTTTTGCTTGCCGTTTGCGCCGGCGTGCCTTATTTATCGTTCGGTCGATATCACATCGCATTTCAAAGAGAATTACAAACGTTTTTTTTCGTACTTTTTTTCGTACCCATAGAGTACTTAACCGTGTGATTTTTGATTCCTTGTACAAGGCCATTCGGCCTCCGTTTTGCTTGCCGTTTGCGCCGGCGTGCCTTATTTATCGTTCGGTCGATATCACATCGCATTTCAAAGAGAATTACAAACGTTTTTTTTCGTACTTTTTTCGTACCCATAGAGTACTTAACCGTGTGATTTTTGATTCCTTGTACAAGGCCATTCTCGCCTCCGTTTTGCTTGCCGTTTGCGCCGGCGTGCCTTATTTATCGTTCGGTCGATATCACATCGCACTTCAAAGAGAATTACAAACGTTTTTTTCGTACTTTTTTTCGTACCCATAGAGTACTTAACTCGTGTGATTTTTGATTCCTTGTACAAGGCCATTCTCGCCTCCGTTTTGCTTGCCGTTTGCGCCGGCGTGCCTTATTTATCGTTCGGTCGATATCACATCGCATTTCAAAGAGAATTACAAACGTTTTTTTCGTACTTTTTTTCGTACCCATAGAGTACTTAACCGTGTGATTTTTGATTCCTTGTACAAGGCCATTCTCGCCTCCGTTTTGCTTGCCGTTTGCGCCGGCGTGCCTTATTTATCGTTCGGTCGATATCACATCGCATTTCAAAGAGAATTACAAACGTTTTTTTTCGTACTTTTTTTCGTACCCATAGAGTACTTAACCGTGTGATTTTTGATTCCTTGTACAAGGCCATTCTCGCCTCCGTTTTGCTTGCCGTTTGCGCCGGCGTGCCTTATTTATCGTTCGGTCGATATCACATCGCATTTCAAAGAGAATTACAAACGTTTTTTTCGTACTTTTTTTCGTACCCATAGAGTACTTAACCGTGTGATTTTTGATTCCTTGTACAAGGCCATTCTCGCCTCCGTTTTGCTTGCCGTTTGCGCCGGCGTGCCTTATTTATCGTTCGGTCGATATCACATCGCATTTCAAAGAGAATTACAAACGTTTTTTTTCGTACTTTTTTTCGTACCCATAGAGTACTTAACCGTGTGATTTTTGATTCCTTGTACAAGGCCATTCCGGCCTCCGTTTTGCTTGCCGTTTGCGCCGGCGTGCCTTATTTATCGTTCGGTCGATATCACATCGCATTTCAAAGAGAATTACAAACGTTTTTTTTCGTACTTTTTTTCGTACCCATAGAGTACTTAACCGTGTGATTTTTGATTCCTTGTACAAGGCCATTCTCGCCTCCGTTTTGCTTGCCGTTTGCGCCGGCGTGCCTTATTTATCGTTCGGTCGATATCACATCGCATTTCAAAGAGAATTACAAACGTTTTTTTTCGTACTTTTTTTCGTACCCATAGAGTACTTAATCGTGTGATTTTTGATTCCTTGTACAAGGCCATTCCGCCTCCGTTTTGCTTGCCGTTTGCGCCGGCGTGCCTTATTTATCGTTCGGTCGATATCACATCGCATTTCAAAGAGAATTACAAACGTTTTTTTTCGTACTTTTTTTCGTACCCATAGAGTACTTAACCGTGTGATTTTTGATTCCTTGTACAAGGCCATTCTCGCCTCCGTTTTGCTTGCCGTTTGCGCCGGCGTGCCTTATTTATCGTTCGGTCGATATCACATCGTACTTCAAAGAGAATTACAAACGTTTTTTTTCGTACTTTTTTTCGTACCCATAGAGTACTTAATCGTGTGATTTTTGATTCCTTGTACAAGGCCATTCTCGCCTCCGTTTTGCTTGCCGTTTGCGCCGGCGTGCCTTATTTATCGTTCGGTCGATATCACATCGCATTTCAAAGAGAATTACAAACGTTTTTTTTCGTACTTTTTTTCGTACCCATAGAGTACTTAACCGTGTGATTTTTGATTCCTTGTACAAGGCCATTCTCGCCTCCGTTTTGCTTGCCGTTTGCGCCGGCGTGCCTTATTTATCGTTCGGTCGATATCACATCGCATTTCAAAGAGAATTACAAACGTTTTTTTTCGTACTTTTTTTCGTACCCATAGAGTACTTAACCGTGTGATTTTTGATTCCTTGTACAAGGCCATTCTCGGCCTCCGTTTTGCTTGCCGTTTGCGCCGGCGTGCCTTATTTATCGTTCGGTCGATATCACATCGCATTTCAAAGAGAATTACAAACGTTTTTTTTCGTACTTTTTTTCGTACCCATAGAGTACTTAACTCGTGTGATTTTTGATTCCTTGTACAAGGCCATTCTCGCCTCCGTTTTGCTTGCCGTTTGCGCCGGCGTGCCTTATTTATCGTTCGGTCGATATCACATCGCACTTCAAAGAGAATTACAAACGTTTTTTTTCGTACTTTTTTTCGTACCCATAGAGTACTTAACCGTGTGATTTTTGATTCCTTGTACAAGGCCATTCTCGCCTCCGTTTTGCTTGCCGTTTGCGCCGGCGTGCCTTATTTATCGTTCGGTCGATATCACATCGCATTTCAAAGAGAATTACAAACGTTTTTTTTCGTACTTTTTTTCGTACCCATAGAGTACTTAACTCGTGTGATTTTTGATTCCTTGTACAAGGCCATTCTCGCCTCCGTTTTGCTTGCCGTTTGCGCCGGCGTGCCTTATTTATCGTTCGGTCGATATCACATCGCACTTCAAAGAGAATTACAAACGTTTTTTTTCGTACTTTTTTTCGTACCCATAGAGTACTTAACCGTGTGATTTTTGATTCCTTGTACAAGGCCATTCTCGCCTCCGTTTTGCTTGCCGTTTGCGCCGGCGTGCCTTATTTATCGTTCGGTCGATATCACATCGCACTTCAAAGAGAATTACAAACGTTTTTTTTCGTACTTTTTTTCGTACCCATAGAGTACTTAACTCGTGTGATTTTTGATTCCTTGTACAAGGCCATTCCGGCCTCCGTTTTGCTTGCCGTTTGCGCCGGCGTGCCTTATTTATCGTTCGGTCGATATCACATCGCATTTCAAAGAGAATTACAAACGTTTTTTTTCGTACTTTTTTTCGTACCCATAGAGTACTTAACCGTGTGATTTTTGATTCCTTGTACAAGGCCATTCTCGCCTCCGTTTTGCTTGCCGTTTGCGCCGGCGTGCCTTATTTATCGTTCGGTCGATATCACATCGCATTTCAAAGAGAATTACAAACGTTTTTTTTCGTACTTTTTTTCGTACCCATAGAGTACTTAATCGTGTGATTTTTGATTCCTTGTACAAGGCCATTCTCGCCTCCGTTTTGCTTGCCGTTTGCGCCGGCGTGCCTTATTTATCGTTCGGTCGATATCACATCGCATTTCAAAGAGAATTACAAACGTTTTTTTTCGTACTTTTTTTCGTACCCATAGAGTACTTAACCGTGTGATTTTTGATTCCTTGTACAAGGCCATTCTCGCCTCCGTTTTGCTTGCCGTTTGCGCCGGCGTGCCTTATTTATCGTTCGGTCGATATCACATCGCATTTCAAAGAGAATTACAAACGTTTTTTTTCGTACTTTTTTTCGTACCCATAGAGTACTTAATCGTGTGATTTTTGATTCCTTGTACAAGGCCATTCTCGCCTCCGTTTTGCTTGCCGTTTGCGCCGGCGTGCCTTATTTATCGTTCGGTCGATATCACACGCATTTCAAAGAGAATTACAAACGTTTTTTTTCGTACTTTTTTTCGTACCCATAGAGTACTTAATCGTGTGATTTTTGATTCCTTGTACAAGGCCATTCTCGCCTCCGTTTTGCTTGCCGTTTGCGCCGGCGTGCCTTATTTATCGTTCGGTCGATATCACATCGCATTTCAAAGAGAATTACAAACGTTTTTTTTCGTACTTTTTTTCGTACCCATAGAGTACTTAATCGTGTGATTTTTGATTCCTTGTACAAGGCCATTCGGCCTCCGTTTTGCTTGCCGTTTGCGCCGGCGTGCCTTATTTATCGTTCGGTCGATATCACATCGCACTTCAAAGAGAATTACAAACGTTTTTTTTCGTACTTTTTTTCGTACCCATGAGTACTTAATCGTGTGATTTTTGATTCCTTGTACAAGGCCATTCTCGCCTCCGTTTTGCTTGCCGTTTGCGCCGGCGTGCCTTATTTATCGTTCGGTCGATATCACATCGCATTTCAAAGAGAATTACAAACGTTTTTTTTCGTACTTTTTTTCGTACCCATAGAGTACTTAACTCGTGTGATTTTTGATTCCTTGTACAAGGCCATTCTCGCCTCCGTTTTGCTTGCCGTTTGCGCCGGCGTGCCTTATTTATCGTTCGGTCGATATCACATCGCATTTCAAAGAGAATTACAAACGTTTTTTTTCGTACTTTTTTTCGTACCCATAGAGTACTTAACTCGTGTGATTTTTGATTCCTTGTACAAGGCCATTCTCGTCTCCGTTTTGCTTGCCGTTTGCGCCGGCGTGCCTTATTTATCGTTCGGTCGATATCACATCGCATTTCAAAGAGAATTACAAACGTTTTTTTTCGTACTTTTTTTCGTACCCATAGAGTACTTAATCGTGTGATTTTTGATTCCTTGTACAAGGCCATTCTCGGCCTCCGTTTTGCTTGCCGTTTGCGCCGGCGTGCCTTATTTATCGTTCGGTCGATATCACATCGCATTTCAAAGAGAATTACAAACGTTTTTTTTCGTACTTTTTTTCGTACCCATAGAGTACTTAATCGTGTGATTTTTGATTCCTTGTACAAGGCCATTCGGCCTCCGTTTTGCTTGCCGTTTGCGCCGGCGTGCCTTATTTATCGTTCGGTCGATATCACATCGCATTTCAAAGAGAATTACAAACGTTTTTTTTCGTACTTTTTTTCGTACCCATAGAGTACTTAACCGTGTGATTTTTGATTCCTTGTACAAGGCCATTCTCGGCCTCCGTTTTGCTTGCCGTTTGCGCCGGCGTGCCTTATTTATCGTTCGGTCGATATCACATCGCATTTCAAAGAGAATTACAAACGTTTTTTTTCGTACTTTTTTTCGTACCCATAGAGTACTTAATCGTGTGATTTTTGATTCCTTGTACAAGGCCATTCTCGCCTCCGTTTTGCTTGCCGTTTGCGCCGGCGTGCCTTATTTATCGTTCGGTCGATATCACATCGCATTTCAAAGAGAATTACAAACGTTTTTTTTCGTACTTTTTTTCGTACCCATAGAGTACTTAACTCGTGTGATTTTTGATTCCTTGTACAAGGCCATTCTCGCCTCCGTTTTGCTTGCCGTTTGCGCCGGCGTGCCTTATTTATCGTTCGGTCGATATCACATCGCACTTCAAAGAGAATTACAAACGTTTTTTTTCGTACTTTTTTTCGTACCCATAGAGTACTTAACCGTGTGATTTTTGATTCCTTGTACAAGGCCATTCTCGCCTCCGTTTTGCTTGCCGTTTGCGCCGGCGTGCCTTATTTATCGTTCGGTCGATATCACATCGCATTTCAAAGAGAATTACAAACGTTTTTTTTCGTACTTTTTTTCGTACCCATAGAGTACTTAACTCGTGTGATTTTTGATTCCTTGTACAAGGCCATTCTCGCCTCCGTTTTGCTTGCCGTTTGCGCCGGCGTGCCTTATTTATCGTTCGGTCGATATCACACGTACTTCAAAGAGAATTACAAACGTTTTTTTTCGTACTTTTTTTCGTACCCATAGAGTACTTAACCGTGTGATTTTTGATTCCTTGTACAAGGCCATTCTCGCCTCCGTTTTGCTTGCCGTTTGCGCCGGCGTGCCTTATTTATCGTTCGGTCGATATCACATCGCATTTCAAAGAGAATTACAAACGTTTTTTTTCGTACTTTTTTTCGTACCCATAGAGTACTTAACCGTGTGATTTTTGATTCCTTGTACAAGGCCATTCTCGGCCTCCGTTTTGCTTGCCGTTTGCGCCGGCGTGCCTTATTTATCGTTCGGTCGATATCACATCGCATTTCAAAGAGAATTACAAACGTTTTTTTTCGTACTTTTTTTCGTACCCATAGAGTACTTAATCGTGTGATTTTTGATTCCTTGTACAAGGCCATTCTCGCCTCCGTTTTGCTTGCCGTTTGCGCCGGCGTGCCTTATTTATCGTTCGGTCGATATCACATCGCATTTCAAAGAGAATTACAAACGTTTTTTTCGTACTTTTTTTCGTACCCATAGAGTACTTAACCGTGTGATTTTTGATTCCTTGTACAAGGCCATTCTCGCCTCCGTTTTGCTTGCCGTTTGCGCCGGCGTGCCTTATTTATCGTTCGGTCGATATCACATCGCACTTCAAAGAGAATTACAAACGTTTTTTTTCGTACTTTTTTTCGTACCCATAGAGTACTTAACCGTGTGATTTTTGATTCCTTGTACAAGGCCATTCTCGGCCTCCGTTTTGCTTGCCGTTTGCGCCGGCGTGCCTTATTTATCGTTCGGTCGATATCACATCGCACTTCAAAGAGAATTACAAACGTTTTTTTTCGTACTTTTTTTCGTACCCATAGAGTACTTAACCGTGTGATTTTTGATTCCTTGTACAAGGCCATTCTCGCCTCCGTTTTGCTTGCCGTTTGCGCCGGCGTGCCTTATTTATCGTTCGGTCGATATCACACGTACTTCAAAGAGAATTACAAACGTTTTTTTTCGTACTTTTTTTCGTACCCATAGAGTACTTAATCGTGTGATTTTTGATTCCTTGTACAAGGCCATTCTCGGCCTCCGTTTTGCTTGCCGTTTGCGCCGGCGTGCCTTATTTATCGTTCGGTCGATATCACATCGCATTTCAAAGAGAATTACAAACGTTTTTTTTCGTACTTTTTTTCGTACCCATAGAGTACTTAATCGTGTGATTTTTGATTCCTTGTACAAGGCCATTCTCGGCCTCCGTTTTGCTTGCCGTTTGCGCCGGCGTGCCTTATTTATCGTTCGGTCGATATCACATCGCGTACTTCAAAGAGAATTACAAACGTTTTTTTTCGTACTTTTTTTCGTACCCATAGAGTACTTAACCGTGTGATTTTTGATTCCTTGTACAAGGCCATTCGGCCTCCGTTTTGCTTGCCGTTTGCGCCGGCGTGCCTTATTTATCGTTCGGTCGATATCACATCGCATTTCAAAGAGAATTACAAACGTTTTTTTTCGTACTTTTTTTCGTACCCATAGAGTACTTAATCGTGTGATTTTTGATTCCTTGTACAAGGCCATTCTCGGCCTCCGTTTTGCTTGCCGTTTGCGCCGGCGTGCCTTATTTATCGTTCGGTCGATATCACATCGCATTTCAAAGAGAATTACAAACGTTTTTTTTCGTACTTTTTTTCGTACCCATAGAGTACTTAACTCGTGTGATTTTTGATTCCTTGTACAAGGCCATTCCGCCTCCGTTTTGCTTGCCGTTTGCGCCGGCGTGCCTTATTTATCGTTCGGTCGATATCACATCGCATTTCAAAGAGAATTACAAACGTTTTTTTTCGTACTTTTTTTCGTACCCATAGAGTACTTAACCGTGTGATTTTTGATTCCTTGTACAAGGCCATTCTCGCCTCCGTTTTGCTTGCCGTTTGCGCCGGCGTGCCTTATTTATCGTTCGGTCGATATCACATCGCATTTCAAAGAGAATTACAAACGTTTTTTTTCGTACTTTTTTTCGTACCCATAGAGTACTTAATCGTGTGATTTTTGATTCCTTGTACAAGGCCATTCTCGCCTCCGTTTTGCTTGCCGTTTGCGCCGGCGTGCCTTATTTATCGTTCGGTCGATATCACATCGCATTTCAAAGAGAATTACAAACGTTTTTTTTCGTACTTTTTTTCGTACCCATAGAGTACTTAACCGTGTGATTTTTGATTCCTTGTACAAGGCCATTCTCGCCTCCGTTTTGCTTGCCGTTTGCGCCGGCGTGCCTTATTTATCGTTCGGTCGATATCACATCGCATTTCAAAGAGAATTACAAACGTTTTTTTCGTACTTTTTTTCGTACCCATAGAGTACTTAACCGTGTGATTTTTGATTCCTTGTACAAGGCCATTCTCGCCTCCGTTTTGCTTGCCGTTTGCGCCGGCGTGCCTTATTTATCGTTCGGTCGATATCACATCGCACTTCAAAGAGAATTACAAACGTTTTTTTTCGTACTTTTTTTCGTACCCATAGAGTACTTAACTCGTGTGATTTTTGATTCCTTGTACAAGGCCATTCTCGCCTCCGTTTTGCTTGCCGTTTGCGCCGGCGTGCCTTATTTATCGTTCGGTCGATATCACATCGCATTTCAAAGAGAATTACAAACGTTTTTTTCGTACTTTTTTTCGTACCCATAGAGTACTTAACCGTGTGATTTTTGATTCCTTGTACAAGGCCATTCTCGCCTCCGTTTTGCTTGCCGTTTGCGCCGGCGTGCCTTATTTATCGTTCGGTCGATATCACATCGCATTTCAAAGAGAATTACAAACGTTTTTTTTCGTACTTTTTTTCGTACCCATAGAGTACTTAATCGTGTGATTTTTGATTCCTTGTACAAGGCCATTCTCGGCCTCCGTTTTGCTTGCCGTTTGCGCCGGCGTGCCTTATTTATCGTTCGGTCGATATCACATCGCATTTCAAAGAGAATTACAAACGTTTTTTTTCGTACTTTTTTTCGTACCCATAGAGTACTTAACCGTGTGATTTTTGATTCCTTGTACAAGGCCATTCTCGCCTCCGTTTTGCTTGCCGTTTGCGCCGGCGTGCCTTATTTATCGTTCGGTCGATATCACATCGCATTTCAAAGAGAATTACAAACGTTTTTTTTCGTACTTTTTTTCGTACCCATAGAGTACTTAACCGTGTGATTTTTGATTCCTTGTACAAGGCCATTCTCGCCTCCGTTTTGCTTGCCGTTTGCGCCGGCGTGCCTTATTTATCGTTCGGTCGATATCACATCGCATTTCAAAGAGAATTACAAACGTTTTTTTTCGTACTTTTTTTCGTACCCATAGAGTACTTAACCGTGTGATTTTTGATTCCTTGTACAAGGCCATTCTCGGCCTCCGTTTTGCTTGCCGTTTGCGCCGGCGTGCCTTATTTATCGTTCGGTCGATATCACATCGCATTTCAAAGAGAATTACAAACGTTTTTTTTCGTACTTTTTTTCGTACCCATAGAGTACTTAATCGTGTGATTTTTGATTCCTTGTACAAGGCCATTCCGCCTCCGTTTTGCTTGCCGTTTGCGCCGGCGTGCCTTATTTATCGTTCGGTCGATATCACATCGCATTTCAAAGAGAATTACAAACGTTTTTTTTCGTACTTTTTTTCGTACCCATAGAGTACTTAATCGTGTGATTTTTGATTCCTTGTACAAGGCCATTCTCGCCTCCGTTTTGCTTGCCGTTTGCGCCGGCGTGCCTTATTTATCGTTCGGTCGATATCACATCGCATTTCAAAGAGAATTACAAACGTTTTTTTTCGTACTTTTTTTCGTACCCATAGAGTACTTAACTCGTGTGATTTTTGATTCCTTGTACAAGGCCATTCTCGCCTCCGTTTTGCTTGCCGTTTGCGCCGGCGTGCCTTATTTATCGTTCGGTCGATATCACATCGCATTTCAAAGAGAATTACAAACGTTTTTTTTCGTACTTTTTTTCGTACCCATAGAGTACTTAACTCGTGTGATTTTTGATTCCTTGTACAAGGCCATTCTCGCCTCCGTTTTGCTTGCCGTTTGCGCCGGCGTGCCTTATTTATCGTTCGGTCGATATCACATCGCACTTCAAAGAGAATTACAAACGTTTTTTTTCGTACTTTTTTTCGTACCCATAGAGTACTTAACTCGTGTGATTTTTGATTCCTTGTACAAGGCCATTCTCGCCTCCGTTTTGCTTGCCGTTTGCGCCGGCGTGCCTTATTTATCGTTCGGTCGATATCACATCGCATACTTCAAAGAGAATTACAAACGTTTTTTTTCGTACTTTTTTTCGTACCCATAGAGTACTTAACCGTGTGATTTTTGATTCCTTGTACAAGGCCATTCGGCCTCCGTTTTGCTTGCCGTTTGCGCCGGCGTGCCTTATTTATCGTTCGGTCGATATCACATCGCACTTCAAAGAGAATTACAAACGTTTTTTTTCGTACTTTTTTTCGTACCCATAGAGTACTTAATCGTGTGATTTTTGATTCCTTGTACAAGGCCATTCTCGCCTCCGTTTTGCTTGCCGTTTGCGCCGGCGTGCCTTATTTATCGTTCGGTCGATATCACATCGCATTTCAAAGAGAATTACAAACGTTTTTTTTCGTACTTTTTTTCGTACCCATAGAGTACTTAACCGTGTGATTTTTGATTCCTTGTACAAGGCCATTCGGCCTCCGTTTTGCTTGCCGTTTGCGCCGGCGTGCCTTATTTATCGTTCGGTCGATATCACATCGCATTTCAAAGAGAATTACAAACGTTTTTTTTCGTACTTTTTTTCGTACCCATAGAGTACTTAACCGTGTGATTTTTGATTCCTTGTACAAGGCCATTCTCGCCTCCGTTTTGCTTGCCGTTTGCGCCGGCGTGCCTTATTTATCGTTCGGTCGATATCACATCGCATTTCAAAGAGAATTACAAACGTTTTTTTTCGTACTTTTTTTCGTACCCATAGAGTACTTAACCGTGTGATTTTTGATTCCTTGTACAAGGCCATTCTCGGCCTCCGTTTTGCTTGCCGTTTGCGCCGGCGTGCCTTATTTATCGTTCGGTCGATATCACATCGCATTTCAAAGAGAATTACAAACGTTTTTTTTCGTACTTTTTTTCGTACCCATAGAGTACTTAATCGTGTGATTTTTGATTCCTTGTACAAGGCCATTCCGGCCTCCGTTTTGCTTGCCGTTTGCGCCGGCGTGCCTTATTTATCGTTCGGTCGATATCACATCGCATTTCAAAGAGAATTACAAACGTTTTTTTTCGTACTTTTTTTCGTACCCATAGAGTACTTAACCGTGTGATTTTTGATTCCTTGTACAAGGCCATTCTCGCCTCCGTTTTGCTTGCCGTTTGCGCCGGCGTGCCTTATTTATCGTTCGGTCGATATCACACGTACTTCAAAGAGAATTACAAACGTTTTTTTCGTACTTTTTTTCGTACCCATAGAGTACTTAATCGTGTGATTTTTGATTCCTTGTACAAGGCCATTCTCGCCTCCGTTTTGCTTGCCGTTTGCGCCGGCGTGCCTTATTTATCGTTCGGTCGATATCACATCGCATTTCAAAGAGAATTACAAACGTTTTTTTTCGTACTTTTTTTCGTACCCATAGAGTACTTAATCGTGTGATTTTTGATTCCTTGTACAAGGCCATTCTCGCCTCCGTTTTGCTTGCCGTTTGCGCCGGCGTGCCTTATTTATCGTTCGGTCGATATCACATCGCATTTCAAAGAGAATTACAAACGTTTTTTTTCGTACTTTTTTTCGTACCCATAGAGTACTTAATCGTGTGATTTTTGATTCCTTGTACAAGGCCATTCTCGCCTCCGTTTTGCTTGCCGTTTGCGCCGGCGTGCCTTATTTATCGTTCGGTCGATATCACATCGCATTTCAAAGAGAATTACAAACGTTTTTTTTCGTACTTTTTTTCGTACCCATAGAGTACTTAACTCGTGTGATTTTTGATTCCTTGTACAAGGCCATTCTCGCCTCCGTTTTGCTTGCCGTTTGCGCCGGCGTGCCTTATTTATCGTTCGGTCGATATCACATCGCATTTCAAAGAGAATTACAAACGTTTTTTTTCGTACTTTTTTTCGTACCCATAGAGTACTTAATCGTGTGATTTTTGATTCCTTGTACAAGGCCATTCTCGCCTCCGTTTTGCTTGCCGTTTGCGCCGGCGTGCCTTATTTATCGTTCGGTCGATATCACATCGCATTTCAAAGAGAATTACAAACGTTTTTTTTCGTACTTTTTTTCGTACCCATAGAGTACTTAACCGTGTGATTTTTGATTCCTTGTACAAGGCCATTCTCGCCTCCGTTTTGCTTGCCGTTTGCGCCGGCGTGCCTTATTTATCGTTCGGTCGATATCACATCGCATTTCAAAGAGAATTACAAACGTTTTTTTTCGTACTTTTTTCGTACCCATAGAGTACTTAACTCGTGTGATTTTTGATTCCTTGTACAAGGCCATTCTCGCCTCCGTTTTGCTTGCCGTTTGCGCCGGCGTGCCTTATTTATCGTTCGGTCGATATCACATCGCATTTCAAAGAGAATTACAAACGTTTTTTTTCGTACTTTTTTTTCGTACCCATAGAGTACTTAATCGTGTGATTTTTGATTCCTTGTACAAGGCCATTCTCGCCTCCGTTTTGCTTGCCGTTTGCGCCGGCGTGCCTTATTTATCGTTCGGTCGATATCACATCGCATTTCAAAGAGAATTACAAACGTTTTTTTTTCGTACTTTTTTTTCGTACCCATAGAGTACTTAATTCCTCGTGTGATTTTTGATTCCTTGTACAAGGCCATTACCCATAGAGTACTTAACCGTGTGATTTTTGATTCCTTGTACAAGGCCATTCGGCCTCCGTTTTGCTTGCCGTTTGCGCCGGCGTGCCTTATTTATCGTTCGGTCATATCACATCGCATTTCAAAGAGAATTACAAACGTTTTTTTTCGTACTTTTTTTCGTACCCATAGAGTACTTAACCGTGTGATTTTTGATTCCTTGTACAAGGCCATTCGCCTCCGTTTTGCTTGCCGTTTGCGCCGGCGTGCCTTATTTATCGTTCGGTCGATATCACATCGCATTTCAAAGAGAATTACAAACGTTTTTTTTCGTACTTTTTTTCGTACCCATAGAGTACTTAACCGTGTGATTTTTGATTCCTTGTACAAGGCCATTCTCGCCTCCGTTTTGCTTGCCGTTTGCGCCGGCGTGCCTTATTTATCGTTCGGTCGATATCACATCGCATTTCAAAGAGAATTACAAACGTTTTTTTTCGTACTTTTTTTCGTACCCATAGAGTACTTAATCGTGTGATTTTTGATTCCTTGTACAAGGCCATTCGCCTCCGTTTTGCTTGCCGTTTGCGCCGGCGTGCCTTATTTATCGTTCGGTCGATATCACATCGCATTTCAAAGAGAATTACAAACATTTTTTTTCGTACTTTTTTTCGTACCCATAGAGTACTTAACCGTGTGATTTTTGATTCCTTGTACAAGGCCATTCTCGCCTCCGTTTTGCTTGCCGTTTGCGCCGGCGTGCCTTATTTATCGTTCGGTCGATATCACATCGCATTTCAAAGAGAATTACAAACGTTTTTTTTCGTACTTTTTTTTTTTTTCGTACCCATAGAGTACTTAACCGTGTGATTTTTGATTCCTTGTACAAGGCCATTCTCGCCTCCGTTTTGCTTGCCGTTTGCGCCGGCGTGCCTTATTTATCGTTCGGTCGATATCACATCGCATTTCAAAGAGAATTACAAACGTTTTTTTTCGTACTTTTTTTCGTACCCATAGAGTACTTAATCGTGTGATTTTTGATTCCTTGTACAAGGCCATTCTCGCCTCCGTTTTGCTTGCCGTTTGCGCCGGCGTGCCTTATTTATCGTTCGGTCGATATCACATCGCATTTCAAAGAGAATTACAAACGTTTTTTTTCGTACTTTTTTTCGTACCCATAGAGTACTTAATCGTGTGATTTTTGATTCCTTGTACAAGGCCATTCCGGCCTCCGTTTTGCTTGCCGTTTGCGCCGGCGTGCCTTATTTATCGTTCGGTCGATATCACATCGCATTTCAAAGAGAATTACAAACGTTTTTTTTCGTACTTTTTTTCGTACCCATAGAGTACTTAACCGTGTGATTTTTGATTCCTTGTACAAGGCCATTCTCGCCTCCGTTTTGCTTGCCGTTTGCGCCGGCGTGCCTTATTTATCGTTCGGTCGATATCACATCGCATTTCAAAGAGAATTACAAACGTTTTTTTTCGTACTTTTTTTCGTACCCATAGAGTACTTAATCGTGTGATTTTTGATTCCTTGTACAAGGCCATTCTCGCCTCCGTTTTGCTTGCCGTTTGCGCCGGCGTGCCTTATTTATCGTTCGGTCGATATCACATCGCATTTCAAAGAGAATTACAAACGTTTTTTTTCGTACTTTTTTTCGTACCCATAGAGTACTTAATCGTGTGATTTTTGATTCCTTGTACAAGGCCATTCTCGCCTCCGTTTTGCTTGCCGTTTGCGCCGGCGTGCCTTATTTATCGTTCGGTCGATATCACATCGCATTTCAAAGAGAATTACAAACGTTTTTTTTCGTACTTTTTTTCGTACCCATAGAGTACTTAATCGTGTGATTTTTGATTCCTTGTACAAGGCCATTCTCGCCTCCGTTTTGCTTGCCGTTTGCGCCGGCGTGCCTTATTTATCGTTCGGTCGATATCACATCGCATTTCAAAGAGAATTACAAACGTTTTTTTTCGTACTTTTTTTCGTACCCATAGAGTACTTAATCGTGTGATTTTTGATTCCTTGTACAAGGCCATTCTCGCCTCCGTTTTGCTTGCCGTTTGCGCCGGCGTGCCTTATTTATCGTTCGGTCGATATCACATCGCATTTCAAAGAGAATTACAAACGTTTTTTTTCGTACTTTTTTTTCGTACCCATAGAGTACTTAATCGTGTGATTTTTGATTCCTTGTACAAGGCCATTCTCGCCTCCGTTTTGCTTGCCGTTTGCGCCGGCGTGCCTTATTTATCGTTCGGTCGATATCACATCGCATTTCAAAGAGAATTACAAACGTTTTTTTTCGTACTTTTTTTTTTTTTTTCGTACCCATAGAGTACTTAACCGTGTGATTTTTGATTCCTTGTACAAGGCCATTCTCGCCTCCGTTTTGCTTGCCGTTTGCGCCGGCGTGCCTTATTTATCGTTCGGTCGATATCACATCGCATTTCAAAGAGAATTACAAACGTTTTTTTTCGTACTTTTTTTCGTACCCATAGAGTACTTAACCGTGTGATTTTTGATTCCTTGTACAAGGCCATTCTCGCCTCCGTTTTGCTTGCCGTTTGCGCCGGCGTGCCTTATTTATCGTTCGGTCGATATCACATCGCATTTCAAAGAGAATTACAAACGTTTTTTTTCGTACTTTTTTTCGTACCCATAGAGTACTTAATCGTGTGATTTTTGATTTCTTGTACAAGGCCATTCTCGGCCTCCGTTTTGCTTGCCGTTTGCGCCGGCGTGCCTTATTTATCGTTCGGTCGATATCACATCGCATTTCAAAGAGAATTACAAACGTTTTTTTTGTACTTTTTTTCGTACCCATAGAGTACTTAATTGTGTGATTTTTGATTCCTTGTACAAGGTCATTCTGGCCTCCGTTTTGCTTGCCGTTTGCGCCGGATTCGTGATTTTCGATCGAAAGAGAGTACTCCGATCAATCTTGACGATGCACTGCCTGAAAGTTTGATTTTTTTGTGTTTTCGTGACTAGTACGGTGTCAGGAGTCCTGGAACAAAATTTGATTTTACCAGGAAAATTTTTGCTTCGTTTTCCACGAAATTTGGCGGGAAAATAATTTTTCTCTTTGTGTTCGCGTCCGTATTCCTCCGAGGGTTGTGTGAGTTAACACGAGTGAACGTGAGTTACGTCACCATAAGCCTCACGCTATGGCCGATGAAAAACTTCTCCGGAAAGCTTTCGACGATAAACTTGCTCGTGCAATCGAAACCACACGGCAAGATATTGCCGATGAACTTGAACGAGAACTCGGCTCAAGCAAATGCTCAATTGTCCGCCAAAATTGACACGGTTCGTGACGACTCTCAACGTCGCCATGCCGAATATGAACGTAAACATCAGACGTTCGAATGCCATCCATGCACTTACACTCGAAATACGTCAACGGCCAACCGAGGTAAATCCCCCCCACCTAACCGTGTTGTTGATGCAGTCGAGCTCTCATTCCCAACGATACCGGGGCTGTCCAAATTCCCCCACATGACGATTCACGTAATGTGAAATACAAAATTCCACCGTTTGATGGTAAGGCCGATCCGGACAGTATTTAGCTTGGGAGATGAAAGTTTCTCAAGTTTTCTCTTGCACAAATTTTAGTGATGCTAAACAGTACAACTTGCGACGATGGAGTTTACCGATACGGCCATGCATTGGTGGGACCAACTCCAGTGCCCAACGTCGAAGAAGACGTGATGGTGAGATCACTTCATGGGCGGTGCTCAAAGAGATTACGAAGCAACAATGGGTACCTACTCATTACTATGGATCGCCTCCGCAAGTTACAAACGTTACGTCAAGGAAATCGCACCGTAGAGGAGTTTGATGAAGATTTGCGCCTCACTCGCTTAAAGCCAATGTAGAAGAGGATGACGAAGCGACAATGCAGCGTTTCCAATGTGGCCTTCGACCCGATATTGCTTGCCACGTCGAATTACGTAATTATCGCACCAAAGCCGAGCTTCTACAAGGTGCAATCACGGTGCAAAAGCGCTTGGCCGAACGGGCTGCATATAAAGCTTCTTATGGTAACACTCGCTCTACTTATTCTTCTTTTGGACGAGGTACTACATCTTCGTCTTCTAATGTTTCCAATCAGCCTAATACACGTCCTAAAGATGATTTTAAACCACGTAAATTGAATTATCCTTATTCTGATGCTAAAACGAAAGACATGCGTGAAAAGGGTACTCCTAGTGTTGAACGTGCACGTGATATGGCTTGTTTTAGGTGTCGTGGTAGAGGTCATTATGCTCGTGATTGTCCTAATAAGCGTGTTTTAAGGGCTGTTGGTGTTGAGTTAGAACCTCATGACTTTGAATCGGACTCCGACAAGGATGATAATAGCGCACATAAGTGATAGCGATGATGATAATTTACCGCATGTTAGTGCTACTTCTTCTTATGGTTCGGGTGTATGTGGTGTTTTACAACGTGTATTGGCTGCACAAACTAAAATTGATGACAATATGCAGCGTGATAACATTTTTCAATCCACATGTGGTATCGGGGGTAGAACTTGTAACTTGATTATTGATTCGGGTAGTTGCACTAATGTGGTTAGTACGTTACTTGTTGAAACTTTGCGTATTCCCACGTTACCACACCCCAAACCCTATCAACTACAATGGTTGAGTGATGAGGGGGAAACACGCGTCAACTCACAAGCACTCATTAATTTTCGATTGGTAAATTTCATGACGAGGTCCTTTGCGATGTTCTTCCTATGCACGTCACACACCTACTTTTAGGTCGTCCGTGGCAATTTGATAGACGTGTTTCTTATGATGGCTACTTAAACCGTTATTCACTGCCTTATAAAGGCAAGACCATTGTTTTGCACCCAATGACCCCTAAGGAAGCGCATGATGAACAACTTAAGATGACGGCTTTCCGGTTGCGTCACCAAGCAACACAAAATGCTAATAAAGCCGTGGGTAAGGAAGGGGTTGTAGCTCGGGTAGATAAGGCTGAATGTGATCCGAAAGTTAATAAACAAGGTAAGCACGCCACCTCACACACTAGTAAGATCAATCGGAACTTAATGATAAAGGCCGTAGGGCCGGAAATCCAATTTATATTCTTGTACTTAAAAATTTCGACTCCCCTACCCCTTGTTTACTTTCTATATCCGACTTAACCGATTCTCTCCCTAGTGCGATTTATTTCGTTTTGCAGAATTCAAGGATGTCTTTCCGGAGGAGGAACCCAAGCGGGCGCCACCAATAAGAGGAGTGGAGCATCAAATCGACTTTATACCCGGTTCCGTGCTACCAAACCGGCCAGCCTATAGAGCCAACCCCACGGAGATCATGGAGATACAAAAGCAAGTTGAGGAGCTGTTAGAAATGGGAAAGATTCGCGAGTCCATGAGCCCTTGTGCAGCCTCACCATTGTAGTCCCCAAGAAGACGGGAGAATGGCGTATGTGCACAGCATTGTCGCGCCATCAACCAAATAACGGTAAAGTATCGATATCCTATCCCTAGACTAGATGATATGCTTGATAATTTACATGGTAGTCGTTTCTTTACTAAAATTGATTTGAAGAGTGGCTACTATCAAGTACGTATTCGGGAGGGTGATGAGTGGAAAACAGCCTTTTAAAACCACTTTTGGCTTGTATGAGTGGCTTGTAATGCCATTTGGTTTAACTAATGCACCTTCCACGTTTATGAGACTTATGAATGAGGTCCTTAGGGAATTTATAAATCGGTTTGTAGTTGTGTACTTCGATGATATACTTATTTATAGCACTACATTTGATGATCATGTTGAACATTTGAAGGTCGTTTTGCACACACTTAGAGAACACGAATTATATGCTAATCTCAAAAAGTGTAATTTTTGTTTGGAGAGTGTTGTCTTTCTTGGCTTTGTTGTTAGCGCTAAAGGTGTGGAAGTGGACCAAGAAAAGATCAAGGCAATACAAGAGTGGCCCGAACCTTCCACGGCCGCACAAGTACGTAGTTTCCATGGCCTTGCAAGCTTCTATAGACGTTTTGTGAAGGGATTTAGCTCCATTGCAGCTCCCCTCAATGAGCTCGTCAAAAAGAATGCACCATTTGTGTGGGAACAACGTCACAGTGGAAGCTTTTGCAACTCTTAAGTCTATGCTTATTTCTCGCGCCTATACTTGCATTACCCGATTTTAATAAGATGTTCCAACTTGAATGTGATGCATCGGGTGTGGGGATTGGTGGTGTTTTAATACAAGAAAGTAGGCCTGTTGCGTACTTTAGTGAGAAACTAAAAGGGGCTGCACTTAATTATTCTATGTATGATAAAGAGCCGTATGCGTTGGTTCGTTGTTTACAAACATGGCAAGCACTATTTACGGCCTGAGAGTTCACCATCCACACCGATCACGAGTCTATCAAGTACTTAAAAGGGCAAGGGAAACCGAATAAGCGTCATATAAGATGGGTTGAGTTTATAGAGTCATTTCCTTATGTGATTAAGTATAAGAAGGGTAAGGATAACATAGTTGCCGATGCCTTATCTAGGCGTTATTCTTTTATCACTTCTATGCAAACCAAGTTGTTAGGATTTGAATCTATTAAGCATATGTATGAACGTGACGTTGATTTTGGGAAAATATTTGCCGCATGTCCTTCTCGTGATCAACCCGAATATTCTATTTTCGATGGATTCCTTTACAAGAATGATAAGTTATGTGTACCTCGTTGTTCTATGCGTGAGTTGTTTGTTAAGGAAACTCGCTGGGGAGGTTTGATGGGACATTTTGGGGTAGATAAGACCTTAGACATGCTTAAGCAACATTTTTATTGGCCTAAGATGAAATCTCGATGTGGTTAAATATTGTTCTTCGTGTTTAGTTTGCAAGCATGCTAAGGCTAGGTCACAACCACACGGGTTATACACACCACTTCCTATTCCCACTTCACCTTGGACCGATCTTTCCATGGACTTTGTCTTAGGTTTGCCACGAACTAGAATGGTCATGATTCGATTTTTGTGGTTGTTGATAGAATGTCTAAGATGGCACATTTCATTGCATGTAATAAGACTAATGATGCTTCGCTATTGCCGACTTGTTCTTTAAGGAAATAGTACGTTTGCATGGTGTGCCTAGATCCATAGTTAGTGACCGAGATACCAAGTTTATTAGCCACTTTTGGAGAGTGTTATGGAAGAAACTAGGTACATCCTTGTTATATTCCACTTCGTTTCACCCACAAACTGATGGTCAAACAGAGGTTACCAACCGTACTTTGGGTCGGCTTATTTAGAACCGTGGTGGGTAAGAACCTTAGGACGTGGGAAACGTGTCTTCCATTTGTTGAATTTGCTTATAATCGTGCTCCTCACTCGCCTACTAAGGCCGCACCGTTTGAAGTTGTTTATGGTTTTTTACCCTCTCGCTCCTTTCGAGTTTGTTCCTCTTCCTACTGTGTACACACGTGAGCTTGGATGCGTAAGACAAAGCCGCACTTGTTCGTGAATTGCATACTAAAGCTCGTTTGGAGGTTGAAAAAGCTACGGAGCGGTATCTCAAGCAAAGCTAATAAAGGGCGCAAAGAAATGATCTTCAAACCGGGAGATTGGGTATGGCTATACCTACGCAAGGAGCGTTTTCCACATCAACGCAAGAGCAAGCCGAATTACCGAGGTGATGGACCATTTCAAGTGCTACGCAAGGTGAATGACAACGCCTATGTCATAGATTTGCCACCGGATTGGACTATGTCTTCCACAATCAACGTTAAGGACTTGTCCCCGTTTGATGATCCTCATTATGATCCGAGGTCGATCCTTCCGAACCGGGAGGGAATGATGCACTCCAAGATGACCACCACGCATTCACAATCCCAAGGATCCTATTATTGTTCGAGATGGACCTATTACACGTTTTCAAGAGAAGAAGGCTCGAGAAGCTTATGCAAAGCCGGTCCAAGACGTTGGAAAGGAGAATGAGGCCTCGAGGATTGATGATCCAACTACTCTAAGTCTATTCATTGCCGATTGGGCTTAATGTGCGTAAAGGCCCAAGTATGGGGCGTTTTATGCATCATAATTGCTGAATATTTTGTGGACTTTTAATTATGCTATTTTTAATTAGGCCTTTTTATTTAATTAGAAGTAATATTCCGGCCCAACCGATAAAGTGGCGCCTTATTTCCTTAGGAATTAGGTTTTCTATTTTGCTATTTATAGTTGCCAAACATGAACGTATTAGGAGATTATTTTGGAATCATAAATTGAATTTTATTCGTAAACTTCCAAAGTTGATTGGGTTTCTTCAATTATTCCGAGACGGAATAGTTGGGTGGTTCTCCTGAGATAGGATTATCACGAGACGATAATCATAGATTGGTTATTGTTGTTTATTCGCTTTGTGTGTTCCAAATAATCCACGAAATTCACTATCCATAAATCAGCAATCTCCTCGTAAATAAACCCTAGATTCAACAATTCGTATGAACCCTAGAAATTGAGTGCCGAATCAATAAAAGGTTGAAGCTTTGATCTAGATCCTACAATCGCTTGCTATCGCCGGCGTGCCTTATTTATCGTTCGGTCGATAACACATCGCACTTCAATGAGAATTACAAACGATTTTTTTCGTACTTTGTTTCGTACCCCATAGAGTACTTAACCGTGTGATTTTTGATTCCTTGTACAAGGCCATTCTGACCTCCGTTTTGCTTGCCGTTTGCGCCGGCGTGCCTTATTTATCGTTCTGGTCGATACCACATCCGTACTTCAAAGACAATTACAAACGTTTTTTTTCGTACTTTTTTTTCGTTCACATAGAGTACTTAGGTGTGTGATTTTTGATTCCTTGTACAAGGCCATTCTGCCCTCCGTTTTGCTTGCCGTTTGCGCCGGCATGCCTTATTTATCGTTCTGGTCGATAACACATCGCATTTCAATGAGAATTACAAACGTTTTTTTTCGTACTTTGTTTTGTACCCATAGAGTACTTAACGGTGTGATTTTTGATTCCTTGTACAAGGCCATTCGACCTCCGTTTTGCTTGCGTTTGCGCCGGCGTACCTTATTTATCGTTCGGTCGATACCACACGCATTTCAAAGAGAATTACAAACGTTTTTTTTCGTACTTTTTTTCGTACCCATAGAGTACTTAACTGTGTGATTTTTGATTCCTTGTACAAGGCCATTCTTGCCTCCGTTTTGCTTGCCGTTTGCGCCGGCGTGCCTTATTTATCGTTCGGTCGATATCACACACAAAGAGAATTTTCAAAGAGAATTACAAACGTTTTTTAACGCCTCCGTTTTCTTTTTCGTACCCATAGAGTACTTAACGGTGTGATTTTTGATTCCTTGTACAAGGCCATTCTCGCCTCCGTTTTGCTTGCCGTTTGCGCCGGCGTGCCTTATTTATCGTTCGGTCGATAACACATCGCATTTCAAAGAGAATTACAAACTATTTTTTTCGTACTTTTTTTCGTACCCAAAGAGTACTTAACCGTGTGATTTTTGATTCCTTGTACAAGGCCATTCGACCTCCGTTTTGCTTGCCGTTTGCGCCGGCGTGCCTTATTTATCGTTCGGTCGATACCACATCGCACTTCAAAGAGAATTACAAACGTTTTTTTTCGTACTTTTTTTCGTACGTACCCATAGAGTACTTAATCGTGTGATTTTTGATTCCTTGTACAAGGCCATTCTCGCCTCCGTTTTGCTTGCCGTTTGCGCCGGCGTGCCTTATTTATCGTTCGGTCGATATCACATCGCATTTCAAAGAGAATTACAAACGTTTTTTTTCGTACTTTTTTCGTACCCATAGAGTACTTAACCGTGTGATTTTTGATTCCTTGTACAAGGCCATTCTCGCCTCCGTTTTGCTTGCCGTTTGCGCCGGCGTGCCTTATTTATCGTTCGGTCGATATCACATCGCATTTCAAAGAGAATTACAAACGTTTTTTTTCGTACTTTTTTTCGTACCCATAGAGTACTTAACCGTGTGATTTTTGATTCCTTGTACAAGGCCATTCGACCTCCGTTTTGCTTGCCGTTTGCGCCGGCGTGCCTTATTTATCGTTCGGTCGATATCACATCGTATTTCAAAGAGAATTACAAACGTTTTTTTTCGTACTTTTTTTTCGTACCCATAGAGTACTTAATCGTGTGATTTTTGATTCCTTGTACAAGGCCATTCGCCTCCGTTTTGCTTGCCGTTTGCGCCGGCGTGCCTTATTTATCGTTCGGTCGATATCACATCGCATTTCAAAGAGAATTACAAACGTGATTTTTTTTTTCGTACTTTTTTTCGTACCCATAGAGTACTTAACCGTGTGATTTTTGATTCCTTGTACAAGGCCATTCGGCCTCCGTTTTGCTTGCCGTTTGCGCCGGCGTGCCTTATTTATCGTTCGGTCGATATCACATCGTACTTCAAAGAGAATTACAAACGTTTTTTTTCGTACTTTTTTCGTACCCATAGAGTACTTAACGGTGTGATTTTTGATTCTTGTACAAGGCCATTCTCGGCCTCCGTTTTGCTTGCCGTTTGCGCCGGCGTGCCTTATTTATCGTTCGGTCGATATCACATCGTATTTCAAAGAGAATTACAAACGTTTTTTTTCGTACTTTTTTTTCGTACCATAGAGTACTTAACCGTGTGATTTTTGATTCCTTGTACAAGGCCATTCTCGCCTCCGTTTTGCTTGCCGTTTGCGCCGGCGTGCCTTATTTATCGTTCGGTCGATAACACATCGCATTTCAAAGAGAATTACAAACGTTTTTTTTTTCGTACTTTGTTTTGTACCCATAGAGTACTTAACGGTGTGATTTTTGATTCCTTGTACAAGGCCATTCTGACCTCCGTTTTGCTTGCCGTTTGCGCCGGCGTGCCTTATTTATCGTTCGGTCGATACCACATCGCATTTCAAAGAGAATTACAAACGTTTTTTTTCGTACTTTTTTTTCGTACCCATAAGAGTACTTAACCGTGTGATTTTTGATTCCTTGTACAAGGCCATTCTCGCCTCCGTTTTGCTTGCCGTTTGCGCCGGCGTGCCTTATTTATCGTTCGGTCGATATCACATCGCATTTCAAAGAGAATTACAAACGTTTTTTTTCGTACTTTTTTTCGTACCCATAGAGTACTTAACTCGTGTGATTTTTGATTCCTTGTACAAGGCCATTCTCGCCTCCGTTTTGCTTGCCGTTTGCGCCGGCGTGCCTTATTTATCGTTCGGTCGATATCACATCGCATTTCAAAGAGAATTACAAACGTTTTTTTTCGTACTTTGTTTCGTACCCATAGAGTACTTAACGGTGTGATTTTTGATTCCTTGTACAAGGCCATTCTGACCTCCGTTTTGCTTGCCGTTTGCGCCGGCGTGTCTTATTTATCGTTCTGGTCGATATCACATTAGTACTTCAAAGAGAATTACAAACGTTTTTTTTCGTACTTTTTTTGTACCCATAGAGTACTTAATCGTGTGATTTTTGATTCATTGTACAAGGCCATTCTCGCCTCCGTTTTGCTTGCCGTTTGCGCCGGCGTGCCTTATTTATCGTTCGGTCGATATAACATCGCATTTCAAAGAGAATTACAAAACGTTTTTTTCGTACCCATAGAGTACTTAACTGTGTGATTTTTGATTCCTTGTACAAGGCCATTCTGGCCTCCATTTTGCTTGCCGTTTGCGCCGGCGTGCCTTATTTATCGTTCTGGTCGATAACACATCAGTACTTCAATGAGAATTACAAACGTTTTTTTTCGTACTTTGTTTTGTACCCATAGAGTACTTAACGGTGTGATTTTTGATTCCTTGTACAAGGCCATTCTGACCTCCGTTTTGCTTGCGTTTGCGCCGGCGTACCTTATTTATCGTTCTGGTCGATACCACATCAGTACTTCAAAGAGAATTACAAACGTTTTTTTTCGTACTTTTTTTCGTACCCATAGAGTACTTAACTGTGTGATTTTTGATTCCTTGTACAAGGCCATTCTGGCCTCCGTTTTGCTTGCCGTTTGCGCCGGCGTGCCTTATTTATCGTTCTGGTCGATAACACATCAGTACTTCAATGAGAATTACAAACGATTTTTTTCGTACTTTGTTTCGTACCCATAGAGTACTTAACGGTGTGATTTTGATTCCTTGTACAAGGCCATTCTGGCCTCCGTTTTGCTTGCCGTTTGCGCCGGCGTGCCATATTTATCGTTCTGGTCGATAACACATCGCATTTCAATGAGAATTACAAACGTTTTTTTTCGTACTTTGTTTTGTACCCATAGAGTATTTAACGGTGTGATTTTTGATTCCTTGTACAAGGCCATTCTGACCTCCGTTTTGCTTGCCGTTTGCGCCGGCGTGCCTTATTTATCGTTCGGTCGATACCACATCGCATTTCAAAGAGAATTACAAACGTTTTTTTTCGTACTTTTTTTCGTACCCATAAAGTACTTAACTCGTGTGATTTTTGATTCCTTGTACAAGGCCATTCTCGCCTCCGTTTTGCTTGCCGTTTGCGCCGGCGTGCCTTATTTATCGTTCGGTCGATATCACATCGCATTTCAAAGAGAATTACAAACGTTTTTTTTCGTACTTTTTTTTCGTACCCATAGAGTACTTAACCGTGTGATTTTTGATTCCTTGTACAAGGCCATTCTCGCCTCCGTTTTGCTTGCCGTTTGCGCCGGCGTGCCTTATTTATCGTTCGGTCGATATCACATCGCATTTCAAAGAGAATTACAAACGTTTTTTTTCGTACTTTTTTCGTACCCATAGAGTACTTAACGTGTGATTTTTGATTCCTTGTACAAGGCCATTCGCCTCCGTTTTGCTTGCCGTTTGCGCCGGCGTGCCTTATTTATCGTTCGGTCGATATCACACACGTACATTTCAAAGAGAATTACAAACGTTTTTTTTCGTACTTTTTTTCGTACCCATAGAGTACTTAACTCGTGTGATTTTTGATTCCTTGTACAAGGCCATTCTCGCCTCCGTTTTGCTTGCCGTTTGCGCCGGCGTGCCTTATTTATCGTTCGGTCGATATCACATCGCATTTCAAAGAGAATTACAAACGTTTTTTTTCGTACTTTTTTTCGTACCCATAGAGTACTTAATCGTGTGATTTTTGATTCCTTGTACAAGGCCATTCTCGCCTCCGTTTTGCTTGCCGTTTGCGCCGGCGTGCCTTATTTATCGTTCGGTCGATATCACATCGCATTTCAAAGAGAATTACAAACGTTTTTTTTCGTACTTTTTTTCGTACCCATAGAGTACTTAACGTGTGATTTTTGATTCCTTGTACAAGGCCATTCGCCTCCGTTTTGCTTGCCGTTTGCGCCGGCGTGCCTTATTTATCGTTCGGTCGATATCACACACGTATTTCAAAGAGAATTACAAACGTTTTTTTTCGTACTTTTTTTCGTACCCATAGAGTACTTAATCGTGTGATTTTTGATTCCTTGTACAAGGCCATTCTCGCCTCCGTTTTGCTTGCCGTTTGCGCCGGCGTGCCTTATTTATCGTTCGGTCGATATCACATCGCATTTCAAAGAGAATTACAAACGTTTTTTTTCGTACTTTTTTTCGTACCCATAGAGTACTTAATCGTGTGATTTTTGATTCCTTGTACAAGGCCATTCTCGGCCTCCGTTTTGCTTGCCGTTTGCGCCGGCGTGCCTTATTTATCGTTCGGTCGATATCACATCGCATTTCAAAGAGAATTACAAACGTTTTTTTTCGTACTTTTTTTCGTACCCATAGAGTACTTAATCGTGTGATTTTTGATTCCTTGTACAAGGCCATTCTCGCCTCCGTTTTGCTTGCCGTTTGCGCCGGCGTGCCTTATTTATCGTTCGGTCGATATCACATCGCATTTCAAAGAGAATTACAAACGTTTTTTTTCGTACTTTTTTTCGTACCCATAGAGTACTTAATCGTGTGATTTTTGATTCCTTGTACAAGGCCATTCTCGCCTCCGTTTTGCTTGCCGTTTGCGCCGGCGTGCCTTATTTATCGTTCGGTCGATATCACATCGCATTTCAAAGAGAATTACAAACGTTTTTTTTCGTACTTTTTTTCGTACCCATAGAGTACTTAACGTGTGATTTTTGATTCCTTGTACAAGGCCATTCCGCCTCCGTTTTGCTTGCCGTTTGCGCCGGCGTGCCTTATTTATCGTTCGGTCGATATCACATCGCATTTCAAAGAGAATTACAAACGTTTTTTTTCGTACTTTTTTTCGTACCCATAGAGTACTTAACCGTGTGATTTTTGATTCCTTGTACAAGGCCATTCCGCCTCCGTTTTGCTTGCCGTTTGCGCCGGCGTGCCTTATTTATCGTTCGGTCGATATCACATCGTACTTCAAAGAGAATTACAAACGTTTTTTTTCGTACTTTTTTTTCGTACCCATAGAGTACTTAATCGTGTGATTTTTGATTCCTTGTACAAGGCCATTCGCCTCCGTTTTGCTTGCCGTTTGCGCCGGCGTGCCTTATTTATCGTTCGGTCGATATCACATCGCATTTCAAAGAGAATTACAAACGTTTTTTTTTCGTACTTTTTTTCGTACCCATAGAGTACTTAACTCGTGTGATTTTTGATTCCTTGTACAAGGCCATTTCGATTCCTTGTACAAGGCCATTCGGCCTCCGTTTTGCTTGCCGTTTGCGCCGGCGTGCCTTATTTATCGTTCGGTCGATATCACATCGCATTTCAAAGAGAATTACAAACGTTTTTTTTCGTACTTTTTTTTCGTACCCATAGAGTACTTAACCGTGTGATTTTTGATTCCTTGTACAAGGCCATTCTCGCCTCCGTTTTGCTTGCCGTTTGCGCCGGCGTGCCTTATTTATCGTTCGGTCGATATCACATCGTACTTCAAAGAGAATTACAAACGTTTTTTTTCGTACTTTTTTTCGTACCCATAGAGTACTTAATCGTGTGATTTTTGATTCCTTGTACAAGGCCATTCCGCCTCCGTTTTGCTTGCCGTTTGCGCCGGCGTGCCTTATTTATCGTTCGGTCGATATCACATCGCATTTCAAAGAGAATTACAAACGTTTTTTTTCGTACTTTTTTTCGTACCCATAGAGTACTTAACCGTGTGATTTTTGATTCCTTGTACAAGGCCATTCGCCTCCGTTTTGCTTGCCGTTTGCGCCGGCGTGCCTTATTTATCGTTCGGTCGATATCACATCGCATTTCAAAGAGAATTACAAACGTTTTTTTTTTTCGTACTTTTTTTCGTACCCATAGAGTACTTAACCGTGTGATTTTTGATTCCTTGTACAAGGCCATTCCGCCTCCGTTTTGCTTGCCGTTTGCGCCGGCGTGCCTTATTTATCGTTCGGTCGATATCACATCGCATTTCAAAGAGAATTACAAACGTTTTTTTTCGT
Organism: Gentiana straminea; assembly: GCA_036785695.1. NCBI lineage: Eukaryota > Viridiplantae > Streptophyta > Magnoliopsida > Gentianales > Gentianaceae > Gentiana > Gentiana straminea. The sequence goes on from JAVUPR010000084.1 coordinate 117,013, forward strand.
ACTTTTTTTCGTACCCATAGAGTACTTAATCGTGTGATTTTTGATTCCTTGTACAAGGCCATTCTCGCCTCCGTTTTGCTTGCCGTTTGCGCCGGCGTGCCTTATTTATCGTTCGGTCGATATCACATCGCATTTCAAAGAGAATTACAAACGTTTTTTTTCGTACTTTTTTTTTCGTACCCATAGAGTACTTAACCGTGTGATTTTTGATTCCTTGTACAAGGCAAGGCCATTCTCGCCTCCGTTTTGCTTGCCGTTTGCGCCGGCGTGCCTTATTTATCGTTCGGTCGATATCACATCGTATTTCAAAGAGAATTACAAACGTTTTTTTTCGTACTTTTTTTCGTACCCATAGAGTACTTAACTCGTGTGATTTTTGATTCCTTGTACAAGGCCATTCTCGCCTCCGTTTTGCTTGCCGTTTGCGCCGGCGTGCCTTATTTATCGTTCGGTCGATATCACATCGCATTTCAAAGAGAATTACAAACGTTTTTTTCGTACTTTTTTTCGTACCCATAGAGTACTTAACTCGTGTGATTTTTGATTCCTTGTACAAGGCCATTCTCGCCTCCGTTTTGCTTGCCGTTTGCGCCGGCGTGCCTTATTTATCGTTCGGTCGATATCACATCGCATTTCAAAGAGAATTACAAACGTTTTTTTTCGTACTTTTTTTCGTACCCATAGAGTACTTAATCGTGTGATTTTTGATTCCTTGTACAAGGCCCATTCCGCCTCCGTTTTGCTTGCCGTTTGCGCCGGCGTGCCTTATTTATCGTTCGGTCGATATCACATCGCATTTCAAAGAGAATTACAAACGTTTTTTTTTTTCGTACTTTTTTTCGTACCCATAGAGTACTTAACTCGTGTGATTTTTGATTCCTTGTACAAGGCCATTCCGCCTCCGTTTTGCTTGCCGTTTGCGCCGGCGTGCCTTATTTATCGTTCGGTCGATATCACATCGTACTTCAAAGAGAATTACAAACGTTTTTTTTCGTACTTTTTTCGTACCCATAGAGTACTTAACCGTGTGATTTTTGATTCCTTGTACAAGGCCATTCTCGCCTCCGTTTTGCTTGCCGTTTGCGCCGGCGTGCCTTATTTATCGTTCGGTCGATATCACATCGCATTTCAAAGAGAATTACAAACGTTTTTTTTCGTACTTTTTTTCGTACCCATAGAGTACTTAACCGTGTGATTTTTGATTCCTTGTACAAGGCCATTCTCGCCTCCGTTTTGCTTGCCGTTTGCGCCGGCGTGCCTTATTTATCGTTCGGTCGATATCACATCGCATTTCAAAGAGAATTACAAACGTTTTTTTTCGTACTTTTTTTCGTACCCATAGAGTACTTAATCGTGTGATTTTTGATTCCTTGTACAAGGCCATTCTCGCCTCCGTTTTGCTTGCCGTTTGCGCCGGCGTGCCTTATTTATCGTTCGGTCGATATCACATCGCATTTCAAAGAGAATTACAAACGTTTTTTTTCGTACTTTTTTTCGTACCCATAGAGTACTTAACTCGTGTGATTTTTGATTCCTTGTACAAGGCCATTTCGACCTCCGTTTTGCTTGCCGTTTGCGCCGGCGTGCCTTATTTATCGTTCGGTCGATATCACATCGCATTTCAAAGAGAATTACAAACGTTTTTTTTCGTACTTTTTTTTCGTACCCATAGAGTACTTAATCGTGTGATTTTTGATTCCTTGTACAAGGCCATTCTCGCCTCCGTTTTGCTTGCCGTTTGCGCCGGCGTGCCTTATTTATCGTTCGGTCGATATCACATCGTACTTCAAAGAGAATTACAAACGTTTTTTTTCGTACTTTTTTTCGTACCCATAGAGTACTTAATCGTGTGATTTTTGATTCCTTGTACAAGGCCATTCTCGCCTCCGTTTTGCTTGCCGTTTGCGCCGGCGTGCCTTATTTATCGTTCGGTCGATATCACATCGCACTTCAAAGAGAATTACAAACGTTTTTTGTTTGCGCCGGCGTGCCTTATTTATCGTTCGGTCGATATCACATCGCATTTCAAAGAGAATTACAAACGTTTTTTTTCGTACTTTTTTTCGTACCCATAGAGTACTTAATCGTGTGATTTTTGATTCCTTGTACAAGGCCATTCCGCCTCCGTTTTGCTTGCCGTTTGCGCCGGCGTGCCTTATTTATCGTTCGGTCGATATCACATCGCATACTTCAAAGAGAATTACAAACGTTTTTTTTCGTACTTTTTTTCGTACCCATAGAGTACTTAACTCGTGTGATTTTTGATTCCTTGTACAAGGCCATTCTCGCCTCCGTTTTGCTTGCCGTTTGCGCCGGCGTGCCTTATTTATCGTTCGGTCGATATCACATCGCATTTCAAAGAGAATTACAAACGTTTTTTTTCGTACTTTTTTTTTGTACCCATAGAGTACTTAACCGTGTGATTTTTGATTCCTTGTACAAGGCCATTCGCCTCCGTTTTGCTTGCCGTTTGCGCCGGCGTGCCTTATTTATCGTTCGGTCGATATCACATCGTATTTCAAAGAGAATTACAAACGTTTTTTTTCGTACTTTTTTTTCGTACCCATAGAGTACTTAACGTGTGTTTTTGATTCCTTGTACAAGGCCATTCTCGGCCTCCGTTTTGCTTGCCGTTTGCGCCGGCGTGCCTTATTTATCGTTCGGTCGATATCACATCGTACTTCAAAGAGAATTACAAACGTTTTTTTTCGTACTTTTTTTCGTACCCATAGAGTACTTAACCGTGTGATTTTTGATTCCTTGTACAAGGCCATTCTCGTCTCCGTTTTGCTTGCCGTTTGCGCCGGCGTGCCTTATTTATCGTTCGGTCGATATCACATCGCACTTCAAAGAGAATTACAAACGTTTTTTTTCGTACTTTTTTTCGTACCCATAGAGTACTTAACTCGTGTGATTTTTGATTCCTTGTACAAGGCCATTCTCGGCCTCCGTTTTGCTTGCCGTTTGCGCCGGCGTGCCTTATTTATCGTTCGGTCGATATCACATCGCATTTCAAAGAGAATTACAAACGTTTTTTTTCGTACTTTTTTTCGTACCCATAGAGTACTTAACCGTGTGATTTTTGATTCCTTGTACAAGGCCATTCTCGGCCTCCGTTTTGCTTGCCGTTTGCGCCGGCGTGCCTTATTTATCGTTCGGTCGATATCACATCAAGATTTCAAAGAGAATTACAAAGAGAATTACAAACGTTGATTTTTTTTTTGTACAAGGCCATTACGCCTTTTTTTTTTTTTTCGTACCCATAGAGTACTTAACTCGTGTGATTTTTGATTCCTTGTACAAGGCCATTCTCGCCTCCGTTTTGCTTGCCGTTTGCGCCGGCGTGCCTTATTTATCGTTCGGTCGATATCACATCGTACTTCAAAGAGAATTACAAACTTTTTTTTTCGTACTTTTTTTCGTACCCATAGAGTACTTAACCGTGTGATTTTTGATTTCTTGTACAAGGCCATTCGCCTCCGTTTTGCTTGCCGTTTGCGCCGGCGTGCCTTATTTATCGTTCGGTCGATATCACATCGCATTTCAAAGAGAATTACAAACGTTTTTTTTCGTACTTTTTTTCGTACCCATAGAGTACTTAACCGTGTGATTTTTGATTTCTTGTACAAGGCCATTCCGCCTCCGTTTTGCTTGCCGTTTGCGCCGGCGTGCCTTATTTATCATTCGGTCGATATCACATCGCACTTCAAAGAGAATTACAAACGTTTTTTTTCGTACTTTTTTTCGTACCCATAGAGTACTTAACCGTGTGTGATTTTTGATTCCTTGTACAAGGCCATTCTCGCCTCCGTTTTGCTTGCCGTTTGCGCCGGCGTGCCTTATTTATCGTTCGGTCGATATCACATCGTATTTCAAAGAGAATTACAAACGTTTTTTTTCGTACTTTTTTTCGTACCCATAGAGTACTTAATCGTGTGATTTTTGATTTCTTGTACAAGGCCATTTCGCCTCCGTTTTGCTTGCCGTTTGCGCCGGCGTGCCTTATTTATCGTTCGGTCGATATCACATCGCATTTCAAAGAGAATTACAAACGTTTTTTTTCGTACTTTTTCTCGTACCCATAGAGTACTTAACTCGTGTGATTTTTGATTTCTTGTACAAGGCCATTCGGCCTCCGTTTTGCTTGCCGTTTGCGCCGGCGTGCCTTATTTATCGTTCGGTCGATATCACATCGTACTTCAAAGAGAATTACAAATGTACTTTTTTTTCGTACACATAGAGTACTTAACTCGTGTGATTTTTGATTTCTTGTACAAGGCCATTCTCGGCCTCCGTTTTGCTTGCCGTTTGCGCCGGCGTGCCTTATTTATCGTTCGGTCGATATCACATCGCATTTCAAAGAGAATTACATACGTTTTTTTTCGTACTTTTTTTCGTACCCATAGAGTACTTAACCGTGTGATTTTTGATTCCTTGTACAAGGCCATTCGGCCTCCGTTTTGCTTGCCGTTTACGCCGGCGTGCCTTATTTATCGTTCGGTCGATATCACATCGCACTTCAAAGAGAATTACAAACGTTTTTTTTCATACTTTTTTTCGTACCCATAGAGTACTTAACTCGTGTGATTTTTGATTCCTTGTACAAGGCCATTCTCGCCTCCGTTTTGCTTGCCGTTTGCGCCGGCGTGCCTTATTTATCGTTCGGTCGATATCACATCGTACTTCAAAGAGAATTACAAACGTTTTTTTTCGTACTTTTTTTCGTACCATAGAGTACTTAATCGTGTGATTTTTGATTTCTTGTACAAGGCCATTCCGGCCTCCGTTTTGCTTGCCGTTTGCGCCGGCGTGCCTTATTTATCGTTCGGTCGATATCACATCGTACTTCAAAGAGAATTACAAACGTTTTTTTCGGTACTTTTTTTCGTACCCATAGAGTACTTAATCGTGTGATTTTTGATTCCTTGTACAAGGCCATTCGGCCTCCGTTTTGCTTGCCATTTGCGCCGGCGTGCCTTATTTATCGTTCGGTCGATATAACATCGTACTTCAAAGAGAATTACAAACGTTTTTTTTCGTACTTTTTTTCGTACCCATAGAGTACTTAACCGTGTGATTTTTGATTCCTTGTACAAGGCCATTCGGACTCCGTTTTGCTTGCCGTTTGCGCCGACGTGCCTTATTTATCGTTCGGTTGATATCGAATCGTAGTTCAAAGAGAATTACAAACGTTTTTTTCGTACCCATAGAGTACTTAACTCGTGTGATTTTTGATTTCTTGTACAAGGCCTTTTCGGCCTCCGTTTTGCTTGCCGTTTGCGCCGGCGTGCCTTATTTATCGTTCGGTCGATATCACATCGCACTTCAAAGAGAATTACAACCGTTTTTTTCGTACTTTTTTTCGTACCCATAGAGTACTTAATCGTGTGATTTTTGATTCCTTGTACAAGGCCATTCTCGGCCTCCGTTTTGCTTGCCGTTTGCGCCGGCGTGCCTTATTTATCGTTCGGTCGATATCACATCGTACTTCAAAGAGAATTACAAATCTTTTTTTTCGTACTTTTTTTCGTGCCCATAGAGTACATAACTGTGTGATTTTTGATTCCTTGTACAAGGCCATTCTGGCCTCCGTTTTGCTTGCCGTTTGCGCCGGCGTGCCTTATTTATTGTTCTTGTCGATATCACATCGCACTTCAAAGAGAATTACAAACGTTTTTTTTCGTACTTTATCTCGTACCCATAGAGTACTTAACTATGTGATTTTTGATTTCTTGTACAAGGCCATTCTCGCCTCCGTTTTGCTTGCCGTTTGCGCCGGCGTGCCTTATTTATCGTTCTGGTCGATATCACATCGATACTTCAAAGAGAATTACAAACGTTTTTTTCGTACCCATAGAGTACTTAACTGTGTGATTTTTGATTTCTTGTTCAAGGCCATTCTGGCCTCGGTTTTGCTTGCCGTTTGCGCCGGTGTGCCTTATTTATCGTTCTGGTCGATATCACATAAGTACCTCAATGAGAAATACAAACGTTTTTTTTCGTACTTTTTTCCGTACCCATAGAGTACTTAACTGTGTGATTTTTGATTCCTTGTACAAGGCCATTCTCGGCCTCCGTTTTGCTTGCCGTTTGCGCCGGCGTGCCTTATTTATCGTTCGGTCGATATCACATCGTACTTCAAAGAGAATTACAAACGTTTTTTTTCGTACTTTTTTTCGTACCCATAGAGTACTTAACCGTGTGATTTTGATTCCTTGTACAAGGCCATTCTGGACTCCGTTTTGCTTGCCGTTTGCGCCGACGTGCCTTATTTATCGTTCAGGTCGATATCACATCAGTACTTCAAAGAGAATTACAAACGTTTTTTTTCGTACCCATATAGTACTTAACTGTGTGATTTTTGATTTCTTGTACAAGGTCATTCTGGCCTCCGTTTTGCTTGCCGTTTGCGCCGGCGTGCCTTATTTATCGTTCGGTCGATATCACATCGCACTTCAAAGAGAATTACAAACGTTTTTTTTCGTACTTTTTTTCGTACCCATAGAGTACTTAACTCGTGTGATTTTTGATTCCTTGTACAAGGCCATTCGGCCTCCGTTTTGCTTGCCGTTTGCGCCGGCGTGCCTTATTTATCGTTCGGTCGATATCACATCGCACTTCACAGAGAATTACAAACGTTTTTTTTCGTACTTTTTTTCGTACCCATAGATTACTTAACTGTGTGGTTTTTGATTCCTTGTACAAGGCCATTCTCGGCCTCCGTTTTGCTTGCCGTTTGCGCCGGCGTGCCTTATTTATCGTTCGGTCGATATCACATCGTACTTCAAAGAGAATTACAAACGTTTTTTTTCGTACTTTTTTTCGTACCCATAGAGTACTTAACCGTGTGATTTTTGATTTCTTGTACAAGGCCATTCGTCCTCCGTTTTGCTTGCCGTTTGTGCCGGCGTGCCTTATTTATCGTTCGGTCGATATCACATCGTACTTCAAAGAGAATTACAAACGTTTTTTTTCGTACTTTTTCTCGTACCCATAGAGTACTAAACTGTGTGATTTTTGATTTGTTGTACAAGGCCATTCTGGCCTTCGTTTTGCTTGCCGTTTGCCCCGGCGTGCCGTATTTATCGTTCTGGTCGATATCACATCAGTACTTCAAAGAGAATTACAAACGTTTTTTTTCGTACTTTTTCTCGTACCCATAGAGTACTAACCGTGTGATTTTTGATTTCTTGTACAAGGCCATTCCGCCTCCGTTTTGCTTGCCGTTTGCGCCGGCGTGCCTTATTTATCGTTCGGTCGATATCACATAAGTACTTCAAAGAGAATTACATACGTTTTTTTTCGTACTTTTTTTCGTACCCATAGAGTACTTAACCGTGTGATTTTTGATTCCTTGTACAAGGCCATTCGGCCTCCGTTTTGCTTGCCGTTTGCGCCGGCGTGCCTTATTTATCGTTCGGTCGATATCACATCGCACTTCAAAGAGAATTACAAACGTTTTTTTTCGTACCCATAGAGTACTTAACCGTGTGATTTTTGATTTCTTGTACAAGGCCATTCCGGCCTCCGTTTTGCTTGCCGTTTGCGCCGGTGTGCCTTATTTATCGTTCTGGTCGATATCACATAAGTACTTCAAAGAGAATTACATACGTTTTTTTTCGTACTTTTTTTCGTACCCATAGAGTACTTAACTGTGTGATTTTTGATTCCTTGTACAAGGCCATTCCGGCCTCCGTTTTGCTTGCCGTTTGCGCCGGCGTGCCTTATTTATCGTTCGGTCGATATCACATCGCATTTCAAAGAGAATTACAAACGTTTTTTTCGTACTTTTTTTCGTACCCATAGAGTACTTAACTGTGTGATTTTGATTCCTTGTACAAGGCCATTCTGGACTCCGTTTTGCTTGCCGTTTGCGCCGACGTGCCTTATTTATCGTTCAGGTCGATATCACATCAGTACTTCAAAGAGAATTACAAACGTTTTTTTTCGTACCCATAGAGTACTTAACTGTGTGATTTTTGATTTCTTGTACAAGGTCATTCGGCCTCCGTTTTGCTTGCCGTTTGCGCCGGCGTGCCTTATTTATCGTTCGGTCGATATCACATCGCACTTCAAAGAGAATTACAAACGTTTTTTTTCGTACTTTTTTTCGTACCCATAGAGTACTTAACTCGTGTGATTTTTGATTCCTTGTACAAGGCCATTCGGCCTCCGTTTTGCTTGCCGTTTGCGCCGGCGTGCCTTATTTATCGTTCGGTCGATATCACATCGCATTTCAAAGAGAATTACAAACGTTTTTTTCGTACTTTTTTTCGTACCCATAGATTACTTAACCGTGTGATTTTTGATTCCTTGTACAAGGCCATTCGGCCTCCGTTTTGCTTGCCGTTTGCGCCGGCGTGCCTTATTTATCGTTCGGTCGATATCACATCGTACTTCAAAGAGAATTACAAACGTTTTCGTACTTTTTTTCGTACCCATAGAGTACTTAACCGTGTGATTTTTGATTTCTTGTACAAGGCCATTCTCGTCCTCCGTTTTGCTTGCCGTTTGTGCCGGCGTGCCTTATTTATCGTTCGGTCGATATCACATCGTATTTCAAAGAGAATTACAAACGTTTTTTTTTCGTACTTTTTCTCGTACCCATAGAGTACTAAACTGTGTGATTTTTGATTTCTTGTACAAGGCCATTCTGGCCTTCGTTTTGCTTGCCGTTTGCCCCGGCGTGCCGTATTTATCGTTCTGGTCGATATCACATCAGTACTTCAAAGAGAATTACAAACGTTTTTTTTCGTACTTTTTCTCGTACCCATAGAGTACTAAACTCGTGTGATTTTTGATTTCTTGTACAAGGCCATTCTGGCCTCCGTTTTGCTTGCCGTTTGCGCCGGCGTGCCTTATTTATCGTTCTGGTCGATATCACATCAGTACTTCAAAGAGAATTACATACGTTTTTTTTCGTACTTTTTTTCGTACCCATAGAGTACTTAACTGTGTGATTTTTGATTCCTTGTACAAGGCCATTCTTGCCTCCGTTTTGCTTGCCGTTTGCGCCGGCGTGCCTTATTTATCGTTCGGTCGATATCACATCGCATTTCAAAGAGAATTACAAACGTTTTTTTTCGTACTTTTTTTCGTACCCATAGAGTACTTAACTCGTGTGATTTTGATTCCTTGTACAAGGCCATTCGGACTCCGTTTTGCTTGCCGTTTGCGCCGACGTGCCTTATTTATCGTTCGTGTCGATATCACATCGTACTTCAAAGAGAATTACAAACGTTTTTTTTCGTACCCATAGAGTACTTAATCGTGTGATTTTTGATTTCTTGTACAAGGTCATTCGGCCTCCGTTTTGCTTGCCGTTTGCGCCGGCGTGCCTTATTTATCGTTTTGGTCGATATCACATCGCACTTCAAAGAGAATTACAAACGTTTTTTTTCGTACTTTTTTTCGTACCCATAGAGTACTTAACTCGTGTGATTTTTGATTCCTTGTACAAGGCCATTCGGCCTCCGTTTTGCTTGCCGTTTGCGCCGGCGTGCCTTATTTATCGTTCGGTCGATATCACATCGCATTTCACGAGAGAATTACAAACGTTTTTTTTTTCGTACTTTTTTTCGTACCCATAGATTACTTAACCGTGTGTTTTTTGATTCCTTGTACAAGGCCATTCTCGCCTCCGTTTTGCTTGCCGTTTGCGCCGGCGTGCCTTATTTATCGTTCTGGTCGATATCACATCAGTACTTCAAAGAGAATTACAAACGTTTTTTTTCGTACCCATAGAGTACTTAACTGTGTGATTTTTGATTTCTTGTACAAGGCCATTCTGTCCTCCGTTTTGCTTGCCGTTTGTGCCGGCGTGCCTTATTTATCGTTCTGGTCGATATCACATCAGTACTTCAAAGAGAATTACATACGTTTTTTTTTCGTACTTTTTTTCGTACCCATAGAGTACTTAACCGTGTGATTTTTGATTCCTTGTACAAGGCCATTCGGCCTCCGTTTTGCTTGCCGTTTGCGCCGGCGTGCCTTATTTATCGTTCGGTCGATATCACATCGCATTTCAAAGAGAATTACAAACGTTTTTTTTCGTACTTTTTTTCGTACCCATAGAGTACTTAACCGTGTGATTTTTGATTCCTTGTACATGGCCATTCCGCCTCCGTTTTGCTTGCCGTTTGCGCCGGCGTGCCTTATTTATCGTTCGGTCGATATCACATCGCATACTTCAAAGAGAATTACAAACGTTTTTTTTCGTACTTTTTTTCGTACCCATAGATTACTTAACCGTGTGATTTTTGATTCCTTGTACAAGGCCATTCTGGCCTCCGTTTTGCTTGCCGTTTGCGCCGGCGTGCCTTATTTATCGTTCTGGTCGATATCACTGTAACGCGGATTTCGTGTTAATCCCTGAAATGCGACAAAGAAAACACAAAATCGTAACAAATGAATTTTATTAATTTATGAAAATAAAAAGTGGTACAATCTCTATGATCCTTTGATTCTCCTTTTGTGATGATTTATAGCTTCCCGGATATAGCGGAAAACTTTGAATTTGGTTATGATTTATGACTTCCCGGATTTGGCGGAAACGTCTTTAATTTGAATTGAAGACTCCGGATATGGCGGAAGACTTCAAAGTTGATGAAGATTGGAAGGAACTTTTGTGTTACCTTCGACCCCTTCTGTTGAAGAACTTTTGCCCTTTGTTTGTTGATGAACTTTGGACTTTTGTTGATCTTCGAGCGTTGAAGATGTTTTTTTTGATCCTCTAGCCTTCCTTGAAGAGCTTTTAGTTGTTCTTGGAAGATCACCGACTTTGTGTTGATGCAGAGTGCTGGAAGCTTTCACCAACTCTTTTGTGTCTTGCTCTCTTCTTGTTGCCTTCCTTCCTTTTTGTTGGAGCTTTCTTTCTTTTTCTTCTCTTCTTGTGTATGTCTATCTTCTTGGTGTGTTGCTCTCCTATCAATTATATATTATTTCCTAATATTCAATGTAGGAAACAATACAAAATAATTTAATGGCATATGTAATATGTGACGAATATAGTGTGTCACATATTTTTCTTTATAAATGTACATTAGCCATTTGTTATAAATCGATTAAATCTCTATATTTTATTTTAAGAGAATTTAATCAATTATTTATTTTTATATTATTCCCAAGTATTTTGATAGGAAATAATATAAAATAAATTTTCATTTAGGACAAATGTATTATGTGACATATTTATCATATCACATAAAATTTTCATATCTACAAATGCCCCTCGAGACTTGTTGCTGTTAGAGTAATTTTCTTTTTTTACCACAGCGACGAGTCTCGACACAACTTATAATAAATTGGCTTAAAATTGGGACTTTTTTTTTTTTTTTTTTTTTTCAAATCACCCCAGACCTTCAGCATACTATTATGGCAATTACTGCAGGTCATCGTCGTCCTTCTTTACATTTTTTCTTTTTTTTTTTTTTTTTTTTTTTTTTTGGATTGAAACCCCTCTCTTTCTCAGCCTTGGTTGTTGCTCCATTTTCTTTGACTGCACCAATTATCCAAGATTTTGTGGCCAAATCCTGCTCCTTGAAATCAATTTCCCCTTTCTTTTGCCTCCATCAAATCATTGGGCATAAGAATTCACCCTATAAATTAACTACTGATGCTAAATGCTTAATATCACCTCTCAATATTTGCTTTGTGCTTAACATCTCCTCTCAATATTTGCTTTCATACCCTGTCTGTTTAGTACCAAAGGTATTTTATTGTTCCAAGCTCCTGAAGACGACGACATCGTGTTCTTTTGCTCGTCTCTAATATATATATATATATACTAGTTGTATCCAGTGTGCGTTGCACACGTTCGTCGGCGTTTCGGTGTTGTTTGGTTTGGTCTCCGTAGGTGTTATATCAGCTGTTTTATGTTCATTTGATGTTGTTCGCACGTGACCAGGTTAGCCACTACAATGCTTCAGGATGGACATCGAAGAAGTTGAGTAAGCGACAGCCGTAGTGAAGCGCAGTAGAAACGAATGGATTCGGCAGACAGAGTAACCATGAGACTGACATTTCATGGGCAAATTAAGAAGGAGCATTTGAACAGGAAAGATGAACAACAAAATACAATGCACAGAAATTTGTATAACCTAATGATAGGGTAAACTGAATACTGTGTGACGTGGAGCAAAGGGCAGGAACAACACGTATGTATCATAAGCATGCACGTTTTGGACCAACACATTCTGAGATTCTCCAATAATAGATTTGTCAATATCCTCCTATTCATGGTTTCAGAGTAGCAATACTGTAAGGGAAAGGAAATTCTATCAAATCTGTACCTATTCCGAGGGAAGAAGGGCAAGAAGGGGGAGACAAAGACAATGACAAAATAACACATTCTGATTATTAGTTGAACGTGCTCATCTGGGAAATGTCAAAAAAGAAAACTGCAGACTCCTGTTACTGCCTACAGGGGTAGACTGAGTAATACTACTAAAAATTTACCTGTGAGTATATCTCTTGGTATGCTTCACCTGGTAATGCATGAAGAGTGAAGAGCGCATGCCCAAGGAAAACTGCTTCCAAACCTGTTGGCCTATAACATAGTAGGAAGGAAAAAGTATGAACAAGCATTCACATCATTTAGTCATTAAAAAGAACTATGGTATAGACAAGCTAACTTCTGACGCAAAGATAATAATCAAGCCAAATCGGAAGATCACCCGTCCTCAAAGAGAAAACGTTGACCTCCTAATCTAGTGGAGAAAGCACTATAAGCAATAGTAGCCCTTTGATAGATCTGTTAACTTGAACAAAAACAATCAAAATAACAAAAACGAGCTAGACCGCTCAGCGTGAAATAAGGTGTCTGCAATTAGCAGATCTGTGTGAGCAAAAGACGATGGCTTTAGCATCAAATTTGATGAAAATTAACAATGTGAAGAATGCCAATACCTCCTCCTCTCTCCTTTCTGCATTTTCTTTTGTTATTCCTAGCAGTTGCTTCACGGCGAATGTTTGCTTATAGCATAAAATTTTTCCTATTGGCCACGGGAAGTCGGAAAAATAGATTTTATGTGCAGAACTCCCATCCTTCCCCAGCCACAATTCATACATGATGGCATCCGAAATATATGAATCAATCATTGCCTTCATTGATACCCATTCAGGGATACTTAGGACTTTAGAATCTAAAAATACAGAGAAGTACATACCTGAAAACAGCTGGCAAACGCACAAACGCAAATCACGATAGCAACTGCAGATCCACCGAAAGGAGGACAAATTAGAGATGGAATAAACAAAGACACCACAGCTGGTTCAATTCTACCAGAGCAATTATGAGAAACTATAAACTAACCAACATCTACAGCAAACTGAAATCATAAAGAGTACCAAGAGATACTTCCGAGACGCAGAAAATAAAACCAAATGCACCGAAGTATACCACAGCCACTAAGAGCATACACAACAAACAGAACATCGGCAAACCATTCGAAGTCCTTAGACAAAGATAATAACAACAGCAGATAGAGCATCCATTTCCAAACATATAATCTAACTTCTTGTAAATATGCATACAGTCAATACGACGGAATGAGATGTAAAGCCGAAATTCCGAGGTATATACGAAATGAGCCAAGAAGAGTATGAGACAGAATCCTAGTCAAACGAACGGGAAACAAATAACCCAAGACTCAGATCACCCAAGAAACATTGTACCTAAAGAGCCTCGACAACAGGAGATCAGAAACCTAATTCATTACCAGAAAATTAAAAAATAAGCAACCAGTAAATCAAAAACTAACCATAAATGGCACCGAGAAGTACTCCGGAGACGCACACACTACAAACATTTACACAGAAGCATACGACAGCCACGAAAACACTACACAACGAACGAACAGTAAACAATCACTGAGAGCCATCATACAAAGCTAATGATGAAAACCAAAATAGCCTGCATTAACGAGACAGCGCAGAAAGTAGAAGAGGGATCGGACCGAAAACCGGATAAATTATGAACCAATGAATCCAATTTTGTCAAAGTAAGATCAGGGACTGCATTTATCAACTTATATATTAGAGACTGCAATTATGAAAGCAGAAAGAGAATACATTACCGATAAACCACAGGAGTATAGCAGAAATTGGACCGAAAGCCGGACAAATATAAGAAAAATGGAAGAAAAAACACATAGACGAAGTAACAACCTGCAAACAGAGCAACCGGAACACCTACCAGGAAAAAGACTACAAACAAAAACCACCCACAAACATTGCAAGACAATAGAAGCAAGCTTCAGCTGGGGAAATTGAAGGCCAAGGAAATGCAACCGCAGTCAAAAATACCTGAAGAAGACGGTCCGGAAATGCTGAGTGTAGGAGAAGACACCGAATAAATTGAAGCACTAACAAGGCATGGAAACCAGCACTTGGTCCTGAGAGACGGTGGTGGAGTTTAACCCATCAGAATAAGATTTCAGCCAAGAAACACTGTACCCAAAGAGTCTACACAACAGAAGATCAGAAACCTAATTAACTATCAAAAAATTAAAAACGAAGCAACAATTGAAGCAAAAACAAACCATAAAGAGAACCGATAATTCCTCCAGAGACGCACACACTACCAAAAATTGCACAGAAGCATACGACAGCCAAGAAAGAACATGCATTTCCGATAAACCACAGGAACTATATCAGAAATTGGACCGAAAACTGGACAACGATTGCAAGACAAAAGAAGCAAGCTTCATCCGGAGAAATTGGAAACCAAGAAAGTAGTGGCACAACACCGGAATCAATTAACTGCTGGCCAAGTCGATTCTCAACTCCAGAATCGATTTTCACAATCAACTGGCATAAAGTCGATTCACAATCGACTGTGAAAAAGTGGATCCTATCTATGGTGCCACTATGATTTGGTGTGTTGCTATTAAAGAGGTCCATTTTTTTAAACAAATAATACTACGAATTATACATATATACACATGGTACAAGCAAAACTTACAGGGTTGAGTCTGCGGCAGTGCCAAATCCATTCACAATCAAAAGGGACAACCAGAGGACCTTCTACTAATGGTGAATTCTTATGCTTTGCCAGCAGAGGAAGCCAGTAAAAATTATACCTAAAAACAAAATCAAAATCAAAAGTTACTTTCAACCCATGATTGTATTTACAAGTCACCAAAAGGGTTCATGCTAACCACCAAAAAATTTACTTCATCCAACTAATTCGTTGAAACACCCATGCCCAAAAACTTAAAAGAATGAACATTTTTACCTGTGAATGGCTGTATCAAGAGCAGGACTTTCATAAAGCCAGCGGTTTCTATCAACAGCTGCAAGAAATTTAAGCTGCTTTTGGGTAGCCTTCACAAGGTCCACATTGATCACGATTTTCTGGGCTTCTTGCCACTCTAATTCTTGCTCCATCTCCATCTATTTCCCCTTAAACATCCAAATAACGAAATCATAAAGAGAGGGAAAAAGTCAACGCGACAGGTGTATTATAGTCAATCTAAACCCGATGATCAAGAAAGTTTCAACGTAGTCGGTACTTACAGGAAGGTATGATCAAGAGAGTTTTAACGTAATTGTGCTTACAGAATGTTTAGAAAGCACCCCAAAAAATTATCACCGGCAAAACGATTGCAAGACAATGAAACGATTGCAAGACAAAAGAAGCAAGCTTCATCCGAGACAATGAAACATATACACCACAAGTGTATTTGGCGAATGAAAGTGCAGCGTAGAAAAATATACACAAGAAATACAGTATTGGCAAAACATTCGAAGACCGTACAGAGGGCTATCAATAACAGCCACATGAATATATGTTTCTACAGATGTAATCTAAAGTTTCTTGGACGTGCATTTGCTGCGTAGAACATAAGTTAATGGTAAAAGGAACCCAAAAGGAAACAACAGATAATGTGTGAAATTAAGGTACCATAGAAATAATCCCCGACTAATCCCCGACAGCTATTTCTCTCGCAAGTGACAATGCAGCCTAGAAGATTTACTGTTCAACAGAGAACATGGAAACTAAAAGTGTAAAAACAGAGAGAAGTACATACCTGAAAACAGCCTGCAAATGCAGAAACGCAAATGACGATAGCAACTGCATATCCATCGAGAGGAGGAGAAATTAGAGATGGAATAAACAAATTTATTTTTCCATCATGCTCAACACCTACAACCTAAAAACTATGATAGAGAATCGTAATCGACCGAAGAGGGGGAAAAAAAAATACACTCATAACAACCACGAAACACCATAGCTAAAGAAGCTCACCACCGTAAGTTAAAAAACCAAAGTAATTATCAAAAGCTATCAACTAAGCAAAAAGTACAGCAAACTGAAATCATAACGAGTACCAAGAGATAATTCCGAGACACATTAAATACAACGAAATGCAACGAGGTATACAATAGCCACTAACACCATACACAAGAAACAGAACATTGGCAAATTTTTCGGAGTACTTACAAATAGATAGTAACAACAGGAGATAGAGCATGTATTTGCAAACATATAATCAAAGTTCTCGTAAATATGAAAACAGTGAATACGATGAAGGTAAATGACAGAGAAGGAGAAATTAGAGATGAAATAAACAACTCTGGAGATCAAATCTGCTCAACATTAAAAAACGCACGACAACAGAGCCGCTACGGTATCCCAATACTTTACATCTAAAAACAAGAGTCCGAGGTATAGACGAAATGAGGCAAGAAGAGTATGACACGGAAACGAGAGGAAAACAAATAACCTAAGGCTCAGATCAGCCAAGAAACAACATACCCAAAGAGTCTACACAACAGAACATCAGAAACCAAATGAAGTACCAGAAAATAAAAAACGAAGCAACAATTGAAGCAAAAACAAACCATAAAGAGCACCGACATTTTCTCCACAGGCGCACACACTACAAAAAATTGCACAGAAGCATACGACAGCCAAGAAAACACTAAACAACACTAATAATCAAAACAAAAAAGAGCTTGCATTTCCAATACAACACAGAAAGTATAAAAAGAATTCGATCGAAAGCAAGAGAAATTATGAAACAATGAATCCAATTTTGGCCAAGTAACATCAGAGACTGCAATTATCAAACTATATACCACAGTCTGCAATAATCAAAGCAAAAAGAACATGGATTTCCAATAAACCACAGGAACTGTAGCAGAAATTGGATCGAAAACTGGACAACTATTGTAAGACAAAAGAAGCAAGCTTCACCTGGAAAAATTGGAAACAAAGACAATGCAACCAACCACAAAGATTGCAAAAGAACACAGGCAAGCCTCACCTGGCGAAAGTGAAAACGAAGGAAATGCAAGCGTAGCCGACAATAGTTGAACAAGGCGGTCCGAAAATGCAAACTGAAGGAGAAGAAATCGACTAAATGCAAGCAGGAAGAAGACATGGAAACCAACCATTGGTGCTGAGCGGCGGTGGTGGAATTCATTTTGGGAAAAAACGGGAAATGAATTTCCTATTTAACAAAACAAGGGAAAAATAAAAGCGGAAAACGACAAAAAAAGACGACGAAGTTGTAAATCTATAAAGTACTTCAACAATGATAAGATATATAAGCACTTTGAAAAGGACTCGGTTTATATGATGCCTTGAGCGCATCACTCTTCGCCTACTCCAAATGCCCAAGCATTATCCGTGCTTTTTGCGAGGCGTGGTGCCCGGAGACGAACACACTTCACACTGATGCTGGAGAGATGTCCATCTCCTTGGCGGATTTATGGCATATTGGTGGACTCCCTGTCACTGGGGATTTGTACGAGGAGGTCATCCCCAGCTTTGACGAGTTGATCGGTTCGGGCGCTCATCAAAGGGCAAAGTCCCTTCCCATGAGCTGTCAGCATCTTTTTGCGGCCTATCTTCACTGCTTGGTTGGCGTCTATGACCATGAGGACCCGAAGGTTCCCCTTTCCCGCTGGGTTGATTATTGGTGTACAAAGTCGACGGTGTAATAAAAGCCCGCTAATGTGAGAAGAGGAGCGTCTCGTCCTAAGGATACTCAAAACCCTAGTGGCGACATAGCAGAAAATCCTCGGCAATGGTCCCAAAAAGACGAAGAGATGTTTGCTCGCCTTTATGTCGAAGAAAACTCAAGGGAGGAGTCCTTTCTTGCGGCTTTTATTGCTTGTTGGTTGTGTTTGTTCGCCCTCCCGTCTAATGATGCCACGATCAGGCCGTCAACTTTCAAAATGGCAAGTCTGATTGCTCAGGGGAAAACCCATTGTCTTGCCGTCCCAGTGTTGGCCAACATATATAGGGGGCTAAATATAACTGCACGTTCGTCTGCCCCAGAGCGAGGGGATGCTTGTCTTCCATGGCACTATGTCATAGGGTGGATTGCACGCTATTTTGGTACTCACCACAGAGCGCCCTCATCTTTGCCTGGTCCTATGATGGTTTCATACTCAGGTGTAGGAGGAGCCAAAAACATTAATGACCATGATGGAAGAGACCTTATCCACCGAGCTCGTGACGTCTTTTGGTTGGCGTCTGTTCCAAGAAGAGAAAAGACGGAGTTTAAGGTTGATGACGGTGAATTGTCCACTCGGGAGCAGGTCTTCATTCGATCAGTGCGATCAAGCTTTTTGGTATTTCACCAAGATGGAAGATGCTTTTCTGAACCGTATAGCCCATACCGGTTTGCACGGCAGTTCGGGTTCTTCCAAGTCGTCCCTAAGGAGGTTCCTGATGATGACCATCGTATAACAGCTGCGACTGGAAAACAATTGTGGGAAAGATACTTTACCCCAAAGAGTCGCCTCAAGATAGTGTTTCCTGCGAGTCTTAAAGAATATCATCGACATATTTCTTCCAACTTTGGCGCGTGGTGGTTGGAAGTGCATGGCACGTATTTGTTTGATGGGAGATCTTCTCTGGTTGCCACTGTTAATAGAGGCACTATCAAAGCAAAACAAAATACCCCCGTGGTCAAGATAAAAAATATTGAACTTCCACAAACGCATATGGAAGCAATTCCTGATCCTCACCATGATCCGAAAAGGGTTGGAAAGTCTAAGGAAGTTCGTCCAGACTCGAGGGAGAAGAGACATCTTGACAAGGCAGTGGCTGCCAGTGGCAGCTCTTCTCATGGCGACGTGAATTGGAAGCGTCTAAAGAAGGGACCTGAAACACAGGTAATCTCTTACTCTTTAGAAGATATCGACATTAACTGGTCAAATTTCCTTAATGGAGTCCCATCTTTGGGTGATTTTGACATCAACTTCCTGAGGACTGTAAGTTTTTTTTTTTTTTTTTTTTTTTTATTGTTTTTTTTTACCATATTTATTGCTCATTCATTCTCTTTTTATTTTTTATTTTTATTTTTTTTTGCAGTTGGAGAATGAACCTCTTTACGTAGCTGACCTTCCGCAACGAAGCGAGCCTTCAACCAATGGTCCTGATGCTTTCACTTTAGTGCTTCAGGATCACCACTTGCCTGCGACCTATGGAGAAAATGAGGTCTCATCGTCAGCGCCTCAAATCCTTGATGGGACTTCTTGCCAGGTGCCTGACAATGGTGCGGAGAACGTGCGTACCATTTCTCATTCATCGAACCGCACCACTGAGGTTACATCGAGCGTGGAGCCTCTTAAGAGAACACGGGCGGAGATACCTCTTACTCATCAGCATCTATCACCCATGGCGGCTTCAGAGTTTAACTCTGGACGTATCATCGAAGATTGCTATCAACACTTAACCAATATGTTGTGGAATAGACTCAAAACCAATATCTCCAATTATCCTCTGGAGGACTTGGCCTCAAAAAGGAATGATGCCTATAGGATATTTGATGAGATGAAGTGCCATAGCAAGTTGGACCTCTCTGGCTTGGATACTCTTTTAAGTTCCTTCTTTGATAACGCGTCGCATCACAGTGCAGCTCGGGAGGACATTGCGGGGAGGCTTAGTGCAACTCTATTTGAAGAAAAGCATTCTATTCTCTCAAAGCAACTTGTTGATGTTAAAGCGGCTGAAGCAGATCATCTGAAAGAGATTGAATCATCAAAGTCAAGTCTTGCCGAGCTCGTGTCCAGTAGGGAGGATTTGGAGAAGAAAGTTGAGGCCTTGAAGAGACAGGAAGCAGAAATGGCTTCGTTACTTGCAAGCCGTGAAGAGGAGTGGAAAAGCATGGCCGTTCGCGCATCTGAGTTGGAGAGTGGTCTAAATGAGCTTGAGAGCGCACCTCGGTTGCAACCCGGGGAGCATGAAGCTTTAGAGAAGATGGCGGAGTTGCTTGAGCTTTCTCGCCAGGAGTTACTTGACTTTAATTTGCTTACTTAGTTTGCTACTCATTTCCTCGGGAGACTTTTTTTTTTTCTTGCTCTTTTTTTTTTTTTTTTTTTTGAGATGTAAAAATTTCAATTGATATGAATCAATAAAAACTTTATTATTCTCTTTTTTTTTTGTATGAATGGACTTTTTTTTTTTTTGGTATGATGAAAGTCAACTGATACGCATCAGTAAAATCTTATTATTGATTTTTTTTTGGTATGAATAGACTTTTTTTTTTTTTTTTTTTTTTGGTATGACTGAACTTGGAGTAACTTCCCAAGCTGCCTACGTACCCCGAGAATGCTTTTTTAGGGGATCAAGTCAAACGTAGTTCGTAATTTTTTTTTATTTTTTTTTTATTTTTTTATTTTTGTATGTCAACACCAGACTAACGCAGTTTAGGCTCGTGCTTAGGAGCGTTGTTTGAGTTATGCATAAAACCTTTTGAGGAACTTGCCGTTGATTGGGCCTAGCTTGACGCCGTCTTTGTCCACCAACTTGTATGCCCCATTAGTGTAGACTTCCCGAACAACATAGGGGCCATCCCATTTTGAGGTGAACTTGTTTTTGGACTTATGTGTCAAGATGATGGGTCTTCTCACAGCAAGCACTGTTTCACCAACTTGGAATGACCTTGGGCGAACCTTCTTGTTGAATGCCTTTGACAATCGTGCTTGGTAGCATTCAAGATTCTGTTGAGCCTGGAGCCTTTTTTCATCCAAAGCTTCCAACTCTTCAAGGCGAAGGCGGGCATTTTCTTCATCAGTTAAGCCCTCTTGGATAGCAATCCTCAGCGAAGGAATTTGCCGCTCAAGGGGTAGCACAGCTTCAACACCGTACACAAGCGAATATGGAGTGGCTTGAGTTGGCGTTCGAAAAGTTGTGCGGTAGGCCCATAGTGCTTCACCCATCCGTTCATGCCAGTCCTTCTTGTGTCTGGCGACCACTTTCTTCAGTAAGTTGCATAACGTCTTATTGAAAGCTTATGCAAGTCCATTGGCTGGTGCATTGTACATGGAGGACTTGTGCTGCTTGAAGTTGAACTGTTCACACAACTTATCCACCAAGCTATTCACGAATGGCTTTCCATTGTCCGTGATGATGTAGCGTGGAACTCCATAGCGATAGATGATGTTTACCCGAATAAAGCGAACAACATCCTCTTTCTTTACCTGCCTTAGTGCGACAGCCTCAGCCCATTTCGAGAAGTAATTTGTGGCAGCCAAGATGTAAAGATGTTGGCCTGAAGATTTCGGCAGTGGACCAACCACATCCATTCCCCAAGCGTCAAACGGCCATGCTGCTACAGTTGGATGCAACGGCTCAGGAGGCTGATGTATGAAGTTGGCGTGGAATTGGCATGCTTCACATTTCCGAGCATAATCCATGCAATCTTTTACCATGGTCGGCCGTAGTATCCCATTCTTTTGATGCGAAAATGTAGTTTCGGACCGGACTGATGGGCGCCACAAATCCCAGAGTGAGCCTCCTCTATGGCGTGAAGAGCTTCATCTTCTCCGAGGCAACGAAGAAAGACTCCTTCGAAAGAGCGGCGGTACAAGATATCATTGTGAAGGAAAAAGCGTGGGGCCCGTCGCCTTATGTCAACTTTCTTCTTTTGATCGTCAGGGAGCCTTCCGTGTTTCAAGTACTCCACTAATGGATGACGCCAATCCTCTTGGTCGATTTCATATACGCAGACGGCATAACTATCATTATCTTCTTCCTCGTCATCTTCAAAGTATGGGGGAACCACCCACTGCTCGCAGACGGGGACTCGCATCTTTCCATCGCCGATTGCCAGTGTTGCAGCCAAGTTTGCTAGAGCGTCCGCTTGCTTGTTTTCATTTCTTGGGACGTGCTCAATTGTGACGTCGCCAAGATAAGCAATGATTTTTCTTGCATAATTGCAGTATGGGACTAACTCTGGCTTTTTTACATCGTAGGTGCCTTCAAGCTGGTTGATGATCAATTGAGAGTCGCCATAGACGTTTAGTCTGCATTGCTTTACATCCATTGCCATCTCAAGCCCTAAGATCAAAGCTTGGTATTCAGCAACATTGTTGGAGCAACATTCCGTCAATTTGAACGAGTACGGCAGCACTTCACCTTCTGGGGAAATAAAAATGACTCCAGCGCCAGCACCGTCTCGTCTCGCCGCTCCATCAAAATACATCTTCCAAGGCGGAAGTACTTCAATCACCATGACATCCTCATCAGGCAAATCATCTGAGAGCTCCCACTCTGCCGGGATCGGGTGATCAGCCAAGAAGTCTGCAAGCACTTGCCCTTTGACAGCCTTTTGAGGCACGTAAACAATTTCAAATTGTTGAAGTTGGAGATACCACCTTGCTAATCTATCTGACAACACAGGCTTGGACATGACGTATTTTAGTGGATTTGCCTTTGACACCAAATGCACAGTATGGGCTTGGAAGTAGTGTTTTAGCTTCTGGATGGCGAATATGAGTGACAAGCAGAGCTTCTCAATTGGAGAGTATTTCAGCTCATGAGGAGTCATTGTTCTGCTCAAGTAATATAATGCACTTTCTTTGCCTTTGTCTTTCTCCTGAGCTAGCAGTGCACCTACCGAACGTTCTTGCGCGGTGACATAAAGGATAAGAGGTTTACCTTTGATAGGGGCTGCCAAGACTGGAGCATTCATCAGATATGCTTTAATGCTTTCAAACGCTTTTCTACAGGAGCTGTCCCACTCAAACGGAACTCCCTTTTTCATCGATGGCTAAAAGGTTGGCATCTTCCGGGCGTTCGAAATGCCGTGAGTTCTTCGTCTTACCCTTGGAGTTCGATACGGATTTGATTAGCCATACCCGAAGATCCATCCATGAAAGATAACACCTCGTGACTCGTGGTTGCATCTACCATCGGCTCCGTGATTGGCAAGGGAAAATCATCTTTGGGGCATGCATTGTTCAAGTCTCGAAAATCAACGCGGACGCGAATTTGCCCATTTTTCTTCCTCGGGTACGATGCTTAAAATCCATGTTGGATATCTAACCTCACGAATGAAGCCTGCGCCTCAATGAGTTTGTTGACTCTCGCTTCTATAAGAGGCACAAGGTCCGGTCTAAATCTCCTTTGAGCTTGCTTAACAGGACGCGATCCCTTCTTTACAGATAATTGATGAACGGCTACTTTTGGGTCTAGACCAGGCATCTCTTTGTACGTCCATGTGAAGACGTCTTTTTTACTCCTGCAAAAGTTCAAAGTAGACGTTTTCCTCTTCTGAAGACAGTAGAGCACTGATGAAGGTTGGCCGCGGCTCATCCTGTGTGCGAAGGTTGACTTCTTTCAATTCATCGATAGTGGACTTGACCCCTTCTTCCAGCTCTAGGGGCGCTTCTTCGGCATCTTTTTCCACATCATCGTTACCGAGGGTAATGTGATAGGTGGGATAGGCCTCTTCACTGGCGGTGATTATGTATGAGGAGCCAACACTTTCTTCTGGCTCATCTGTCCGTAACGGTGCATTTACTTCTTCTTCGTCGTATCTGACATTGCTTGCCGTATGCACCACAGTGTGTACTTTTGCTTTTAGAAAATTTCCGCAATGTATGACTAAGTCAGAGTGGCGCCTCATGCGAGATGGAATCGTGCTTCTGATTTCTCTAGGGTCTACTTTCATGCTCCCTTCTTTAGTTGCACGCTTCTTGGACCACTTTCTTCCGTTTGCTCGGGTGGATCGAATGGCATTCTTCGTTGAAACTGACAATCTCTCCAATGCTGAGATACGATCTTTCTTGGGCCCTAATCTCTCGAACACTGAAGGTCTTTGAGAGGGCGGCTCGATAATATTTGTCGAAGATGCTTCATCTTCCATGCCGATATAGTTATTGCTTGCTCTTTTTATCGAGATACGGATAGGTGGTGAAGGGGCATATCCAAGGCCGGTTCGTGAAGATCCAACAGCCCTACTACTTCCTTCTGAGGCCTTCAGTATTTTTCCAAGTTCTTCACCTTTTGCCCCCGTTATTTGGGTAGGACTTCGGGATCCATGCGCCGCCTTCGCAAGGAGTTTGTAGGCAATAGGGTCGAATCCTTCCTTTCTTGCGGTTGGAACGGCTCCATGTTCCACAACCGGACCCTCTTTAGGACGCGTAAAGCCTTGCAACGGAGTACTCGACTTCATGCATTCTACCTTAGGAAGCGGGAGTGTTAACCCACTTAATTATTTTGGCACTTGTGATGGGTGATTGTCTCTATTATGCTTTGCCACACGTAGAAGCACTAGAGATTTTGACTCTTCATGCCGACTTACGTCTTTAGCTGAAATCGCTTCTTCTTTTACCATGTTTTCCCACCTTTCTTTGCTTTCTTTTGAGTTAGCATTGTCATCTTCTTTTGCAGGAACCGGTTTCAAATAGAATTTGGCATCTGCAAAGTGTGCTTCTGCTTCAGCAAAAGGATTTTCATCTGCAACAACTTTTCCCACTACCCCGTTGCGCCAATACTTGAAGCACTGATGGAGAGTTGAGGGGACGACTCCATTTTCATGTAGCCACGGCCTCCCAACAAGCATGTTGTATGAAGTTTTGGCATCGATGACATGGAAGAGCGTATTTGGAAGACATGTCATCCATTAAGGTTTCTAGTCGTATTACTCCGATTGCTCTTTGCCCCCCCTGATTAAATCCTTGGATCATTAGGCGGCTATCAGTGAGTTTATCCATTGAAACACCAAGCTCTTTCAATGTGCGGAGCGGTAAAATATTGACAGCGGAACCTCCATCCAACAACACTCGATTTACTCTTCTTCCACGTGTGAATGTACTTACAAACAACGGGCGATTATGGGGTGCTAACCCTAGCAGCATGTCATCATCTGCGAAGTTTATCTCAGTTGTGCATGCAATTTTCACTCTGATTGGAGCCTCCTCTTCCGTTAGAGCATTTTCCAACACGATTACATCGTCATCTTCTTCCAAATGGATAGCGCAACAGGAAGCTACTTCCTCTTCCAAGTATTTTTCAAGGTCCTCAACTTCAAAGATCTTCTTAGGCATATACTCCAGCAATGTGAAGGGAGTGCGGGGACTTTTGTATTCAACGCTTTCCAAAGGGATGTTCTTCTTTTCCTTTCTTTCCTTTCTTTCCTTTCTTTCATTTCTTGCCTCGCTTTGCTGCTTTCTCACCCTTTTTGCTTTTTTGTTTCTCTTCAGCATGGAGCACTTAGGGTGATTCATTCTTTTCTCTGTTGACTCGAAGTGGCGTGTCATCATTTTCTTCTTATTCACTAGAATGCATCCGTCATCGTCTTGTTCGGTGGATTTAAGGTTTTTCTCTTCTTCGTCGACAGCCCTTGTTAGTCTAGGAGAAGTTGCGGAGTTCTCCTTGAGGATCGGTAGAAATTCAAGGGACTTGATTCCAATTGGATCAAAAGATCTAAATTGAATGGTTTCTTCATCATCATTTCTCGGTCCTTCTATAGTGATTTGATTCGTGCTTGCTTTCTCTTCCTCGAGCACAATATTCCCTTCATCGGCCAAACGCATGACCTCGTCTTTGAAGACGAAACACTTCTCGATAGGGTGACCGCACAAGCGATGATATTTGCAATAATTTCCCTCATTTGCTTTTGTAGCATCTTTCGGGCGCTTCGTTTCTGGGAGTTCGATGAGCTTGGCTTTCAACAACTCATCAAAAATTGCTGGCACATCTGAATCAAAGAAGGGATACTTCTTTTGTTGTCTTTCGTTCAAGGTAGGTCGTCGCCTTCCTGCCTGTTGAGGCTCGAACTTTCTTTCCTCCCACTTGCTTGAACTTTGGTTGTTAACTCTTACCGGAGCTACAGTGGCGGCATTAGACTCTTTCTTCTCCATTTTGGGAGCAGTTTTCACGGTTTTCTTCACTTCTTGCTTTTCTTTGATCCTATTAGGATCTTGCACAGGAGCTTGACCTCCGTTGGCATCAATGCTCAATTCCATGTCATGGGCGCGAGTAGCCAACTCCTCAAAAGATCTGGGTTGAATCCCTTTGAGAATGTATTGCAATCCCCAGTTCATGCCTTGAATGCACATTTCAATGGCAGAGGCTTCAGACAACTGGTCTTTGCAGTTAAGGCTCAAACTTCTCCATCTGTTGATGTAGTCAACAACTTTCTCTTCTTTCCACTGCCGGGAGTTAGTTAATTCCACCATGCTGACGGTTCTACGAGTGCTGTAGAAGCGATTGAGGAAAATCTGCTCCAGTTGCTCCCAATTGTCCAGAGAGGCTGGGGCAAGATCAGTGTACCAGTCAAAGGCGTTGCCTTTGAGAGAACGCACAAATTGTTTCACCAAATGATCTCCGAACGTTCCGGCATTGTTGCAAGTTTCCACGAAATGAGCAATGTGTTGCTTTGGGTTGCCTTTTCCGTCGCATTGTTGGAAGTTTGGTGGTTGATAACCGGCTGGCATCTTTAGATTGTCAATCCTTTGGGTGTACGGCTTGACATACGTTTGAGAAGACTTCATGGATCCTCCAACCTTGTCCTTTATCGTCCCCATGATGAATTCCTGCAGTTGACTGATGGGAATGGTTCCATCAGGGGAAATCTTCAAATCACTTGCCAAGGTAAAATACTTGGTGGTTTCCCTATCTTTGAATGAATTTTCTGGAGCCACTTTCAGGTTATTTGCCATGTGCAGAGACTTGAAGGCTTCATGCTCCTTTGAGGTGACGTCATGCTCATCCTCATCGTCATGCACCCCTTCTTTTGATTTACTTGCTTCTCCCACGAATCAAGTTTGTCGGCTTGACTTGGCGATTTGCACGTCTTGGGTCCGAACGTGTGATGTGAGGGCTTCAATGGCCTTTGTGAGGCTAGCAATGTGCTCCTCCAGAGTGGTAGAATTTGTCATCATGACATCCGTAGCCACTGGCGACATGAATCCATCAGAAGCTTCATGAGGGGAAAAGAGACTAATGCCAAGTTCTTTCGCCATGCCTCGAGTAACCGGGCCAGAAATTCGTCCCTGGGATGAAGCACTAGCAACAGTCTTTTCAGCAACGGCCTTAGAGACTTTTGAGACATCAGCTTTGGCAACCTTTGAAGCAACAACCTTGGCGACTTTTGAAGCAACGACTTTTGGAGTTGCCGCCTTTGAGACTTTCGAGGCATCAACCTTTGGAGCCATTTGTTCTTGAACTTTTTTTTTTTCTTATGGAGAGATGAAAGGAGAGATTGGTCCCACCGGGCGTGCCAGAATTTGTAACGCGGATTTCGTGTTTAATCCCTGAAATGCGACAAAGAAAACACAAAATCGTAACAAATGAATTTTATTAATTTATGAAAATAAAAAGTGGTACAATCTCTATGATCCTTTGATTCTCCTTTTGTGATGATTAATAGCTTCCCGGATATAGCGGAAAACTTTGAATTTGGTGATGATTTATGACTTCCCGGATATGGCGGAAACGTCTTTAATTTGAAATGAAGACTCCGGATATGGCGGAAGACTTCAAAGTTGATGAAGATTGGAAGGAACTTTTGTGTTACCTTCGACCCCTTCTGTTGAAGAACTTTAGCCCTTTGTTTGTTGATGAACTTTGGACTTTTGTTGATTTTCGAGCGTTGAAGATGCTATTTGATCCTCTAGCCTTTCTTGAAGAGCTTTTAGTTGTTCTTGGAAGATCACCGACTTTGTGTTGATGCAGAGTGCTGAAAGCTTTCACCAACTCTTTTGTGTCTTCTCTCTTCTTGTTGCCTTCCTTCCTTTTTGTTGGAGCTTTCTTTCTTTTTCTTTCTCTTCTTGTTATGTCTATCTTCTTGGTGTGTTGCTCTCCTCTTCTTGATGTCCATTCCTTTTTGTTGGAGCTTTCTTTCTTTTTCTTCCTCAAATGACCAAGGCCCCTCTATTTATAATGTTGGAGGAGAGCCTTTTGGTGGAGGTGCATTTAATATAAATAAATAAAATCCCTAAATTATATTTTAAGGGACTTTATTATTTAAACAATTATATATTATTTCCTAATATTAAATATAGGAAACAATACAAAAATAATTTAAATTTAATGGCATATGTAATATGTGACAAATATAGTGTGTCACATATTTTTCTTTGTAACTCTACATTAGCCATTTGTTATAAATCGATTAAATCTCTACATTTCATTTTAAGAGATTTTAATCAATCCATCTATTTTATATTATTCCCTTGTATTTTTGATAGGAAATAATATAAAATAAATTTTCATTTAGGACAAATGTATTATGTGACATATTTGTCGTGTCACATAAAATTTTAATATCTACATAAGCGTGTGATTTTTGATTCCTTGTACAAGGCCATTCGGCCTCCGTTTTGCTTGCCGTTTGCGCCGGCGTGCCTTATTTATCGTTCGGTCGATATCACATCGTACTTCTAAGAGAATTACAAACGTTTTTTTTTCGTACTTTTTTTCGTACCCATAGAGTACTTAACTATGTGATTTTTGATTCCTTGTACAAGGCCATTCTGGCCTCCGTTTTGCTTGCCGTTTGCGCCGGCGTGCCTTATTTATCGTTCTGGTCGATATCACATTAGTACTTCAAAGAGAATTACAAACGTTTTTTTTCGTACTTTTTCTCGTACCCATAGAGTACTTAACTGTGTGATTTTTGTTTTCTTGTACAAGGCCATTCGGCCTCCGTTTTGCTTGCCGTTTGCGCCGGCGTGCCTTATTTATCGTTCGGCCGATATCACATCGGTACTTCAACGAGAATTACAAACGTTTTTTTTCGTACTTTTTCTCGTACCCATAGAGTACTTAAGCGTGTGATTTTTGATTCCTTGTACAAGGCCATTCGGCCTCCGTTTTGCTTGCCGTTTGCGCCGGCGTGCCTTATTTATCGTTCGGTCGATATCACATCGGTACTTCAAAGAGAATTACAAACGTTTTTTTTCATACTTTTTTTCGTACCCATAGAGTACTTAAGCGTGTGATTTTTGATTCCTTGTACAAGGCCATTCGGCCTCCGTTTTGCTTGCCGTTTGCGCCGGCGTGCCTTATTTATCGTTCGGTCGATATCACATCGGTACTTCAAAGAGAATTACAAACGTTTTTTTTTCGTACTTTTTTTCGTACCGATAGAGTACTTAGCGTGTGATTTTTGATTCCTTGTACAAGGCCATTCGGCCTCCGTTTTGCTTGCCGTTTGCGCCGGCGTGCCTTATTTATCGTTCGGTCGATATCACATCGGTACTTCAAAGAGAATTACAAACGTTTTTTTTTCGTACTTTTTTTCGTACCCATAGAGTACTTAGCGTGTGATTTTTGATTCCTTGTACAAGGCCATTCGGCCTCCGTTTTGCTTGCCGTTTGCGCCGGCGTGCCTTATTTATCGTTCGGTCGATATCACATCGGTACTTCAAAGAGAATTACAAACGTTTTTTTCGTACTTTTTCGTACCCATAGAGTACTTAAGCGTGTGATTTTTGATTCCTTGTACAAGGCCATTCGGCCTCCGTTTTGCTTGCCGTTTGCGCGGCGTGCCTTATTTATCGTTCTGGTCGATATCACATCAGTACTTCAAAGAGAATTACAAACGTTTTTTTTTCGTACTTTTTTTCGTACCCATAGAGTACTTAAGTGTGTGATTTTTGATTTCTTGTACAAGGCCATTCTGGCCTCCGTTTTGCTTGCCGTTTGCGCCGGCGTGCCTTATTTATCGTTCTGGTCGATATAACATCGGTACTTCAAAGAGAATTACAAACGTTTTTTTTTCGTTTTTTCGTACCCATAGAGTACTTAAGCTGTGTGATTTTTGATTCCGTACAAGGCCATTCGGCCTCCGTTTTGCTTGCCGTTTGCGCCGGCGTGCCTTATTTATCGTTCGGTCGATATCACATCGGTACTTCAAAGAGAATTACAAACGTTTTTTTTTCGTACTTTTTTTCGTACCGATAGAGTACTTAAGCGTGTGATTTTTGATTCCTTGTACAAGGCCATTCGGCCTCCGTTTTGCTTGCCGTTTGCGCCGGCGTGCCTTATTTATCGTTACGGTCGATATCACATCGGTACTTCAAAGAGAATTACAAACGTTTTTTTTCGTACTTTTTTTCGTACCCATAGAGTACTTAAGCGTGTGATTTTTGATTCCTTGTACAAGGCCATTCTCGGCCTCCGTTTTGCTTGCCGTTTGCGCCGGCGTGCCTTATTTATCGTTACGGTCGATATCACATCGGTACTTCAAAGAGAATTACAAACGTTTTTTTTTCGTACTTTTTTTCGTACCCATAGAGTACTTAGCGTGTGATTTTTGATTCCTTGTACAAGGCCATTCGGCCTCCGTTTTGCTTGCCGTTTGCGCCGGCGTGCCTTATTTATCGTTCGGTCGATATCACATCGTACTTCAAAGTGAATTACAAACGTTTTTTTTCGTACTTTTTTTCGTACCCATAGAGTACTTAAGTGTGTGATTTTTGATTTCTTGTACAAGGCCATTCTGGCCTCCGTTTTGCTTGCCATTTGCGCCGGCGTGCCTTATTTATCGTTTCGGTCGATATCACATCGTACTTCAAAGAGAATTACAAACGTTTTTTTTTTCGTTTTTTTTTCGTACCCATAGAGTACTTAAGCGTGTGATTTTTGATTCCTTGTACAAGGCCATTCGGCCTCCGTTTTGCTTGCC
Organism: Gentiana straminea; assembly: GCA_036785695.1. Classification (NCBI taxonomy): domain Eukaryota; kingdom Viridiplantae; phylum Streptophyta; class Magnoliopsida; order Gentianales; family Gentianaceae; genus Gentiana; species Gentiana straminea. Next base: position 147,894 of record JAVUPR010000084.1, read on the forward strand.
GTTTGCGCCGGCGTGCCTTATTTATCGTTCGGTCGATATCACATCGGTACTTCAAAGAGAATTACAAACGTTTTTTTTCGTACTTTTTTTCGTACCCATAGAGTACTTAAGCGTGTGATTTTTGATTCCTTGTACAAGGCCATTCAGGCCTCCGTTTTGCTTGCCGTTTGCGCCGGCGTGCCTTATTTATCGTTATGGTCGATATTACATCAGTAATTCAAAGAGAATTACAAACATTTTTTTTCGTACTTTTTTTCGTACCCATAGAGTACTTAAGTGTGTGATTTTTGATTCCTTGTACAAGGCCATTCGGCCTCCGTTTTGCTTGCCGTTTGCGCCGGCGTGCCTTATTTATCGTTCGGTCGATATCACATCGGTACTTCAAAGAGAATTACAAACGTTTTTTTTCGTACTTTTTTTCGTACCCATAGAGTACTTAGCGTGTGATTTTTGATTCCTTGTACAAGGCCATTACGGCCTCCGTTTTGCTTGCCGTTTGCGCCGGCGTGCCTTATTTATCGTTCGGTCGATATCACATCGGTACTTCAAATAGAATTACAAACGTTTTTTTCGTACTTTTTTTCGTACCCATAGAGTACTTAAGCGTGTGATTTTTGATTCCTTGTACAAGGCCATTCGGCCTCCGTTTTGCTTGCCGTTTGCGCCGGCGTGCCTTATTTATCGTTCGGTCGATATCACATCGGTACTTCAAAGAGAATTACAAACGTTTTTTTTTTCGTACTTTTTTTCGTACCCATAGAGTACTTAATCGTGTGATTTTTGATTCTTGTACAAGGCCATTCGGCCTCCGTTTTGCTTGCCGTTTGCGCCGGCGTGCCTTATTTATCGTTCGGTCGATATCACATCGGTACTTCAAAGAGAATTACAAACGTTTTTTTTGTACTTTTTTTCGTACCCATAGAGTACTTAACTTGTGTGATTTTGATTCCTTGTACAAGGCCATTCGGCCTCCGTTTTGCTTGCCGTTTGCGCCGGCGTGCCTTATTTATCGTTCGGTCGATATCACATCGGTACTTCAAAGAGAATTACAAACGTTTTTTTCGTACTTTTTTCGTACCCATGATTTTTGATTCCTTGTACAAGGCCATTATGGCCTCCGTTTTGCTTGCCGTTTGCGCCGGCGTGCCTTATTTATCGTTCTGGTCGATATCACATCGGTACTTCAAAGAGAATTACAAAAGTTTTTTTTCGTACTTTTTTTCGTACCCATAGAGTACTTAAGCTCGTGTGATTTTTGATTTCTTGTACAAGGCCATTCGGCCTCCGTTTTGCTTGCCGTTTGCGCCGGCGTGCCTTATTTATCATTCGGTCGATATCACATCGGTACTTCAAAGAGAATTACAAACGTTTTTTTTCGTACTTTTTTTCGTACCCATAGAGTACTTAAGCGTGTGATTTTTGATTTCTTGTACAAGGCCATTCGGCCTCCGTTTTGCTTGCCGTTTGCGCCGGCGTGCCTTATTTATCGTTCGGTCGATATCACATCGGTACTTCAAAGAGAATTACAAACGTTTTTTTTCGTACTTTTTTTCGTACCCATAGAGTACTTAAGCGTGTGATTTTTGATTCCTTGTACAAGGCCATTCGGCCTCCGTTTTGCTTGCCGTTTGCGCCGGCGTGCCTTATTTATCGTTCGGTCGATATCACATCAGTACTTCAAATAGAATTACAAACATTTTTTTCGTGCTTTTTTTTTCGTACCAATAGAGTACCTAACTGTGTGATATTTGATTCCTTGTACAAGGCCATTCTGGCCTCCGTTTTGCTTGCCGTTTGCGCCGGCGTGCCTTATTTATCGTTCTGGTCGATATCACATCAGTACTTCAAAGAGAATTACAAATGTTTTTTTTTCGTACTTTTTTTTCGTACCCATAGAGTACTTAGCGTGTGTGATTTTTGATTCCTTGTACAAGGCCATTCTGGCCTCCGTTTTGCTTGCCGTTTGCGCCGGCGTGCCTTATTTATCGTTCGGTCGATATCACATCGTACTTCAAAGAGAATTACAAACGTTTTTTTTCGTACTTTTTTCGTACCCATAGAGTACTTAAGCGTGTGATTTTTGATTGCTTGTACAAGGCCATTCGGCCTCCGTTTTGCTTGCCGTTTGCGCCGGCGTGCCTTATTTATCGTTCGGTCGATATCACATCGGTACTTCAAAGAGAATTACAAACGTTTTTTTTCGTACTTTTTTTCGTACCCATAGAGTACTTAAGCGTGTGATTTTTGATTCCTTGTACAAGGCCATTCGGCCTCCGTTTTGCTTGCCGTTTGCGCCGGCGTGCCTTATTTATCGTTCGGTCGATATCACATCGGTACTTCAAAGAGAATTACAAACGTTTTTTTTCGTACTTTTTTTCGTACCCATAGAGTACTTAAGCGTGTGATTTTTGATTCCTTGTACAAGGCCATTCGGCCTCCGTTTTGCTTGCCGTTTGCGCCGGCGTGCCTTATTTATCGTTCGGTCGATATCACATCGGTACTTCAAAGAGAATTACAAACGTTTTTTTTTCGTACTTTTTTTCGTACCCATAGAGTACTTAAGCGTGTGATTTTTTATTCCTTGTACAAGGCCATTCGGCCTCCGTTTTGCTTGCCGTTTGCGCCGGCGTGCCTTATTTATCGTTCGGTCGATATCACATCGCATACTTCAAAGAGAATTACAAAGGTTTTTTTTCGTACTTTTTTTCGTACCCATAGAGTACTTAATCGTGTGATTTTTGATTCCTTATACAAGGCCATTTCGGCCTCCGTTTTGCTTGCCGTTTGCGCCGGCGTGCCTTATTTATCGTTCGGTCGATATCACATCGGTACTTCAAAGAGAATTACAAACGTTTTTTTTTCGTACTTTTTTTCGTACCCATAGAGTACTTAAGCGTGTGATTTTTGATTCCTTGTACCAGGCCATTCGGCCTCCGTTTTGCTTGCCGTTTGTGCCGGCGTGCCTTATTTATCATTCGTTCGATATCACCTCGCATACTTCAAAGAGAATTACAAACGTTGTTTTTCGTACTTTTTTTCGTACCCATAGAGTACTTAAGCGTGTGATTTTTTATTCCTTGTACAAGGCCATTCGGCCTCCGTTTTGCTTGCCGTTTGCGCCGGCGTGCCTTATTTATCGTTCGGTCGATATCACATCGTACTTCAAAGAGAATTACAAACGTTTTTTTTCGTACTTTTTTTCGTACCCATAGAGTACTTAACTCGTGTGATTTTTGATTTCTTGTACAAGGCCATTCGGCCTCCGTTTTGCTTGCCGTTTGCGCCGGCGTGCCTTATTTATCGTTCGGTCGATATCACATCGTACTTCAAAGAGAATTACAAACGTTTTTTTTCGTACCCATAGAGTACTTAAGCGTGTGATTTTTGATTCCTTGTACAAGGCCATTCGGCCTCCGTTTTGCTTGCCGTTTGCGCCGGCGTGCCTTATTTATCGTTCGGTCGATATCACATCGGTACTTCAAAGAGAATTACAAAAGCTTTTTTTCGTACTTTTTTTCGTACCCATAGAGTACTTAAGCGTGTGATTTTTGATTTCTTGTACAAAGCCATTCGGCCTCCGTTTTGCTTACCGTTTGCGCCGGCGTGCCTTATTTATCGTTCGGTCGATATCACATCGTACTTCAAAGAGAATACAAACGTTTTTTTTTCGTACTTTTTTTCGTACCCATAGAGTACTTAAGCGTGTGATTTTTGATTCCTTGAACAAGGCCATTCGGCCTCCGTTTTGCTTGCCGTTTGCGCCGGCGTGCCTTATTTATCGTTCGGTCGATATCACATCAGTCTTTCAAAGAGAATTACAAACGTTTTTTTCGTACTTTTTTTCGTACCCATAGAGTACTTAATCGTGTGATTTTTGATTCCTTGTACAAGGCCATTCGGCCTCCGTTTTGCTTGCCGTTTGCGCCGGCGTGCCTTATTTATCGTTCGGTCGATATCACATCAGTACTTCAAAGAGAATTTCAAACGTTTTTTTCGTACTTTTTTTCGTACCCACAGAGTACTTAACTGTGTGATTTTTGATTCCTTGTACAAGGCCATTCTGGCCTCCGTTTTGCTTGCCGTTTGTGCCGGCGTGCCTTATTTATCGTTCGGTCGATATCACTTCGAGTACTTCAAAGAGAATTACAAACGTTTTTTTCGTACTTTTTTCCGTACCCATAGAGTACTTAAGCGTGTGATTTTTGATTCCTTGTACAAGGCCATTCTGGCCTCCGTTTTGCTTGCCGTTTGCGCCGGCGTGCCTTATTTATCGTTCTGGTCGATATCACATCAGTACTTCAAAGAGAATTACAAATGTTTTTTTCGTACTTTTTTTCGTACCCATAGAGTACTTAACGGTGTGATTTTTGATTCTTTGTACAAGGCCATTTTGGCCTCCGTTTTGCTTGCCGTTTGCGCCGGCGTGCCTTATTTATCGTTCTGGTCGATATCACATCAGTACTTCAAAGAGAATTACAATCGTTTTTTTTCGTACCCATAGAGTACTTAACTGTGTGATTTTTGATTCCTTGTACAAGGCCATTCGGCCTCCGTTTTGCTTGCCGTTTGCGCCGGCGTGCCTTATTTATCGTTCGGTCGATATCACATCGGTACTTCAAAGAGAATTACAAACGTTTTTTTCGTACTTTTTTTCGTACCCTTAGAGTACTTAAGCGTGTGATTTTTGATTCCTTGTACAAGGCCATTCGGCCTCCGTTTTGCTTGCCGTTTGCGCCGGCGTGCCTTATTTATCGTTCGGTCGATATCACATCGGTACTTCAAAGAGAATTACAAACGTTTTTTTCGTACTTTTTTTCGTACCCATAGAGTACTTAAGCGTGTGATTTTTGATTCCTTGTACAAGGCCATTCGGCCTCCGTTTTGCTTGCCGTTTGCGCCGGAGTGCCTTATTTATCGTTCGGTCGATATCACATCGTACTTCAAAGAGAATTACAAACGTACTTTTTTTCGTACTTTTTTTCGTACCCATAGAGTACTTAGCGTGTGATTTTTGATTCCTTGTACAAGGCCATTCGGCCTCCGTTTTGCTTGCCGTTTGCGCCGGCGTGCCTTATTTATCGTTCGGTCGATATCACATCGGTACTTCAAAGAGAATTACAAACGTTTTTTTTTCGTTTTTTCGTACCCATAGAGTACTTAAGCGTGTGATTTTTGATTCCTTGTACAAAGCCATTCGGCCTCCGTTTTGCTTGCCGTTTGCACCGGCGTGCCTTATTTATCGTTCGGTCGATATCACATCGGTACTTCAAAGAGAATTACAAACGTTTTTTTTCGTACTTTTTTTCATACCCATAGAGTACTTAACTGTGTGATTTTTGATTCCTTGTACAAGTCCATTCTGGCCTCCGTTTTGCTTGCCGTTTGCGCCGGCGTGCCTTATTTATCGTTCTGTTCGATATCACATCCGTACTTCAAAGAGAATTACCAACGTTTTTTTTCGTACTTTTTTTCGTACCCATAGCTTACTTAATAGTGTGATTTTTGATTCCTTGTACAAGGCCATTCTGGCCTCCGTTTTGCTTGCCGTTTCCGCCGGCGTGCCTTATTTATCGTTCTGGTCGATATCACATCAGTACTTCAAAGAGAACTACAAACATTTTTTTTCGTACTTTTTTTCGTACCCATAGAGTACTTAAGCGTGTGATTTTTGATTCCTTGTACAAGGCCATTCGGCTTCCGTTTTGCTTGCCGTTTGCGCCGGCGTGCCTTATTTATCGTTCGGTCGATATCACATCGGTACTTCAAAGAGAACTACAAACATTTTTTTTCGTACTTTTTTTCGTACCCATAGAGTACTTAGCGTGTGATTTTTGATTCCTTGTACAAGTCCATTCGGCCTCCGTTTTGCTTGCCGTTTGCGCCGGCGTGCCTTATTTATCGTTACGGTCGATATCACATCGGTACTTCAAAGAGAATTACAAACGTTTTTTTTCGTACTTTTTTTAGAGTACCCGTAGAGTACTTAGCGTGTGATTTTTGATTCCTTGTACAAGGCCATTCGGCCTCCGTTTTGCTTGCCGTTTGCGCCGGCGTGCCTTATTTATCGTTCGGTCGATATCACATCGGTACTTCAAAGAGAATTACAAATGTTTTTTTTTCGTACTTTTTTTCGTACCCATAGAGTACTTAGCGTGTGATTTTTGATTTCTTGTACAAAGCCATTCGGCCTCCGTTTTGCTTGCCGTTTGCGCCGGCGTGCCTTATTTATCGTTCGGTCGATATCACATCGGTACTTCAAAGAGAATTACAAACGTTTTTTTTCGTACTTTTTTTCGTACCCATAGAGTACTTAAGCGTGTGATTTTTGATTCCTTGTACAAGGCCATTACGGCCTCCGTTTTGCTTGCCGTTTGCGCCGGCGTGCCTTATTTATCGTTCGGTCGATATCACATCGGTACTTCAAAGAGAATTACAAACGTTTTTTTCGTACTTTTTTTTCGTACCCATAGAGTACTTAAGCGTGTGATTTTTGATTCCTTGTACAAGGCCATTCGGCCTCCGTTTTGCTTGCCGTTTGCGCCGGCGTGCCTTATTTATCGTTACGGTCGATATCACATCGGTACTTCAAAGAGAATTACAAACGTTTTTTTCGTACTTTTTTTCGTACCCATAGAGTACTTAAGCGTGTGATTTTTGATTCCTTGTACAAGGCCATTCGGCCTCCGTTTTGCTTGCCGTTTGCGCCGGCGTGCCTTATTTATCGTTCTGGTCGATATCACATCAGTACTTCAAAGAGAATTACAAACGTTTTTTTCGTACTTTTTTTTCGTACCCATAGAGTACTTTCACTGTGTGATTTTTTATTCCTTGTACAAGGCCATTCGGCCTCCGTTTTGCTTGCCGTTTGCGCCGGCGTGCCTTATTTATCGTTCGGTCGATATCACATCGGTACTTCAAAGAGAATTACAAACGTTTTTTTTTCGTTTTTTTCGTACCCATAGAGTACTTAGCTTGTGTGATTTTTGATTCCTTGTACAAGGCCATTCGGCCTCCGTTTTGCTTGCCGTTTGCGCCGGCGTGCCTTATTTATCGTTCGGTCGATATCACATCGGTACTTCAAAGAGAATTACAAACGTTTTTTTTCGTACTTTTTTCGTACCCATAGAGTACTTAAGCGTGTGATTTTTGATTCCTTGTACAAGGCCATTCGGCCTCCGTTTTGCTTGCCGTTTGCGCCGGCGTGCCTTATTTATCGTTCGGTCGATATCACATCGGTACTTCAAAGAGAATTACAAACGTTTTTTTTTCGTACTTTTTTTCGTACCCATAGAGTACTTAGCGTGTGATTTTTGATTCCTTGTACAAGGCCATTCGGCCTCCGTTTTGCTTGCCGTTTGCGCCGGCGTGCCTTATTTATCGTTACGGTCGATATCACATCGGTACTTCAAAGAGAATTACAAACGTTTTTTTTCGTACTTTTTTTTTTTCGTACCCATAGAGTACTTAGCGTGTGATTTTTGATTCCTTGTACAAGGCCATTCGGCCTCCGTTTTGCTTGCCGTTTGCGCCGGCGTGCCTTATTTATCGTTACGGTCGATATCACATCGGTACTTCAAAGAGAATTACAAACGTTTTTTTTCGTACTTTTTTTCGTACCCATAGAGTACTTAGCTTGTGTGATTTTTGATTCCTTGTACAAGGCCATTCGGCCTCCGTTTTGCTTGCCGTTTGCGCCGGCGTGCCTTATTTATCGTTACGGTCGATATCACATCGGTACTTCAAAGAGAATTACAAACGTTTTTTTTTCGTACTTTTTTTCGTACCCATAGAGTACTTAAGCGTGTGATTTTTGATTCCTTGTACAAGGCCATTACGGCCTCCGTTTTGCTTGCCGTTTGCGCCGGCGTGCCTTATTTATCGTTACGGTCGATATCACATCGGTACTTCAAAGAGAATTACAAACGTTTTTTTTCGTACTTTTTTTCGTACCCATAGAGTACTTAGCGTGTGATTTTTGATTCCTTGTACAAGGCCATTCGGCCTCCGTTTTGCTTGCCGTTTGCGCCGGCGTGCCTTATTTATCGTTCGGTCGATATCACATCGGTACTTCAAAGAGAATTACAAACATTTTTTTTCGTACTTTTTTTCGTACCCATAGAGTACTTAGCTTGTGTGATTTTTGATTCCTTGTACAAGGCCATTACGGCCTCCGTTTTGCTTGCCGTTTGCGGCGTGCCTTATTTATCGTTCGGTCGATATCACATCGGTACTTCAAAGAGAATTACAAACGTTTTTTTTTCGTACTTTTTTTCGTACCCATAGAGTACTTAGCGTGTGATTTTTGATTCCTTGTACAAGGCCATTCGGCCTCCGTTTTGCTTGCCGTTTGCGCCGGCGTGCCTTATTTATCGTTACGGTCGATATCACATCGGTACTTCAAAGAGAATTACAAACGTTTTTTTTCGTACTTTTTTTCGTACCCATAGAGTACTTAGCGTGTGATTTTTGATTCCTTGTACAAGGCCATTCGGCCTCCGTTTTGCTTGCCGTTTGCGCCGGCGTGCCTTATTTATCGTTACGGTCGATATCACATCGGTACTTCAAAGAGAATTACAAACGTTTTTTTTTCGTACTTTTTTTCGTACCCATAGAGTACTTAGCGTTGTGTGATTTTTGATTCCTTGTACAAGGCCATTCGGCCTCCGTTTTGCTTGCCGTTTGCCGGCGTGCCTTATTTATCGTTACGGTCGATATCACATCGGTACTTCAAAGAGAATTACAAACGTTTTTTTTCGTACTTTTCGTACCCATAGAGTACTTAGCGTGTGATTTTTGATTCCTTGTACAAGGCCATTCGGCCTCCGTTTTGCTTGCCGTTTGCGCCGGCGTGCCTTATTTATCGTTAAATTCGATATCACATCGGTACTTCAAAGAGAATTACAAACGTTTTTTTTCGTACTTTTTTTCGTACCCATAGAGTACTTAGCTTGTGTGATTTTTGATTCCTTGTACAAGGCCATTCGGCCTCCGTTTTGCTTGCCGTTTGCGCCGGCGTGCCTTATTTATCGTTACGGTCGATATCACATCGGTACTTCAAAGAGAATTACAAACGTTTTTTTTTCGTACTTTTTTTCGTACCCATAGAGTACTTAAGCTGTGTGATTTTTGATTCCTTGTACAAGGCCATTTCGGCCTCCGTTTTGCTTGCCGTTTGCGCCGGCGTGCCTTATTTATCGTTACGGTCGATATCACATCGGTACTTCAAAGAGAATTACAAACGTTTTTTTTCGTACTTTTTTTCGTACCCATAGAGTACTTAGCGTGTGATTTTTGATTCCTTGTACAAGGCCATTACGGCCTCCGTTTTGCTTGCCGTTTGCGCCGGCGTGCCTTATTTATCGTTCGGTCGATATCACATCGGTACTTCAAAGAGAATTACAAACGTTTTTTTTCGTACTTTTTTTCGTACCCATAGAGTACTTAAGCTTGTGTGATTTTTGATTCTTGTACAAGGCCATTCGGCCTCCGTTTTGCTTGCCGTTTGCGCCGGCGTGCCTTATTTATCGTTACGGTCGATATCACATCGGTACTTCAAAGAGAATTACAAACGTTTTTTTTTCGTACTTTTTTTCGTACCCATAGAGTACTTAACTTGTGTGATTTTTGATTCCTTGTACAAGGCCATTCGGCCTCCGTTTTGCTTGCCGTTTGCGCCGGCGTGCCTTATTTATCGTTACGGTCGATATCACATCGGTACTTCAAAGAGAATTACAAACGTTTTTTTTCGTACTTTTTTTCGTACCCATAGAGTACTTAGCGTGTGATTTTTGATTCCTTGTACAAGGCCATTCGGCCTCCGTTTTGCTTGCCGTTTGCGCCGGCGTGCCTTATTTATCGTTCTAGTCGATATCACATCAGTACTTCAAAGAGAATTACAAATGTTTTTTTTTTTCGTACTTTTTTTCGTACCCATAGAGTACTTAAGCGTGTGATTTTTGATTCCTTGTACAAGGCCATTACGGCCTCCGTTTTGCTTGCCGTTTGCGCCGGCGTGCCTTATTTATCGTTACGGTCGATATCACATCGGTACTTCAAAGAGAATTACAAACGTTTTTTTTTCGTACTTTTTTTCGTACCCATAGAGTACTTAAGCGTGTGATTTTTGATTCCTTGTACAAGGCCATTACGGCCTCCGTTTTGCTTGCCGTTTGCGCCGGCGTGCCTTATTTATCGTTACGGTCGATATCACATCGGTACTTCAAAGAGAATTACAAACGTTTTTTTTCGTACTTTTTTTCGTACCCATAGAGTACTTAGCTTGTGTGATTTTTGATTCCTTGTACAAGGCCATTCGGCCTCCGTTTTGCTTGCCGTTTGCGCCGGCGTGCCTTATTTATCGTTCGGTCGATATCACATCGGTACTTCAAAGAGAATTACAAACGTTTTTTTTCGTACTTTTTTTTTTTTCGTACCCATAGAGTACTTAGCGTGTGTGATTTTTGATTCCTTGTACAAGGCCATTCGGCCTCCGTTTTGCTTGCCGTTTGCGGCGGCGTGCCTTATTTATCGTTACGGTCGATATCACATCGGTACTTCAAAGAGAATTACAAACGTTTTTTTTTCGTACTTTTTTTCGTACCCATAGAGTACTTAAGCGTGTGATTTTTGATTCCTTGTACAAGGCCATTCGGCCTCCGTTTTGCTTGCCGTTTGCGGCGGCGTGCCTTATTTATCGTTACGGTCGATATCACATCGGTACTTCAAAGAGAATTACAAACGTTTTTTTTCGTACTTTTTTTCGTACCCATAGAGTACTTAGCTGTGTGATTTTTGATTCCTTGTACAAGGCCATTCGGCCTCCGTTTTGCTTGCCGTTTGCGCCGGCGTGCCTTATTTATCGTTACGGTCGATATCACATCGGTACTTCAAAGAGAATTACAAACGTTTTTTTCGTACTTTTTTTCGTACCCATAGAGTACTTAAGCGTGTGATTTTTGATTTCTTGTACAAGGCCATTCGGCCTCCGTTTTGCTTGCCGTTTGCGCCGGCGTGCCTTATTTATCGTTACGGTCGATATCACATCGGTACTTCAAAGAGAATTACAAACGTTTTTTTTCGTACTTTTTTTCGTACCCATAGAGTACTTAGCGTGTGATTTTTGATTCCTTGTACAAGGCCATTCGGCCTCCGTTTTGCTTGCCGTTTGCGCCGGCGTGCCTTATTTATCGTTACGGTCGATATCACATCGGTACTTCAAAGAGAATTACAAACGTTTTTTTTCGTACTTTTTTTCGTACCCGTAGAGTACTTAGCGTGTGATTTTTGATTTCTTGTACAAGGCCATTCGGCCTCCGTTTTGCTTGCCGTTTGCGCCGGCGTGCCTTATTTATCGTTACGGTCGATATCACATCGGTACTTCAAGAGAATTACAAACGTTTTTTTTTCGTACTTTTTTTCGTACCCATAGAGTACTTAAGCTTGTGTGATTTTTGATTCCTTGTACAAGGCCATTCGGCCTCCGTTTTGCTTGCCGTTTGCGCCGGCGTGCCTTATTTATCGTTACGGTCGATATCACATCGGTACTTCAAAGAGAATTACAAACGTTTTTTTTTCGTACTTTTTTTCGTACCCATAGAGTACTTAGCGTGTGATTTTTGATTCCTTGTACAAGGCCATTCGGCCTCCGTTTTGCTTGCCGTTTGCGGCGGCGTGCCTTATTTATCGTTACGGTCGATATCACATCGGTACTTCAAAGAGAATTACAAACGTTTTTTTTTCGTACTTTTTTTCGTACCCATAGAGTACTTAAGCGTGTGATTTTTGATTCCTTGTACAAGGCCATTACGGCCTCCGTTTTGCTTGCCGTTTGCGCCGGCGTGCCTTATTTATCGTTCGGTCGATATCACATCGGTACTTCAAAGAGAATTACAAACGTTTTTTTTCGTACTTTTTTTCGTACCCATAGAGTACTTAAGTGTGTGATTTTTGATTCTTGTACAAGGCCATTACGGCCTCCGTTTTGCTTGCCGTTTGCGCCGGCGTGCCTTATTTATCGTTCGGTCGATATCACATCGGTACTTCAAAGAGAATTACAAACGTTTTTTTTCGTACTTTTTTTCGTACCCATAGAGTACTTAGCGTGTGATTTTTGATTCTTGTACAAGGCCATTCGGCCTCCGTTTTGCTTGCCGTTTGCGCCGGCGTGCCTTATTTATCGTTCGGTCGATATCACATCGGTACTTCAAAGAGAATTACAAACGTTTTTTTTCGTTTTTTTTCGTACCCGTAGAGTACTTAAGCTTGTGTGATTTTTGATTCCTTGTACAAGGCCATTCGGCCTCCGTTTTGCTTGCCGTTTGCGCCGGCGTGCCTTATTTATCGTTACGGTCGATATCACATCGGTACTTCAAAGAGAATTACAAACGTTTTTTTTCGTACTTTTTTTCGTACCCATAGAGTACTTAAGCGTGTGATTTTTGATTCCTTGTACAAGGCCATTCGGCCTCCGTTTTGCTTGCCGTTTGCGGCGGCGTGCCTTATTTATCGTTACGGTCGATATCACATCGGTACTTCAAAGAGAATTACAAACGTTTTTTTTCGTACTTTTTTTCGTACCCATAGAGTACTTAAGCGTGTGATTTTTGATTCCTTGTACAAGGCCATTCGGCCTCCGTTTTGCTTGCCGTTTGCGCCGGCGTGCCTTATTTATCGTTCGGTCGATATCACATCGGTACTTCAAAGAGAATTACAAACGTTTTTTTGTACTTTTTTTCGTACCCATAGAGTACTTAGCGTGTGATTTTTGATTTCTTGTACAAGGCCATTCGGCCTCCGTTTTGCTTGCCGTTTGCGCCGGCGTGCCTTATTTATCGTTCGGTCGATATCACATCGGTACTTCAAAGAGAATTACAAACGTTTTTTTTCGTACTTTTTTTCGTACCCATAGAGTACTTAGCGTGTGATTTTTGATTCCTTGTACAAGGCCATTACGGCCTCCGTTTTGCTTGCCGTTTGCGCCGGCGTGCCTTATTTATCGTTCGGTCGATATCACATCGGTACTTCAAAGAGAATTACAAACGTTTTTTTTTGTACTTTTTTTCGTACCCGTAGAGTACTTAGCTTGTGTGATTTTTGATTTCTTGTACAAGGCCATTCGGCCTCCGTTTTGCTTGCCGTTTGCGCCGGCGTGCCTTATTTATCGTTACGGTCGATATCACATCGGTACTTCAAGAGAATTACAAACGTTTTTTTCGTACTTTTTTTCGTACCCATAGAGTACTTAAGCGTGTGATTTTTGATTCCTTGTACAAGGCCATTCGGCCTCCGTTTTGCTTGCCGTTTGCGCCGGCGTGCCTTATTTATCGTTACGGTCGATATCACATCGGTACTTCAAAGAGAATTACAAACGTTTTTTTCGTACTTTTTTTCGTACCCATAGAGTACTTAGCGTGTGATTTTTGATTCCTTGTACAAGGCCATTCGGCCTCCGTTTTGCTTGCCGTTTGAGGCGGCGTGCCTTATTTATCGTTACGGTCGATATCACATCGGTACTTCAAAGAGAATTACAAACGTTTTTTTTCGTACTTTTTTTCGTACCCATAGAGTACTTAAGCGTGTTATTTTTGATTCCTTGTACAAGGCCATTCGGCTCCGTTTTGCTTGCCGTTTGCGCCGGCGTGCCTTATTTATCGTTCTGGTCGATATCACATCAGTACTTCAAAGAGAATTACAAACGTTTTTTTTGTACTTTTTTCGTACCCATAGAGTACTTAAGTGTGTGATTTTTGATTTCTTGTACAAGGCCATTCTGGCCTCCGTTTTTCTTGCCGTTTGCGCCGGCGTGTCTTATTTATCGTTCGGTCGATATCACATCGGTACTTCAAAGAGAATTACAAACGTTTTTTTTTTCGTACTTTTTTTCGTACCCATAGAGTACTTAGCGTGTGATTTTTGATTCCTTGTACAAGGCCATTCGGCCTCCGTTTTGCTTGCCGTTTGCGCCGGCGTGCCTTATTTATCGTTCGGTCGATATCACATCGGTACTTCAAAGAGAATTACAAACGTACTTTTTTTTCGTACCCGTAGAGTACTTAAGCGTGTGATTTTTGATTCCTTGTACAAGGCCATTCGGCCTCCGTTTTGCTTGCCGTTTGCGCCGGCGTGCCTTATTTATCGTTCTGGTCGATATCACATCAGTACTTCAAAGAGAATTACAAAAGTTTTTTTTCGTACCCATAGAGTACTTAAGCGTGTGATTTTTGATTCCTTGTACAAGGCCATTCGGCCTCCGTTTTGCTTGCCGTTTGCGCCGGCGTGCCTTATTTATCGTTCGGTCGATATCACATCGGTACTTCAAAGAGAATTACAAACGTTTTTTTTCGTACTTTTTTTCGTACCCATAGAGTACTTAGCGTGTGATTTTTGATTTCTTGTACAAGGCCATTACGGCCTCCGTTTTGCTTGCCGTTTGCGCCGGCGTGCCTTATTTATCGTTCGGTCGATATCACCTCGGTACTTCAAAGAGAATTACAAACGTTTTTTTTCGTACTTTTTTTCGTACCCATAGAGTACTTAACTCGTGATTTTTGATTTCTTGTACAAGGCCATTCGGCCTCCGTTTTGCTTGCCGTTTGCGCCGGCGTGCCTTATTTATCGTTCGGTCGATATCACCTCGGTAATTCAAAGAGAATTACAAACGTTTTTTTTTTTTTCGTACTTTTTTTCGTACCCATAGAGTACTTTACGGTGTGATTTTTGATTCCTTGTACAAGGCCTTTCGGCCTCCGTTTTGCTTGCCGTTTGCTCCGGCGTACCTTATTTATCGTTCTGGTCGATATCACATCAGTACTTCAAAGAGAATTACAAACGTTTTTTCGTACATTTTTTCGTACCCATAGAGTACTTAACTTTGTGATTTTTTATTCCTTGTACAAGGCCATTCTGGCCTCCGTTTTGCTTGCCGTTTGCGCCGGGGTGCCTTATTTATCGTTCTGGTCGATATCACATCAGTACTTCAAAGAGAATTACAAACGTTTTTTTTTCGTCCTTTTTTTCGTACCCATAGAGTACTTAACTGTGTGATTTTTGATTCCGTGTACAAAGCCATTCTGGCCTCCGTTTTGCTTGCCGGCGTGCCTTATTTATCGTTATGGTCGATATCACATCAGTACTTCAAAGAGAATTACAAACGTTTTTTTTCGTACTTTTTTTCGTACCCATAGAGTACTTAACTGTGTGATTTTTGATTCCTTGTACAAGGCCATTCGGCCTCCGTTTTGCTTGCCGTTTGCGCCGGCGTGCCTTATTTATCGTTCGGTCGATATCACATCGTACTTCAAAGAGAATTACAAACGTTTTTTTTCGTACTTTTTTTCGTACCCATAGAGTACTTAATGTGTGATTTTTGATTCCTTGTACAAGGCCATTCGGCCTCCGTTTTGCTTGCCGTTTGCGCCGGCGTGCCTTATTTATCGTTCGGTCGATATCACATCGGTACTTCAAAGAGAATTACAAACGTTTTTTTTCGTACTTTTTTTTCGTACCCATAGAGTACTTAAGCGTGTGATTTTTGATTCCTTGTACAAGGCCATTCGGCCTCCGTTTTGCTTGCCGTTTGCGCCGGCGTGCCTTATTTATCGTTACGGTCGATATCACATCGGTACTTCAAAGAGAATTACAAACGTTTTTTTTGTACTTTTTTTCGTACCCATAGAGTACTTAGCGTGTGATTTTTGATTTCTTGTACAAGGCCATTCGGCCTCCGTTTTGCTTGCCGTTTGCGCCGGCGTGCCTTATTTATCGTTACGGTCGATATCACATCGGTACTTCAAAGAGAATTACAAACGTTTTTTTTCGTTTTTTTTCGTACCCATAGAGTACTTAAGCGTGTGATTTTTGATTCCTTGTACAAGGCCATTACGGCCTCCGTTTTGCTTGCCGTTTGCGCCGACGTGCCTTATTTATCGTTCGGTCGATATCACATCGTACTTCAAAGAGAATTACAAATGTTTTTTTTCGTACTTTTTTCGTACCCATAGAGTACTTAACTCCGTGTGATTTTTGATTCCTTGTACAAGGCCATTCGGCCTCCGTTTTGCTTTCCGTTTGCGCCGGCGTGCCTTATTTATCGTTCGGTCGATATCACCTCGGTACTTCAAAGAGAATTACAAACGTTTTCGTACTTTTTTTCGTACCCATAGAGTACTTAACTGTGTGATTTTTGAATTCTTGTACAAGGGCATCCTGGCCTCCGTTTTGCTTGCCGTTTGCGCCGGCGTGCCTTATTTATCGTTCTGGTCGATATCACATCAGTACTTCAAAGAGAATTACAAACGTTTTTTTTCGTACTTTTTTCGTACCCATAGAGTACTTAACAGTGTGATTTTTGATTCCTTGTACAAGGCCATTCTGGCCTCCGTTTTGCTTGCCGTTTGCGCCGGCGTGCCTTATTTATCATTCCGGTCGATATCACATCAGTACTTCAAAGAGAATTACAAACTTTTTTTTTAGTACTTTTTTTCGTACCCAAAGAGTACTTAACTGTGTGATTTTTGATTCCTTGTACAAGGCCATTCGGCCTCCGTTTTGCTTGCCGTTTGCGCCGGCGTGCCTTATTTATCGTTCGGTCGATATCACATCGGTACTTCAAAGAGAATTACAAACGTTTTTTTTTTCGTACTTTTTTTCGTACCCATAGAGTACTAAAGCTTGTGTGATTTTTGATTCCTTGTACAAGGCCATTCGGCCTCCGTTTTGCTTGCCGTTTGCGCCGGCGTGCCTTATTTATCATTCCGGTCGATATCAAATCGGTACTTACAAAGAGAATTACAAACGTTTTTTTTCGTACTTTTTTTCGTACCCAAAGAGTACTTTGTGTGATTTTTGATTCCTTGTACAAGGCCATTCGGCCTCCGTTTTGCTTGCCGTTTGCGCCGGCGTGCCTTATTTATCGTTCGGTCGATATCACATCGGTACTTCAAAGAGAATTACAAACATTTTTTTTCGTACTTTTTTTCGTACCCATAGAGTACTTAGCGTGTGATTTTGATTCCTTGTACAAGGCCATTCGGCCTCCGTTTTGCTTGCCGTTTGCGCCGGCGTGCCTTATTTATCGTTCGGTCGATATCACATCGGTACTTCAAAGAGAATTACAAACGTTTTTTTTCGTACTTTTTTTCGTACCCATAGAGTACTTAAGCGTGTGATTTTTGATTCCTTGTACAAGGCCATTCGGCCTCCGTTTTGCTTGCCGTTTGCGCCGGCGTGCCTTATTTATCGTTCGGTCGATATCACATCGGTACTTCAAAGAGAATTACAAACGTTTTTTTTTGTACTTTTTTTCGTACCCATAGAGTACTTAAGCGTGTGATTTTTGATTTCTTGTACAAGGCCATTCGGCCTCCGTTTTGCTTGCCGTTTGCGCCGGCGTGCCTTATTTATCGTTCGGTCGATATCACATCGGTACTTCAAAGAGAATTACAAACGTTTTTTTTTTTTTTTTCGTACCCATAGAGTACTTAAGCGTGTGATTTTTGATTCCTTGTACAAGGCCATTACGGCCTCCGTTTTGCTTGCCGTTTGCGCCGGCGTGCCTTATTTATCGTTCGGTCGATATCACATCGTACTTCAAAGAGAATTACAAACGTTTTTTTTTCGTACTTTTTTTCGTACCCGTAGAGTACTTAAGCGTGTGATTTTTGATTTCTTGTACAAGGCCATTCGGCCTCCGTTTTGCTTGCCGTTTGCGCCGGCGTGCCTTATTTATCGTTCGGTCGATATCACATCGGTACTTCAAAGAGAATTACAAACGTTTTTTTTCGTACTTTTTTTCGTACCCATAGAGTACTTAAGCGTGTGATTTTTGATTCCTTGTACAAGGCCATTCGGCCTCCGTTTTGCTTGCCGTTTGCGCCGGCGTGCCTTATTTATCGTTCTGGTCGATATCACATCAGTACTTCAAAGAGAATTACAAACGTTTTTTTTCGTACCCGTAGAGTACTTAACATTGTGATTTTTGATTCCTTGTACAAGGCCATTCTGGCCTCCGTTTTGCTTGCCGTTTGCACCGGCGTGCCTTATTTATCGTTCGGTCGATATCACATCGTACTTCAAAGAGAATTACAAAAGTTTTTTTTTTTTTTTCGTACCCATAGAGTACTTAAGCGTGTGATTTTTGATTCCTTGTACAAGGCCATTCGGCCTCCGTTTTGCTTGCCGTTTGCGCCGGCGTGCCTTATTTATCGTTCGGTCGATATCACATCGGTACTTCAAAGAGAATTACAAACGTTTTTTTTCGTACTTTTTTTCGTACCCATAGAGTACTTAAGCGTGTGATTTTTGATTTCTTGTACAAGGCCATTCGGCCTCCGTTTTGCTTGCCGTTTGCGCCGGCGTGCCTTATTTATCGTTCTGGTCGATATCACATCAGTACTTCAAAGAGAATTACAAACGTTTTTTTCGTACTTTTTTTCGTACCCATAGAGTACTTAACTGTGATTTTTGATTTCTTGTACAAGGCCATTCTGTCCTCCGTTTTGCTTGCCGTTTGCGCCGGCGTGCCTTATTTATCATTCTGGTCGATATCACCGCAGTAATTCAAAGAGAATTACAAACGTTTTTTTTTCGTACTTTTTTTCGTACCCATAGAGTACTTTACAAGTGTGATTTTTGATTCCTTGTACAAGGCCTTTCGGCCTCCGTTTTGCTTGCCGTTTGCGCCGGCGTGCCTTATTTATCGTTCTGGTCGATATCACATCAGTACTTCAAAGAGAATTACAAACGTTTTTTTTCGTACTTTTTTCGTACCCATAGAGTACTTAACTTTGTGATTTTTTATTCCTTGTACAAGGCCATTCTGGCCTCCGTTTTGCTTGCCGTTTGCGCCGGGGTGCCTTATTTATCGTTCGGTCGATATCACATCGTACTTCAAAGAGAATTACAAACGTTTTTTTTTCGTCCTTTTTTCGTACCCATAGAGTACTTAAGCGTGTGATTTTTGATTCCGTGTACAAAGCCATTACGGCCTCCGTTTTTTGCTTGCCGGCGTGCCTTATTTATCGTTATGGTCGATATCACATCGGTACTTCAAAGAGAATTACAAACGTTTTTTTTCGTACTTTTTTTCGTACCCATAGAGTACTTAAGCGTGTGATTTTTGATTCCTTGTACAAGGCCATTCGGCCTCCGTTTTGCTTGCCGTTTGCGCCGGCGTGCCTTATTTATCGTTCGGTCGATATCACATCGGTACTTCAAAGAGAATTACAAACGTTTTTTTTCGTACTTTTTTCGTACCCATAGAGTACTTAAGCGTGTGATTTTTGATTCCTTGTACAAGGCCATTCGGCCTCCGTTTTGCTTGCCGTTTGCGCCGGCGTGCCTTATTTATCGTTCGGTCGATATCACATCGGTACTTCAAAGAGAATTACAAACGTTTTTTCGTACTTTTTTCGTACCCATAGAGTACTTAAGCGTGTGATTTTTGATTCCTTGTACAAGGCCATTCGGCCTCCGTTTTGCTTGCCGTTTGCGCCGGCGTGCCTTATTTATCGTTCGGTCGATATCACATCGGTACTTCAAAGAGAATTACAAACGTTTTTTTTGTACTTTTTTTCGTACCCATAGAGTACTTAAGCGTGTGATTTTTGATTTCTTGTACAAGGCCATTCGGCCTCCGTTTTGCTTGCCGTTTGCGCCGGCGTGCCTTATTTATCGTTCGGTCGATATCACATCGTACTTCAAAGAGAATTACAAACGTTTTTTTTTCGTACCGTACCCATAGAGTACTTAAGCGTGTGATTTTTGATTCCTTGTACAAGGCCATTCGGCCTCCGTTTTGCTTGCCGTTTGCGCCGGCGTGCCTTATTTATCGTTCGGTCGATATCACATCGGTACTTCAAAGAGAATTACAAACGTTTTTTTTTCGTACTTTTTTTCGTACCCATAGAGTACTTAAGCGTGTGATTTTTGATTCCTTGTACAAGGCCATTCGGCCTCCGTTTTGCTTTCCGTTTGCGCCGGCGTGCCTTATTTATCGTTCGGTCGATATCACATCGGTACTTCAAAGAGAATTACAAACGTTTTTTTTCGTACTTTTTTTCGTACCCATAGAGTACTTAGCGTGTGATTTTTGATTCTTGTACAAGGCCATTACGGCCTCCGTTTTGCTTGCCGTTTGCGCCGGCGTGCCTTATTTATCATTCTGGTCGATATCACATCAGTACTTCAAAGAGAATTACAAACGTTTTTTTTCGTACTTTTTTTCGTACCCATAGAGTACTTAACTGTGTGATTTTTGATTCCTTGTACAAGGCCATTATGGCCTCCGTTTTGCTTGCCGTTTGCGCCGGCGTGCCTTATTTATCATTCCGGTCGATATCACATCAGTACTTCAAAGAGAATTACAAACGTTTTTTTTCGTACTTTTTTTCGTACCCAAAGAGTACTTAACTGTGTGATTTTTGATTCCTTGTACAAGGCCATTCGGCCTCCGTTTTGCTTGCCGTTTGCGCCGGCGTGCCTTATTTATCATTACGGTCGATATCACATCGGTACTTCAAAGAGAATTACAAATGTTTTTTTTCGTACTTTTTTTCGTACCCATAGAGTACTAAACGTGTGATTTTTGATTCCTTGTACAAGGCCATTCGGCCTCCGTTTTGGTTGCCGTTTGCGCCGGCGTGCCTTATTTATCGTTCGGTCGATATAACATCGGTACTTCAAAGAGAATTACAAACGTTTTTTTTTTCGTACTTTTTTTCGTACCCATAGAGTACATAAGCGTGTGATTTTTGATTCCTTGTACAAGGCCATTCGGCCTCCGTTTTGCTTGCCGTTTGCGCCGGCGTGCCTTATTTATCATTCTCGGTCGATATAACATCGTACTTCAAAGAGAATTACAAACGTTTTTTTTTCGTACTTTTTTTCGTACCCATAGAGTACTTAAGCTGTGTGATTTTTGATTCCATGTACAAGGCCATTACGGCCTCCGTTTTGCTTGCCGTTTGTGCCGGCGTGCCTTATTTATCGTTCGGTCGATATCACATCGTACTTCAAAGAGAATTACAAACGTTTTTTTTCGTACTTTTTTTCATACCCATAGAGTACTAAGCGTGTGATTTTTGATTCCTTGTACAAGGCCATTCGGCCTCCGTTTTGGTTGCCGTTTGCGCCGGCGTGCCTTATTTATCGTTCGGTCGATATAACATCGGTACTTCAAAGAGAATTACAAACGTTTTTTTTCGTACTTTTTTCGTACCCATAGAGTACTTAAGCGTGTGATTTTTGATTCCATGTACAAGGCCATTCGGCCTCCGTTTTGCTTGCCGTTTGCGCCGGCGTGCCTTATTTATCATTACGGTCGATATAACATCGGTACTTCAAAGAGAATTACAAACGTTTTTTTTCGTACTTTTTTTCGTATCCATAGAGTACTTAAGCGTGTGATTTTTGATTCCTTGTACAAGGCCATTCGGCCTCCGTTTTGCTTGCCGTTTGCGCCGGCGTGCCTTATTTATCGTTCGGTCGATATCACATCGGTACTTCAAAGAGAATTACAAACGTTTTTTCGTACCCATAGAGTACTTAAGCGTGTGATTTTTGATTCCTTGTACAAGGCCATTCGGCCTCCGTTTTGCTTGCCGTTTGCGCCGGCGTGCCTTATTTATCGTTCGGTCGATATCACATCGGTACTTCAAAGAGAATGACAAACGTTTTTTTTTCGTACTTTTTTTCGTACCCATAGAGTACTTAAGCGTGTGATTTTTGATTCCTTGTACAAGTCCATTCGGCCTCCGTTTTGCTTGCCGTTTGCGCCGGCGTGCCTTATTTATCGTTCGGTCGATATCACATCGGTACTTCAAAGAGAATTACAAACGTTTTTTTCGTACTTTTTCCCGTACCCATAGAGTACTTAAGCGTGTGATTTTTGATTCCTTGTACAAGGCTATTCGGCCTCCGTTTTGCTTGCCGTTTGCGCCGGCGTGCCTTATTTATCGTTCGGTCGATATCACATCGGTACTTCAAAGAGAATTACAAACGTTTTTTTTTCGTACTTTTTTTCGTACCCATAGAGTACTTAAGCGTGTGATTTTTGATTCCTTGTACAAGGCCATTCGGCCTCCGTTTTGCTTGCCGTTTGCGCCGGCGTGCCTTATTTATCGTTCGGTCGATATCACATCAGTACTTCAAAGAGAATTATAAACGTTTTTTTTTTCGTACTTTTTTTCGTACCCATAGAGTACTTAAGCGTGTGATTTTTGATTCCTTGTACAAGGCCATTCGGCCTCCGTTTTGCTTGCCGTTTGCGCCGGCGTGCCTAATTTATCGTTCGGTCGATATCACATCAGTACTTCAAAGAGAATTACAAACGTTTTTTTTCATACTTTTTTTCGTACCCATAGAGTACTTAATTGTGTGATTTTTGATTCTTGTACAAGGCCATTCGGCCTCCGTTTTGCTTGCCGTTTGCGCCGGCGTGCCTTATTTATCGTTCGGTCGATATCACATCGGTACTTCAAAGAGAATTACAAACGTTTTTTTTTCGTACTTTTTTTCGTACCCATAGAGTACTTAAGCGTGTGATTTTTGATTCCTTGTACAAGGCCATTCGGCCTCCGTTTTGCTTGCCGTTTGCACCGGCGTGCCTAATTTATCGTTCGGTCGATATCACCTCGGTACTTCAAAGAGAATTACAAACGTTTTTTTTCATACTTTTTTTCGTACCCATAGAGTACTTAAGCGTGTGATTTTTGATTCCTTGTACAAGGCCATTCGGCCTCCGTTTTGCTTGCCGTTTGCGCCGGCGAGCCTTATTTATCATTATGGTCGATATCACATCAGTACTTCAAAGAGAATTACAAACGTTTTTTTTCGTACTTTTTTTCGTACCCATAGAGTACTTAACTGTGTGATTTTTGATTCCTTGTACAAGGCCATTCTGGCCTCCGTTTTGCTTGCCGTTTGCGCCGGCGTGCCTTATTTATCGTTCTAGTCGATATCACATCAGTACTTCAAAGAGAATTACAAACGTTTTTTTTTCGTACTTTTTTTCGTACCCATAGAGTACTTAACTGTGTGATTTTTGATTCCTTGTACAAGGCCATTCGGCCTCCGTTTTGCTTGCCGTTTGCGCCGGCGTGCCTTATTTATCGTTCGGTCGATATCACATCGGTACTTCAAAGAGAATTACAAACGTTTTTTTTTCGTACTTTTTTTCGTACCCATAGAGTACTTAACTGTGTGATTTTTGATTCCTTGTACAAGGCCATTCTGGCCTCCGTTTTGATTGCCGTTTGTGCCGGCGTGCCTTATTTATCGTTCTGGTCGATATCACATCAGTACTTCAAAGACAATTACAAATGTTTTTTTCGTACTTTTTTTCGTACCCATAGAGTACTTAAGCTTGTGTGATTTTTGATTCCTTGTACAAGGCCATTCGGCCTCCGTTTTGCTTGCCGTTTGCGCCGGCGTGCCTTATTTATCGTTCGGTCGATATCACATCGGTACTTCAAAGAGAATTACAAACGTTTTTTTCGTACTTTTTTTCGTACCCATAGAGTACTTAAGCGTGTGATTTTTGATTCCTTATACAAGGCCATTCGGCCTCCGTTTTGCTTGCCGTTTGCGCCGGCGTGCCTTATTTATCGTTCGGTCGATATCACATCGGTACTTCAAAGAGAATTACAAACGTTTTTTTCGTACTTTTTCCCGTACCCATAGAGTACTTAACTGTGTAATTTCTGATTCCTTGTACAAGGCCATTCGGCCTCCGTTTTGCTTGCCGTTTGCGCCGGCGTGCCTTATTTATCGTTCGGTCGATATCACATCGGTACTTCAAAGAGAATTACAAACGTTTTTTTTTCGTACTTTTTTTCGTACCATAGAGTACTTAGCGTGTGATTTTTTGATTCCTTGTACAAGGCCATTCGGCCTCCGTTTTGCTTGCCGTTTGCGCCGGCGTGCCTTATTTATCGTTCGGTCGATATCACATCGGTACTTCAAAGAGAATTACAAACGTTTTTTTCGTACTTTTTTTCGTACCCATAGAGTACTTAAGCGTGTGATTTTTGATTCCTTGTACAAGGCCATTCGGCCTCCGTTTTGCTTGCCGTTTGCGCCGGCGTGCCTTATTTATCGTTCGGTCGATATCACATCGGTACTTCAAAGAGAATTACAAACGTTTTTTTTCGTACTTTTTTTCGTACCCATAGAGTACTTAATTGTGTGATTTTTGATTCCTTGTACAAGGCCATTCGGCCTCCGTTTTGCTTTGCCGTTTGCGCCGGCGTGCCTTATTTATCGTTACGGTCGATATCACATCGGTACTTCAAAGAGAATTACAAACGTTTTTTTTCGTACTTTTTTTCGTACCCATAGAGTACTTAGCGTGTGATTTTTGATTCCTTGTACAAGGCCATTCGGCCTCCGTTTTGCTTGCCGTTTGCGCCGGCGTGCCTTATTTATCGTTCGGTCGATATCACATCGGTACTTCAAAGAGAATTACAAACGTTTTTTTTCGTACTTTTTTTCGTACCCATAGAGTACTTAAGCGTGTGATTTTTGATTCTTGTACAAGGCCATTACGGCCTCCGTTTTGCTTGCCGTTTGCGCCGGCGTGCCTTATTTATCGTTCGGTCGATATCACATCGGTACTTCAAAGAGAATTACAAACGTTTTTTTTTCGTACTTTTTTTCGTACCCATAGAGTACTTAATTGTGTGATTTTTGATTCCTTGTACAAGGCCATTCTGGCCTCCGTTTTGCTTGCCGTTTGCGCCGGCGTGCCTTATTTATCGTTCTAGTCGATATCACATCAGTACTTCAAAGAGAATTACAAACGTTTTTTTTTCGTACTTTTTTTTCGTACCCATAGAGTACTTAACTGTGTGATTTTTGATTCCTTGTACAAGGCCATTCTGGCCTCCGTTTTGCTTGCCGTTTGCGCCGGCGTGCCTTATTTATCGTTCGGTCGATATCACATCGGTACTTCAAAGAGAATTACAAACGTTTTTTTTTTTTCGTACTTTTTTTCGTACCCATAGAGTACTTAAGCGTGTGATTTTTGATTCCTTGTACAAGGCCATTCGGCCTCCGTTTTGCTTGCCGTTTGCGCCGGCGTGCCTTATTTATCGTTCGGTCGATATCACATCGGTACTTCAAAGAGAATTACAAACGTTTTTTTTCGTACTTTTTTTCGTACCCATAGAGTACTTAACTGTGTGATTTTTGATTCTTGTACAAGGCCATTCGGCCTCCGTTTTGCTTGCCGTTTGCGCCGGCGTGCCTTATTTATCGTTCGGTCGATATCACATCGGTACTTCAAAGAGAATTACAAACGTTTTTTTCGTACTTTTTTTCGTACCCATAGAGTACTTAAGCGTGTGATTTTTGATTCCTTGTACAAGGCCATTCGGCCTCCGTTTTGCTTGCCGTTTGCGCCGGCGTGCCTTATTTATCGTTCGGTCGATATCACATCGGTACTTCAAAGAGAATTACAAACGTTTTTTTTTTTTCGTACTTTTTTTCGTACCCATAGAGTACTTAGCTTGTGTGATTTTTGATTCCTTGTACAAGGCCATTCGGCCTCCGTTTTGCTTGCCGTTTGCGCCGGCGTGCCTTATTTATCGTTCGGTCGATATCACATCGGTACTTCAAAGAGAATTACAAACGTTTTTTTTTCGTACTTTTTTTCGTACCCATAGAGTACTTAAGCGTGTGATTTTTGATTCCTTGTACAAGGCCATTCGGCCTCCGTTTTGCTTGCCGTTTGCGCCGGCGTGCCTTATTTATCGTTCGGTCGATATCACATCGGTACTTCAAAGAGAATTACAAACATTTTTTTTCGTACTTTTTTTCGTACCCATAGAGTACTTAAGCGTGTGATTTTTGATTCCTTGTACAAGGCCATTCGGCCTCCGTTTTGCTTGCCGTTTGCGCCGGCGTGCCTTATTTATCGTTCGGTCGATATCACATCGGTACTTCAAAGAGAATTACAAACGTTTTTTTTTCGTACTTTTTTTCGTACCCATAGAGTACTTAAGCTGTGTGATTTTTGATTCCTTGTACAAGGCCATTCTGGCCTCCGTTTTGCTTGCCGTTTGCGCCGGCGTGCCTTATTTATCGTTCTTGTCGATATCACATCAGTACTTCAAAGAGAATTACAAACGTTTTTTTCGTACTTTTTTTCGTACCCATAGAGTACTTAACCGTGTGATTTTTGATTCCTTGTACAAGGCCATTTCGGCCTCCGTTTTGCTGCTTGCCGTTTGCGCCGGCGTGCCTTATTTATCGTTACGGTCGATATCACATCGGTACTTCAAAGAGAATTACAAACGTTTTTTTTTCGTACTTTTTTTCGTACCCATAGAGTACTTAAGCGTGTGATTTTTGATTCCTTGTACAAGGCCATTCGGCCTCCGTTTTGCTTGCCGTTTGCGCCGGCGTGCCTTATTTATCGTTCTAGTCGATATCACATCGGTACTTCAAAGAGAATTACAAACGTTTTTTTCGTACTTTTTTTCGTACCCATAAGTACTTAAGCGTGTGATTTTTGATTCCTTGTACAAGGCCATTCGGCCTCCGTTTTGCTTGCCGTTTGCGCCGGCGTGCCTTATTTATCGTTCGGTCGATATCACATCGGTACTTCAAAGAGAATTACAAACGTTTTTTTTTCGTACTTTTTTTCGTACCCATAGAGTACTTAAGCGTGTGATTTTTGATTCCTTGTACAAGGCCATTCGGCCTCCGTTTTGCTTGCCGTTTGCGCCGGCGTGCCTTATTTATCGTTACGGTCGATATCACATCGGTACTTCAAAGAGAATTACAAACGTTTTTTTTTCGTACTTTTTTTCGTACCCATAGAGTACTTAGCGTGTGATTTTTGATTCCTTGTACAAGGCCATTACGGCCTCCGTTTTGCTTGCCGTTTGCGCCGGCGTGCCTTATTTATCGTTAGTCGATATCACATCGGTACTTCAAAGAGAATTACAAACGTTTTTTCGTACTTTTTTTCGTACCCATAGAGTACTTAAGCGTGTGATTTTTGATTCCTTGTACAAGGCCATTCGGCCTCCGTTTTGCTTGCCGTTTGCGCCGGCGTGCCTTATTTATCGTTCGGTCGATATCACATCGGTACTTCAAAGAGAATTACAAACGTTTTTTTTTCTTACTTTTTTCGTACCCATAGAGTACTTAAGCTTGTGTGATTTTTGATTCCTTGTACAAGGCCATTCGGCCTCCGTTTTGCTTGCCGTTTTTGCGCCGGCGTGCCTTATTTATCGTTCGGTCGATATCACATCGGTACTTCAAAGAGAATTACAAACGTTTTTTTTCGTACTTTTTTTCGTACCCATAGAGTACTTAAGCGTGTGATTTTTGATTCCTTGTACAAGGCCATTCGGCCTCCGTTTTGCTTGCCGTTTGCGCCGGCGTGCCTTATTTATCGTTCGGTCGATATCACATCGGTACTTCAAAGAGAATTACAAACGTTTTTTTTTTCGTACTTTTTTTCGTACCCATAGAGTACTTAAGCGTGTGATTTTTGATTCCTTGTACAAGGCCATTCGGCCTCCGTTTTGCTTGCCGTTTGCGCCGGCGTGCCTTATTTATCGTTCGGTCGATATCACATCGGTACTTCAAAGAGAATTACAAACGTACTTTTTTTCGTACCCATAGAGTACTTAAGCGTGTGATTTTTTTGATTCCTTGTACAAGGCCATTCGGCCTCCGTTTTGCTTGCCGTTTGCGCCGGCGTGCCTTATTTATCGTTCGGTCGATATCACATCGGTACTTCAAAGAGAATTACAAACGTTTTTTTTCGTACTTTTTTTCGTACCCATAGAGTACTTAGCGTGTGATTTTTGATTCCTTGTACAAGGCCATTCGGCCTCCGTTTTGCTTGCCGTTTGCGCCGGCGTGCCTTATTTATCGTTCGGTCGATATCACATCGGTACTTCAAAGAGAATTACAAACATTTTTTTTCGTACTTTTTTTCGTACCCATAGAGTACTTAAGCGTGTGATTTTTGATTCCTTGTACAAGGCCATTCGGCCTCCGTTTTGCTTGCCGTTTGCGCCGGCGTGCCTTATTTATCGTTCGGTCGATATCACATCGGTACTTCAAAGAGAATTACAAACGTTTTTTTTTCGTACTTTTTTTCGTACCCATAGAGTACTTAAGCGTGTGATTTTTGATTCCTTGTACAAGGCCATTCTGGCCTCCGTTTTGCTTGCCGTTTGCGCCGGCGTGCCTTATTTATCGTTCTTGTCGATATCACATCAGTACTTCAAAGAGAATTACAAACGTTTTTTTCGTACTTTTTTTCGTACCCATAGAGTACTTAGCTTGTGTGATTTTTGATTCCTTGTACAAGGCCATTCGGCCTCCGTTTTGCTTGCCGTTTGCGCCGGCGTGCCTTATTTATCGTTCGGTCGATATCACATCGGTACTTCAAAGAGAATTACAAACGTTTTTTTTCGTACTTTTTTTCGTACCCATAGAGTACTTAGCTGTGTGATTTTTGATTCCTTGTACAAGGCCATTCGGCCTCCGTTTTGCTTGCCGTTTGCGCCGGCGTGCCTTATTTATCGTTCGGTCGATATCACATCGGTACTTCAAAGAGAATTACAAACGTTTTTTTTCGTACTTTTTTTCGTACCATAGAGTACTTAAGCGTGTGATTTTTGATTCCTTGTACAAGGCCATTCGGCCTCCGTTTTGCTTGCCGTTTGCGCCGGCGTGCCTTATTTATCGTTCGGTCGATATCACATCGGTACTTCAAAGAGAATTACAAACGTTTTTTTTTCGTACTTTTTTTCGTACCCATAGAGTACTTAGCGTGTGATTTTTGATTTCTTGTACAAGGCCATTTCGGCCTCCGTTTTGCTGCCGTTTGCGCCGGCGTGCCTTATTTATCGTTACGGTCGATATCACATCGGTACTTCAAAGAGAATTACAAACATTTTTTTTCGTACTTTTTTTCGTACCCATAGAGTACTTAGCTTGTGTGATTTTTGATTTCTTGTACAAGGCCATTCTGGCCTCCGTTTTGCTTGCCGTTTGCGCCGGCGTGCCTTATTTATCGTTCTGGTCGATATCACATCAGTACTTCAAAGAGAATTACAAACGTTTTTTTTGTACTTTTTTCCGTACCCATAGAGTACTTAACTGTGTGATTTTTGATTCCTTGTACAAGGTCATTCTGGCCTCCGTTTTGCTTGCCGTTTGTGCCGGATTCGTGATTTTCGATCGAAAGAGAGTACTCCGATCAATCTTGACGATGCATTTTCCACACACACACACGCTCTTGCTTTTCTTGCTGAAAGTTTGATTTTTTATGTTTTCGTGACTAGTACGGTGTCCGGAGTCCTGGAACAAAATTTGATTTTACCAGGAAAATTTTGCTTCGTTTTCCACGAAATTTGGCGGGAAAATAATTTTTCTCTTTGTGTTCGCGTCCGTATTCCTCCGAGGGTTGTGTGAGTTAAACACGAGTGAACGTGAGTTACGTCACCATAAGCCTCACGCTATGGCTGATGAAAAACTTCTCCGGAAAGCTTTCGACGATAAACTTGCTCAGGCAATCGAAACCACACGGCAAGATATTGCTGATGAACTTGAACGAGAACTGGCTCAAGCAAATGCTCAATTGTCTCTCAAAATTGACACGGTTCGTGACGACTCTCAACGTCGCCATGCTGAATATGAACATAAACATCAGGACGTTCTGAATGCCATCCATGCACTTACACTCAAAATACGTCAACGGCCAACCGAGGTAAATCCCCCCCACCTAACCGTGTTGTTGATGCAGGTCGAGCTCTCATTCCCAACGATACCGGGGCTGTCCAAATTCCCCCACATGACGATTAACGTAATGTGAAATACAAAATTCCACCGTTTGATGGTAATGTTGATCCGGACAGGTATTTAGCTTGGGAGATGAAAGTTTCTCAAGTTTTCTCTTGCACAAATTTTAGTGATGCTAAACAGGTACAACTTGCGACGATGGAGTTTACCGATACGGCCATGCATTGGTGGGACCAACTCCAGGCCCAACGTCGAAGAAGACGTGATGGTGAGATCACTTCATGGGCGGTGCTCAAAGAGATTATGAAGCAACAATGGGTACCTACTCATTACTATAGGGATCAGCTCCACAAGTTACAAACGTTACGTCAAGGAAATCGCACCGTAGAGGAGTTTGATGAAGATTTGCGCCTCACTCTGCTTAAAGCCAATGTAGAAGAGGATGACGAAGCGACAATGCAGCGTTTCCAATGTGGCCTTCGACCCGATATTGCTTGCCACGTCGAATTACAGAATTATCGCACCAAAGCCGAGCTTCTACAAGGTGCAATCATGGTGCAAAAGCGCTTGGCTGAACGGGCTGCATATAAAGCTTCTTATGGTAACACTCGCTCTACTTATTCTTCTTTTGGACGAGGTACTACATCTTCGTCTTCTAATGTTTCCAATCAGCCTAATACACGTCCTAAAGATGATTTTAAACCACGTAAATTGAATTATCCTTATTCTGATGCTAAAACGAAAGACATGCGTGAAAAGGTACTCCTAGTGTTGAACGTGCACGTGATATGGCTTGTTTTAGGTGTCGTGGTAGAGGTCATTATGCTCGTGATTGTCCTAATAAGCGTGTTTTAAGGGCTGTTGGTGTTGAGTTAGAACCTCATGACTTTGAATCGGACTCCGACAAGGATGATAATAGCGCACATAGTGATAGCGATGATGATAATTTCTTGCATGTTAGTGCTACTTCTTCTTATGGTTCGGGTGTATGTGGTGTTTTACAACGTGTATTGGCTGCACAAACTAAAATTGATGACAATATGCGAGCGTGATAACATTTTTCAATCCACATGTGGTATTGGGGGTAGAACTTGTAACTTGATTATTGATTCGGGTAGTTGCACTAATGTGGTTAGTACGTTACTTGTTGAAACTTTGCGTATTCCCACGTTACACACCCCAAACCCTATCAACTACAATGGTTGAGTGATGAGGGGGAAACACGCGTCAACTCACAAGCACTCATTAATTTTCAGATTGGTAAATTTCATGATGAGGTCCTTTGCGATGTTCTTCCTATGCACGTCACACACCTACTTTTAGGTCGTCCGTGGCAATTTGATAGACGTGTTTCTTATGATGGCTACTTAAACCGTTATTCACTGCCTTATAAAGGCAAGACCATTGTTTTGCACCCAATGACCCCTAAGGAAGCGCATGATGAACAACTTAAGATGACGGCTTTCCGGTTGCGTCACCAAGCAACACAAAATGCTAATAAAGCCGTGGGTAAGGAAGGGGTTGTAGCTCGGGTAGATAAGGCTGAATGTGATCCGAAAGTTAATAAACAAGGTAAGCACGCCACCTCACACACTAGTAAGATCAATCGGAACTTAATGATAAAGGCCGTAGGGGCTGGAAATCCAATTTATATTCTTGTACTTAAAAATTCTGACTCCCCTACCCCTTGTTTACTTTCTATATCCGACTTAACCGATTCTCTCCCTAGTGCGATTTATTCTGTTTTGCAGGAATTCAAGGATGTCTTTCCGGAGGAGGAACCCAAGGGGCTGCCACCAATAAGAGGAGTGTAGCAACAAATCGACTTTATACCCGGTTCCGTGCTACCAAACCGGCCAGCCTATAGAGCCAACCCCACGGAGATCATGGAGATACAAAAGCAAGTTGAGGAGCTGTTAGAAATGGGAAAGATTCACGAGTCCATGAGCCCTTGTGCAGTTCCAGTCATTGTAGTCCCCAAAAAGACGGGAGAATGGCGTATGTGCACAGTTTGTCGCGCCATCAACCAAATAACGGTAAAGTATCGATATCCTATCCCTAGACTAGATGATATGCTTGATAATTTACATGGTAGTCGTTTCTTTACTAAAATTGATTTGAAGAGTGGCTACTATCAAGTACGTATTCGGGAGGGTGATGAGTGGAAAATGACTTTTAAAACCACTTTTGGCTTGTATGAGTGGCTTGTAATGCCATTTGGTTTAACTAATGCACCTTCCATGTTTATGAGACTTATGAATGAGGTCCTTAGGGAATTTATAAATCGGTTTGTAGTTGTGTACTTCGATGATATACTTATTTATAGCACTACATTTGATGATCATGTTGAACATTTGAAAATTTGTTTTGCACACACTTAGAGAACACGAATTATATGCTAATCTCAAAAAGTGTAATTTTTGTTTGGAGAGTGTTGCCTTTCTTGGCTTTGTTGTTAGCGCTAAAGGTGTGGAAGTGGACCAAGAAAAGATCAAGGCAATACAAGAGTGGCCTGAACCTTCCACGGCTGCACAAGTACGTAGTTTCCATGGCCTTGCAAGCTTCTATAGACGTTTTGTGAAGGGATTTAGCTCCATTGCAGCTCCCCTCAATGAGCTCGTCAAAAAGAATGCACCATTTGTGTGGGAACAACGTCACAGGGAAGCTTTTTCAACTCTTAAGTCTATGCTTATTTCTGCGCCTATACTTGCATTACTGATTTTAATAAGATGTTCCAACTTGAATGTGATGCATCGGGTGTGGGGATTGGTGGTGTTTTAATACAAGAAAGTAGGCCTGTTGCGTACTTTAGTGAGAAACTAAAAGGGGCTGCACTTAATTATTCTACGTATGATAAAGAGTTTGTATGCGTTGGTTCGTTGTTTACAAACATGGCAAAGCACTATTTACGGCCTAGAGAGTTCACCATCCACACGATCACGAGTCTATCAAGTACTTAAAAGGGCAAGGAAACTGAATAAGCTTCATATAAGATGGGTTGAGTTTATAGAGTCATTTCCTTATGTGATTAAGTATAAGAAGGGTAAGGATAACATAGTTGCGATGCCTTATCTAGGCGTTATTCTTTTATCACTTCTATGCAAACCAAGTTGTTAGGATTTGAATCTATTAAGCATATGTATGAACGTGACGTTGATTTTGGGAAAATATTTGCTGCATGTCCTTCTCGTGATCAACCCGAATATTCTATTTTCGATGGATTCCTTTACAAGAATGATAAGTTATGTGTACCTCGTTGTTCTATGCGTGAGCTGTTTGTTAAGGAAACTCATGGGGGAGGTTTTATAGGACATTTTGGGGTAGATAAGACCTTAGACATGCTTAAGCAACATTTTTATTGGCCTAAGATGAAATCTGATGTGGTTAAATATTGTTCTTCGTGTTTAGTTTGCAAGCATGCTAAGGCTAGGTCACAACCACATGGGTTATACACACCACTTCCTATTCCCACTTCACCTTGGGTGATCTTTCCATGGACTTTGTCTTAGGTTTGCCACGAACTAGGAATGGTCATGATTCGATTTTTGTGGTTGTTGATAGAATGTCTAAGATGGCACATTTCATTGCATGTAATAAGACTAATGATGCTTCGCTATTCTTGACTTGTTCTTTAAGGAAATAGTACGTTTGCATGGTGTGCCTAGATCCATAGTTAGTGACCGAGATACCAAGTTTATTAGCCACTTTTGGAGAGTGTTATGGAAGAAACTAGGTACATCCTTGTTATATTCCACTTCGTTTCACCCACTGGCGATGGTCAAACGAGAGGTTACCAACCGTACTTTGGGTCGATTACTTAGAAGCTGTGGTGGGTAAGAACCTTAGGACGTGGGAAACGTGTCTTCCATTTGTTGAATTTGCTTATAATCGTGCTCCTCACTCAGCTACTAAGGCTGCACCGTTTGAAGTTGTTTATGGTTTTTTACCCTCTGCTCCTTTCGAGTTTGTTCCTCTTCCTACAGGTAAACACGTGAGCTTGGATGCAGAAGACAAAGCTGCACTTGTTCGTGAATTGCATACTAAAGCTCATTTGGAGGTTGAAAAAGCTACGGAGCGGTATCTCAAGCAGGCTAATAAAGGGCGCAAAGAAATGATCTTCAAACCGGGAGATTGGGTATGGCTATACCTACGCAAGGAGCGTTTTCCACATCAACGCAAGAGCAATTTGAATTACCGAGGTGATGGACCATTTCAAGTGATACGCAAGGTGAATGACAACGCCTATGTCATAGATTTGCCACCGGATTGGACTATGTCTTCCACAATCAACGTTAAGGACTTGTCCCCGTTTGATGATCCTCATTATGATACGAGGTCGAGATCCTTCCGAACCGGGAGGGAATGATGCACTCCAAGATGACCAGCCACGCATTCACAATCCCAAGGATCCTATTATTGTTCGAGATGGACCTATTACACGTTTTCAAGAGAAGAAGGCTCGAGAAGCTTATGCAAAGCGGGTCCAAGACGTTGGAAAGGAGAATGAGGCCTCGAGGATTGATGATCCAACTACTCTAAGTCTATTCATTGCTGATTGGGATTAATGTGCAGAAAGGCCCATGTATGGGGCGTTTTATGCATCATAATTGCTGAATATTTTGTGGACTTTTAATTATGCTATTTTTAATTAGGCCTTTTTATTTAATTAGGAAGTAATATTCCGGCCCAACTGATAAAGTGGCGCCTTATTTCCTTAGGAATTAGGTTTTCTATTTTGCTATTTATAGTTTCCAAACATGAACGTATTAGGAGATTATTTTGGAATCATAAATTGAATTTTATTCAGAAACTTCCAGTGATTGGGTTTCTTCAATTATTCTGAGACGGAATAGTTGGGTGGTTCTCCTGAGATAGGATTATCACGAGACGATAATCAGAGATTGGTTATTGTTGTTTATTCGCTTTGTGTGTTCCAAATAATCCACGAAATTCACTATCCAGAAATCAGCAATCTCCTCGTAAATAAACCCTAGATTCAACAATTCGTATGAACCCTAGAAATTGAGTGTTGAATCAATAAAAGGTTGAAGCTTTGATCTAGATCCTACAATCAGTTTGCTATCAGCCGGCGTGCCTTATTTATCGTTCGGTCGATAACACATCGTACTTCAATGAGAATTACAAACGATTTTTTTCGTACTTTGTTTCGTACCCATAGAGTACTTAAGCGTGTGATTTTTGATTCCTTGTACAAGGCCATTCGACCTCGTTTTGCTTGCCGTTTGCGCCGGCGTGCCTTATTTATCGTTCTGGTCGATACCACATCAGTACTTCAAAGACAATTACAAACGTTTTTTTTCGTACTTTTTTTCGTTCACATAGAGTACTTAGGTGTGTGATTTTTGATTCCTTGTACAAGGCCATTCTGCCCTCCGTTTTGCTTGCCGTTTGCGCCGGCATGCATTATTTATCGTTCTGGTCAATAACACATCAGTACTTCAACGAGAATTACAAACGTTTTTTAACGTACTCTTTTTCGTACCCATAGAGTACTTAACGGTGTGATTTTTGATTCCTTGTACAAGGCCATTCTGGCCTCCGTTTTGCTTGCCGTTTGCGCCGGCGTGCCTTATTTATCGTTCTGGTCGATAACACATCAGTACTTCAATGAGAATTACAAACTATTTTTTTCGTACTTTGTTTCGTACCCAAAGAGTACTTAACTGTGTGATTTTGATTCCTTGTACAAGGCCATTCTGGCCTCCGTTTTGCTTGTGATGACGGTCAAATTATACCCGTAAAAGTCATCAACATTGACCTTAAATCGAGATTAATAATACGCATTTTATATTAAATCACACGTTTATATTTAATATCTAATGTTATGTGATTTATATTATGTAAATTGGTATTTACTCGTTTTTATCCGATTTACTGTGCGATTAATGTTGATTTTACAGATCATTACAAATCGAGAAGATTAGTGTCATTCAATCAATTATCTCAAGATAAGGAAGGAAGGAAATCGGAGCATTAAGTGGAAGATTAATCGGATCAACATGCAAGCGTGCAGTGGGGAGCAAGATAGACGAGAAAAACGATTAACGTGTGCAAAAGTAGGTTCGGTCGACCGAGCCTATAGCTTCGGTCGACCGAGTGTCAGCTTCGGGTCGGTTTCCGGCTTATATCGTGCTTATCTTCTAGAACCACCCTAAGTCGGCAAAAACCTCTATATAAGCAAGCAGCTACGAGAATTGTAATACACACCTTAGACACCAACATATACCTTAGAATATCATTCAATAAAATCACTCTATTCATATCTTGATTCAATGTAGTTTATTGAGGGTGTTTCCAGCAATTTAAGGGCTGCATTATGTAAGCCTTTATTTTCTGTTTCTTTCTTTTAAGTAATTAATCCCTCCCAATTATGCTTTATCGTTTGAATTAGTTAATCATAGCTAGATGATGTAGATTTAGGCTATGACGTTAGGGATGTGGCGACTCCTTGTCTATGGGGATCCCATAACCTACGTCATACACTTAGTATTTATTCATGAATCTACTTGATTTAATTAATGTGTATCTATGTTAGTTTATATGAATACTGTATGAATTACTGTTTAATCTGTTCTGTATGATGAAACGCTGAGAGATATGTTCAGAGATGTAATCTGGGGACGAAATCGATTCGGGTGACCGAATAGGTTCATTCGGTCGACCGAGCCTATTCACTCGGTCGACCGAGCCCTGCTTTCATCCGTTAAATAGCCACGTCTTTATGGTTAGGTTAACTTAATAGAATTTATCATCTCAGTAGGTATGGCTACGGCTACGTTGCTCGTCTGTTTTAATTAGCGTATGGGTAGAAAATACCAATATAGGGCTCCTAGGTCGGCTCATGAATTGATCTTTCGGGACTTTCGGCGAGATCTAGATGCATCCGTTACGTATTAGGGAATTGTGCACATCTAGTTATACGTAAATCGTAGATTAACGGGGAGACCTAAAAAGTGAATGTTAATGGGGGAGAGACCGACGCGATCGTTTAGGAAGTACGCCTAACCATAGGAATGTTGCCTAGACGAGGTGTACGATTAATATCGGCATCCTTAGTGTCGTAAGCGTGCAAGTTATATGAGATGGATACCCAAAAGGTGAAGTCACGTAATGTAGCACCGTGATCTAGCAACCTAACCGGTGCTAAGTCAAGTTAAAGAGGATGACTCCCGTAGCCAATCTAAGATAGATACAAACGGATTGACGAGTTAATAAGTTCGGTTTATTATATAAATTATCTAGGTCCAAACGATAAAGACTATAATTGGGGAGGTTAATTACGTTGTGTCGAGTCGTGTCTTTACCTTTCTTGTCTTATGTTGGTCGTAGACCGCCTCTATGTCCTTGACATGTTTAATTAATTGTTTGTATATAAGATGATCCACAATTGGTTCCCTGTGGGATCGACCTTGATTCACTATAGCTATACTACGATGGACCTAGTCCTCTTGCTAGTATTGGTTTATGGTGGTCAAGTATATTATAACCTGATTGACCCCGATCAAGTTTTTGGCGCCGTTGCCGGGGAACCAACGGTCAATTTTATATATAAATAATTTTCTTATTCATGTCAAGTTTTCTGTTTTAGAGTCAGTTTTTACGTTTTGAGTCCCTTTGGTTGTCTGCTCTGTCTGAAAATTCCAGATTCTAATTATAAAAAAAAAAAAAAAAAGAAAAAATTTATTCGGTCGACCGAGAGACCTCATTCGGTCGACCGAGAGACCTCATTCGGTCGACCGAGAATTTATAATTTTTTTTTTGTTTTGTTTTGTTCTTGTTCTGTTCTGTTTACACGGTTTCTGATTTGTGTTTTTCGAGTCTGGAATTTCGCGTGTCTGTTAATCCCCGTATGTTTAATCCGTAAGTCTGATAGCGGCATGGGAGACCATGTTAAAATCGAGTCTACGGTCGTTTTGTTTTTTTTTCTTCGTTTGCGAAACCGGGGAAGCAATAATCTGAGTCAGTAATTTTTCAAGGGCGCTGAGAAAATAACCCAGCAACATGCGGAATTACTACTCTAAGATGGGAAAAGCGATGGAAGCAATACCTTTAAAGCACCAAGATGGCTCCGAAAAAATTTTAAAGGCTTAAATTCTTCGTGGTACAATGTTGAAGGCAAGGTACTACCTTTTTTGCTTATGTTTTACTACCTTTTGGTTTTTTTGAGCATAAGTTAGCCTATACATGAACCTTAGTATGAATCTTAGCCCGGAGTTGGTTTGTAAGATTAATTTTATTAGTGTCGAAGGTTTTGCCCCATATCTTTCTCATCTAGAGGGTGTAGGGAAACATGTAGTCGTTGAAAGGAAGCAGTGAATAAAGAGTTCCTCGTAGTTCTGTTAAAATCTCTTTGTCCTATGCATGAGATTGCTTCTACTGGCCAGGGGAGCAACAAATTGTGTAGTTTAAGCATTCGCAATCAAAAGAAGACGTTGAGTTTTGAGAAGACACAATCTTCTGCTTTCGTTGAGTTTTATGGTGATGGCTTCTCGGTGAACCCACCTTAAACAGAAACGAGATTACGCTTTGGGTGACAATTTAGAAATCGGAGACTCTTAGTACATGGGTTCGGAAATGGTCTAACCATGGCCGGGCGAGCTCAACCGAGCTTCGGCTCAATCGACTCCCTCCACGTGTGATGTACGTTACAGCGGTTCGACAAGACTTAGCATAGCCGATAAGCCTTCGGGCTAAACGGGGCTTAATCTTGACGGATTGGCCCTGAAGCGTCACATATGTTCCAACGAATAAGACGGCGTAGGCTTGCCTACATAACCGACCTTATTCGGAGTACTTTGATTCATTGTTTCTTATTGTCAAGGCCAAAACCGTAATTTAACCGAGTTTCTTAGAATTCACTAATTCCTAAAACGTGAGCCGAGGTAAGCGCTTTGGATAAATAGTATGGATAGATGTCGTTTCCTAGGTCTTACAACCAAGGGAAGGGTATTAATCCGCAAAAGCGACGAGCCCACCTCATATAGTGCTCGAGGGGTCAATATCTGGCGATCCAAGACTGATAACTGGCAAGGATACTTTTTGGAAAGTCGAGCTGAGGACTTTAAACTCAGAACTACTTCTTTAAAACCCATAGGATTTCTTTTTAGGATTTTAGGTTTTTCTTTCTTTGAGTCCAATAAAAGTAACGTGACATATGTTGAGGTTTTTTATTTTGCCGTGTTCCGATGGCCATTGGGCTAAGGATGTGCAAAACTTTTTTACTCAATATAGGCCACGTGAAATAGAGTTCCGTAGGAGAGTCGAGAAATTGCTAAAGAAAAAGAAATTTAGCAATCAACCTTAAGATGGAAGCATTAATAGAGCTTGAGAATTATTGAAAATGTAACAGAGAATGATTGGTGCGAACAAGAACAATTTTGGTCAATTTCCAAAACCTTTTAGAATGGTGATCCAAGTGAAAATCCAAAGTGATGTGCAATTCATTCAGCAATTATCCTTACCTTTCCTTTTACACTTTTTCACCTTCAAACTTTTCGATCCTCTCACCAATCTGCCCCGAAAGTTCACATTTCTAACCATTCTTTCATCGCCTCTCTTTCTTTCCATCCGTTTCACTCTCCCACCCAATCTCAATGCCTTAACCATTTTCAACCCACCCATAAACACAATTTCTTACCCACCCTTTATCTTTTCTTCCCAACCTTATGTGTATCTTTTTCTACACCCATCATACTCTCAACCTCCATTTTGTTTACAATATACCTTTGTGTTGCGGAATTTGAAATATTGCTAAGCTTTAATGATTATTTTTTATCATTTTGATTTTCATGATCCTAGTTGGGGTAAGCGTAGCTCTGGCCCTAGCTAGATTTTATAGGTTTTTGGTTCGATCAAAGTACAACTTATCTTTCTACCGGAAGTTTTAAATTTCACACTTTTACGCCTATTCCGGCATTTCGGGATGATAAGTTTTGTTCTGAACTATCACACCGATCAGACCTTGTTGATGACGGTTATGACTTTTACGTGATACATTGGGTTATTAGTAATTTCGAGGAGTAGCTACATCTCCCTAAGTTGTTGATATCCAATGCAAGCGAGAAGTTTCTGCGCTACGTATTCAATTTTATCTTTAGCCAATAGGTCGCATTCAATCTGTTATACCTTACCAAGTTTCTCTTTTATACTGGACTGAATACATAGTGAGCTAGTCCACCTCGTATTTTCCCACATGGGGTACTGCTTTTTGATCTTTGTCTTCTCCACCCGGTTTTAAGAATATTTAGGCGGTGGAGGTTATAGATGAAGACTACCATCTTTAGTTGCTTGTTTATTTTTCTTTCTATTTAGTATTTTTTCTTTTTGTTTTCCCTTGTCATTGGTTGTATAAATAAAGTGGCTTAAACTGTTCTTAGGTATTCATACCTCATTACTGCCACATTATTCTATAACTTCCATAGACGTGGTGTTATTAACGGTTTCATGGAGTTTGTCTGCTTATACAGGTTTTCACTTGCTTCTCCACAACGTGCTGACATTTACTCCGATATTGTTCCTTTACTTGAGAGCCGTTTCCAGAGCTAAGTCTTTTTCTTAAATTCTCATTTATTTTTGTCACTGAGGACAATGCCATGTTTAAGTGGGGGGTAGGAGACTTAGCTATGTTATGTTTGAAATTTGAATGAAACGGTAGAAAAATTGAAAAATTGAAAAATTTGAATACATACCATATTATTTGTCTCGTACCCTTAGAATTGTGAGTTCCTAGCTAAGAATTGATAGGAAATAAACCAAGTTATATGAGTACATGATCATTTTATACTTATGTTAAGTAAATTTAAGGATATTCATGCCCGTTTTTGCAAGTAGTTATTTATTATTCAATTACTCAATCTGTGAATCGAGTATACCGCGCAAATCATAATAACTGAAGAAATTATTGTGTACATTGCGTAGATGATTGGTTATGTAAACGTAGTGTCAATATCTATCTGCTGAGGTATTCTTATATTCTAGCCATTTAAGCAGAGTAATAAGCTTGAGACGTACCTGTGTTTTAGCAAAATGTTAGACACTGGGCTTGTAGTGAATTACCAAAGTAGCCTTGCGCTTGTGGTAATATTCAATGCTATATTTGATCTAAGATAGGGGGATACTTTAAAAAGTATTCTTCCTTGAGATTGATAGTATTTGAAAAATATGAAGAGATGAAAAGAATATTCAACTCTTTAAGAGGCTTTGAGTAGTACTCGGTCTCCAAGTCCAAAAACCCTATAGATACGCTCTTGCTTATTGCTCTAGTGCTCTAACCGTTGCGAGGCATAAGAAGTATGAATGCTGAGGTTGGTAGGTTGAGATTGCGAAGTTAGCATAAACTCTAATCTTGCCACGAATATATAAAACTAAATGCACATGCACACACCACTTCGATTCATAGTAAGTAGTGAATAATGGATATCTTATGAGCATGATTAGTATGAGTTGACTTTAGTTTCTTGTGTAAGTATGATTTGACCATAGAAAATGTTGTCTTGGGGAATGACTTATTGATGCTTTGTTCGGGACGATCAAAGTCTAAGTGGGGGGTAGTTGATGACGGTCAAATTATACCCGTAAAAGTCATCAACATTGACCTTAAATCGAGATTAATAATACGCATTTTATATTAAATCACACGTTTATATTTAATATCTAATGTTATGTGATTTATATTATGTAAATCGGTATTTACTCGTTTTTATCCGATTTACTGTGCGATTAATGTTGATTTTACAGATCATTACAAATCGAGAAGATTAGTGTCATTGAATCAATTATCTCAAGATAAGGAAGGAAGGAAATCGGAGCATTAAGTGGAAGATTAATCGGATCAACATGCAAGCGTGCAGTGGGGAGCAAGATAGACAAGAAAAACGATTAACGTGTGCAAAAGTAGGTTCGGTCGACCGAGCCTATAGCTTCGGTCGACCGAGTGTCAGCTTCGGGTCGGTTTCCGGCTTATATCGTGCTTATCTTCTAGAACCACCCTAAGTCGGCAAAAACCTCTATATAAGCAAGCAGCTACGAGAATTGTAATTCACACCTTAGACACCAACATATACCTTAGAATATCATTCAATAAAATCACTCTATTCATATCTTGATTCAATGTAGTTTATTGAGGGTGTTTCCAGCAATTTAAGGGCTGCATTATGTAAGCCTTTATTTTCTGTTTCTTTCTTTTAAGTAATTAATCCCTCCCAATTATGCTTTATCGTTTGAATTAGTTAATCATAGCTAGATGATGTAGATCTAGGCTATGACGTTAGGGATGTGGCGACTCCTTGTCTATGGGGATCCCATAACCTACGTCATACACTTAGTATTTATTCATGAATCTACTTGATATAATTAATGTGTATCTATGTTAGTTTATATGAATACCGTATGAATTCTTGTTTAATACGTTCTGTATGATGAAACGCTGAGAGATATGTTCAGAGATGTAATCTGGGGACGAAATCGATTCGGGTGACCGAATAGGTTCATTCGGTCGACCGAGCCCTGCTTTCATCCGTTAAATAGCCACGTCTTTATGGTTAGGTTAACTTAATAGAATTTATCATCTTAGTAGGTATGGCTACGGCTACGTTGCTCGTCTGTTTTAATTAGCGTATGGGTAGAAAATACCAATATAGGGCTCCTAGGTCGGCTCATAAATTGATCTTTCGGGACTTTCAGCGAGATCTAGATCTGTTCTGTATTAGGGAATTGTGCACATCTAGTTATACGTAAATCATAGATTAACAGGAGACCTAAAAAGTGAATGTTAATGGGACAGAGACTGACGCGATCGTTTAGGAAGTACGCCTAACCATAGGAATGTTGCCTAGACGAGGTGTACGATTAATATCGGCATCCTTAGTGTCGTAAGCGTGCAAGTTATATGAGATGGATACCCAAAAGGTGAAGTCACGTAATGTAGCACCGTGATCTAGCAACCTAACCGGTGCTAAGTCAAGTTAAAGAGGATGACTCCCGTAGCCAATCTAAGATAGATACAAACGGATTGACAGTTAATAAGTTCAGTTTATTATATAAATTATCTAGGTCCAAACGATAAAGACTATAATTAGGGAGGTTAATTACGTTGTGTCGAGTCGTGTCTTTACCTTTCTTGTCTTATGTTGGTCGTAGACCGCCTCTATGTCCTTGACATGTTTAATTAATTGTTTGTATATAAGATGATCCACAATTGGTTCCCTGTGGGATCGACCTTGATTCACTATAGCTATACTACGATGGACCTAGTCCTCTTGCTAGTATTGGTTTATGGTGGTCAAGTATATTATAACCTGATTGACCCCGATCAGCTTGCCGTTTATGCCGGCGTGCCTTATTTATCGTTCTGGTCGATACCACATCAGTACATCAAAGAGAATTACTAACGTTTTTTTTCGTACTTTTTTTCATACCCATGGAGTACTTAACTGTGTGATTTTTGATTCCTTGTACAAGGCAATTCTGGCCTCCGTTTTGCTTGCCGTTTGCGCCGGCGTGCCTTATTTATCGTTCGGTCGATATCACATCGTACTTCAAAGAGAATTACAAACGATTTTTTTCGTACTTTGTTTCGTACCCATAGAGTACTTAAGCGTGTGATTTTTGATTCCTTGTACAAGGCCATTCTGACCTCCGTTTTGCTTGCCGTTTGCGCCGGCGTGCCTTATTTATCGTTCTGGTCGATACCACATCAGTACTTCAAAGACAATTACAAACGTTTTTTTTCGTACTTTTTTTCGTACACATAGAGTACTTAGCTGTGTGATTTTTGATTCCTTGTACAAGGCCATTCGCCTCCGTTTTGCTTGCCGTTTGCGCCGGCGTGCCTTATTTATCGTTCTGGTCGATAACACATCAGTACTTCAATGAGAATTACAAACGTTTATTTTTCATACTTTGTTTTGTACCCATAGAGTACTTAACGGTGTGATTTTTGATTCCTTGTACAAGGCCATTCTGACCTCCGTTTTGCTTGCCGTTTGCGCCGGCGTGCCTTATTAATCGTTCTAGTCGATATCACATCAGTACTTCAGACCTCCGTTTTGTACAAACGTTTTTTTTCGTACTTTTTTTCGTACCCATAGAGTACTTAACTGTGTGATTTTTGATTCCTTGTACAAGGCCATTCTGGCCTCCGTTTTGCTTGTCGTTTGCGCCGGCGTGCCTTATTTATCGTTCTGGTCGATATCACATCAGTACTTCAAAGAGAATTACAAACGTTTTTTTCGTACTCTTTTTCGTACCCATAGAGTACTTAACGGTGTGATTTTTGATTCTTTGTACAAGGCCATTCTGGCCTCCGTTTTGCTTGCCGTTTGCGCCGGCGTGTCTTATTTATCGTTCTGGTCGATATAACATCAGTATTTCAAAGAGAATTACAAACGTTTTTTTCGTACCCATAGAGTACTTAACTGTGTGATTTTTGATTCCTTGTACAAGGCCATTCTGGCCTCCATTTTTCTTGCCGTTTGCGCCGGCGTGCCTTATTTATCGTTCTGGTCGATAACACATCAGTACTTCAATGAGAATTACAAACGTTTTTTTTCGTACTTTGTTTTGTACCCATAGAGTACTTAACGGTGTGATTTTTGATTCCTTGTACAAGGCCATTCTGACCTCCGTTATGCTTGCGTTTGTGCCGGCGTACCTTATTTATCGTTCTGGTCGATACCACATCAGTACTTCAAAGAGAATTACAAACGTTTTTTTTCGTACTTTTTTTCGTACCCATAGAGTACTTAAGGGTGTGATTTTTGATTCAATGTACAAGGCCATTCGGCCTCCGTTTTGCTTGCCGTTTGCGCCGGCGTGCCTTATTTATGTTCTGGTCGATAACACATCAGTACTTCAATGAGAATTACAAACGATTTTTTTCGTACTTTGTTTCGTACCCATAGAGTACTAAAAGGTGTGATTTTTGATTCCTTGTACAAGGCCATTCTGGCCTCTGTTTTGCTTGCCGTTTGCGCCGGCGTGCCATATTTATCGTTCTGGTCGATAACACAT
The DNA here is from genome assembly GCA_036785695.1 of Gentiana straminea. Lineage (NCBI taxonomy): Eukaryota > Viridiplantae > Streptophyta > Magnoliopsida > Gentianales > Gentianaceae > Gentiana > Gentiana straminea. The sequence goes on from JAVUPR010000084.1 coordinate 192,687, forward strand.
TAGTACTTCAATTAGAATTACAAACGTTTTTTTTTCATACTTTGTTTCGTACCCATAGAGTATTTAACGGTGTTATTTTTGATTCCTTGTACAAGGCCATTCTGACCTCCGTTTTGCTTGCCGTTTGCGCCGGCGTACCTTATTTATCGTTCTGGTCGATACCACATCAGTACTTCAAAGAGAATTACAAACGATTTTTTTTCGTACTTTTTTTCGTACCCATAAAGTACTTAAGCGTGTGGTTTTTGATTCCTTGTACAAGGCCATTCGGCCTCCGTTTTGCTTGCCGTTTGCGCCGGCGTGCCTTATTTATCGTTCGGTCGATATCACATCCGTACTTCAAAGAGAATTACAAACGATTTTTTTTTTCGTACTTTTTTTCGTACCCATAGAGTACTTAGCTGTGTGATTTTTGATTCCTTGTACAAGGCCATTCGGCCTCCGTTTTGCTTGCCGTTTGCGCCGGCGTGCCTTATTTATCGTTCGGTCGATATCACATCGGTACTTCAAAGAGAATTACAAACGTTTTTTTTCGTCGTACCCATAGAGTACTTAAGCGTGTGATTTTTGATTCCTTGTACAAGGCCATTCGGCCTCCGTTTTGCTTGCCGTTTGCGCCGGCGTGCCTTATTTATCGTTACGGTCGATATCACATCGGTACTTCAAAGAGAATTACAAACGTTTTTTTTCGTACTTTTTTTCGTACCCATAGAGTACTTAAGCGTGTGATTTTTGATTTCTTGTACAAGGCCATTCGGCCTCCGTTTTGCTTGCCGTTTGCGCCGGCGTGCCTTATTTATCGTTACGGTCGATATCACATCGGTACTTCAAAGAGAATTACAAACGTTTTTTTCGTACTTTTTTTCGTACCCATAGAGTACTTAGCGTGTGATTTTTGATTCCTTGTACAAGGCCATTCGGCCTCCGTTTTGCTTGCCGTTTGCGCCGGCGTGCCTTATTTATCGTTCGGTCGATATCACATCGGTACTTCAAAGAGAATTACAAACGTTTTTTTTCGTACTTTTTTTTTCGTACCCATAGAGTACTTAAGCTGTGTGATTTTTGATTCCTTGTACAAGGCCATTCGGCCTCCGTTTTGCTTGCCGTTTGCGCCGGCGTGCCTTATTTATCGTTCTAGTCGATATCACATCAGTACTTCAAAGAGAATTACAAACGTTTTTTTTTCGTACTTTTTTTCGTACCCATAGAGTACTTAGCGTGTGATTTTTGATTTCTTGTACAAGGCCATTCTGGCCTCCGTTTTGCTTGCCGTTTGCGCCGGCGTGCCTTATTTATCGTTCCGGTCGATATCACATCAGTACTTCAAAGAGAATTACAAACGTTTTTTAACGTACTCTTTTTCGTACCAATAGAGTACTTAACGGTGTGATTTTTGATTCCTTGTACAAGGCCATTCTGGCCTCCGTTTTGCTTGCCGTTTGCGCCGGCGTGCCTTATTTATCGTTCTGGTCGATAACACATCAGTACTTCAATGAGAATTACAAAGTATTTTTTTCGTACTTTGTTTCGTACCCAAAGAGTACTTAAGCGTGTGATTTTGATTCCTTGTACAAGGTCATTCGACCTCCGTTTTGCTTGCCGTTTGCGCCGGCGTGCCTTATTTATCGTTACGGTCGATACCACATCGGTACTTCAAAGAGAATTACAAACGATTATTTTCGTACTTTGTTTCGTACCCATAGAGTACTTAGCGTGTGATTTTTGATTCCTTGTACAAGGCCATTCTGACCTCCGTTTTGTTTGCCGTTTGCGCCGGTGTGCCTTATTTATCGTTCCGGTCGATACCACATCAGTACTTCAAAGACAATTACAAACGTTTTTTTTTCGTACTTTTTTTCGTACACATAGAGTACTTATTTGTGTGATTTTTGATTCCTTGTACAAGGCCATTACGCCTCCGTTTTGCTTGCCGTTTGCGCCGGCGTGCCTTATTTATCGTTCTGGTCGATAACACATCAGTACTTCAATGAGAATTACAAACGTTTTTTTTTCGTACTTTGTTTTGTACCCATAGAGTACTTAACGGTGTGATTTTTGATTCCTTGTACAAGGCCATTCTGACCTCCGTTTTGCTTGCGTTTGCGCCGGCGTGCCTTATTTATCGTTATGGTCGATAACACATCAGTACTTCAATGAGAATTACAAACTATTTTTTTCGTAATTTGTTTCGTACCCAAAGAGTACTTAGCTGTGTGATTTTGATTCCTTGTACAAGGCCTTTCTGACCTCCGTTTTGCTTGCCGTTTGCGCCGGCGTGCCTTATTTATCGTTCTGGTCGATACCACATCAGTACTTCAAAGAGAATTACAAACGTTTTTTTTTCGTACTTTTTTTCGTACCCATAGAGTACTTAGCGTGTGATTTTTGATTCCTTGTACAAGGCCATTCGGCCTCCGTTTTGCTTGCCGTTTGCGCCGGCGTGCCTTATTTATCGTTCGGTCGATATCACATCGGTACTTCAAAGAGAATTACAAACGTTTTTTTTCGTACTTTTTTTCGTACCCATAGAGTACTTAAGCGTTGTGTGATTTTTGATTCCTTGTACAAGGCCATTCGGCCTCCGTTTTGCTTGCCGTTTGCGCCGGCGTGCCTTATTTATCGTTACGGTCGATATCACATCGGTACTTCAAAGAGAATTACAAACGTTTTTTTTTCGTACTTTTTTTCGTACCCATAGAGTACTTAGCTTGTGTGATTTTTGATTTCTTGTACAAGGCCATTCGGCCTCCGTTTTGCTTGCCGTTTGCGCCGGCGTGCCTTATTTATCGTTCGGTCGATATCACATCGGTACTTCAAAGAGAATTACAAACGTTTTTTTTCGTACTTTTTTTCGTACCCATAGAGTACTTAAGCTTGTGTGATTTTTGATTCCTTGTACAAGGCCATTCGGCCTCCGTTTTGCTTGCCGTTTGCGCCGGCGTGCCTTATTTATCGTTACGGTCGATATCACATCGGTACTTCAAAGAGAATTACAAACGTTTTTTTTCGTACTTTTTTTCGTACCCATAGAGTACTTAAGCGTGTGATTTTTGATTCTTGTACAAGGCCATTCGGCCTCCGTTTTGCTTGCCGTTTGCGCCGGCGTGCCTTATTTATCGTTACGGTCGATATCACATCGGTACTTCAAAGAGAATTACAAACTATTTTTTTTTCGTAATTTTTTCGTACCCAAAGAGTACTTAAGCTTGTGTGATTTTGATTCCTTGTACAAGGCCATTCGGCCTCCGTTTTGCTTGCCGTTTGCGCCGGCGTGCCTTATTTATCGTTCGGTCGATATCACATCGGTACTTCAAAGAGAATTACAAACGTTTTTTTTCGTACTTTTTTTCGTACCCATAGAGTACTTAGCGTGTGATTTTTGATTCCTTGTACAAGGCCATTCGGCCTCCGTTTTGCTTGCCGTTTGCGCCGGCGTGCCTTATTTATCGTTACGGTCGATATCACATCGGTACTTCAAAGAGAATTACAAACGTTTTTTTTTCGTACTTTTTTTCGTACCCATAGAGTACTTAAGCGTGTGTGATTTTTGATTCCTTGTACAAGGCCATTCGGCCTCCGTTTTGCTTGCCGTTTGCGCCGGCGTGCCTTATTTATCGTTCGGTCGATATCACATCGGTACTTCAAAGAGAATTACAAACGTTTTTTTTTCGTACTTTTTTTCGTACCCATAGAGTACTTAAGCGTGTGATTTTTGATTTCTTGTACAAGGCCATTCGGCCTCCGTTTTGCTTGCCGTTTGCGCCGGCGTGCCTTATTTATCGTTCGGTCGATATCACATCGGTACTTCAAAGAGAATTACAAACGTTTTTTTTCGTACTTTTTTTCGTACCCATAGAGTACTTAGCTTGTGTGATTTTTGATTCCTTGTACAAGGCCATTCGGCCTCCGTTTTGCTTGCCGTTTGCGCCGGCGTGCCTTATTTATCGTTACGGTCGATATCACATCGGTACTTCAAAGAGAATTACAAACGTTTTTTTTTCGTACTTTTTTTCGTACCCATAGAGTACTTAAGCGTGTGATTTTTGATTCCTTGTACAAGGCCATTCGGCCTCCGTTTTGCTTGCCGTTTGCGCCGGCGTGCCTTATTTATCGTTCGGTCGATATCACATCGGTACTTCAAAGAGAATTACAAACGTTTTTTTTCGTACTTTTTTTCGTACCCATAGAGTACTTAAGCGTGTGATTTTTGATTCCTTGTACAAGGCCATTCGGCCTCCGTTTTGCTTGCCGTTTGCGCCGGCGTGCCTTATTTATCGTTCGGTCGATATCACATCGGTACTTCAAAGAGAATTACAAACGTTTTTTTTCGTACTTTTTTTCGTACCCATAGAGTACTAAGCTTGTGTGATTTTTGATTCTTGTACAAGGCCATTCGGCCTCCGTTTTGCTTGCCGTTTGCGCCGGCGTGCCTTATTTATCGTTCGGTCGATATCACATCGGTACTTCAAAGAGAATTACAAACGTTTTTTTTCGTACTTTTTTTCGTACCCATAGAGTACTTAGCGTGTGATTTTTGATTCTTGTACAAGGCCATTCGGCCTCCGTTTTGCTTGCCGTTTGCGCCGGCGTGCCTTATTTATCGTTCGGTCGATATCACATCAAGTACTTCAAAGAGAATTACAAACGTTTTTTTCGTACTTTTTTTCGTACCCATAGAGTACTTAGCGTGTGATTTTTGATTCCTTGTACAAGGCCATTCGGCCTCCGTTTTGCTTGCCGTTTGCGCCGGCGTGCCTTATTTATCGTTACGGTCGATATCACATCGGTACTTCAAAGAGAATTACAAACGTTTTTTTTCGTACTTTTTTTGTACCCATAGAGTACTTAACGGTGTGATTTTTGATTCCTTGTACAAGGCCATTCGACCTCCGTTTTGCTTGCGTTTGCGCCGGCGTGCCTTATTTATCGTTACGGTCGATATCACATCGGTACTTCAAAGAGAATTACAAACATTTTTTTTCGTACTTTTTTTCGTACCCATAGAGTACTTAAGCGTGTGATTTTTGATTCCTTGTACAAGGCCATTCGGCCTCCGTTTTGCTTGCCGTTTGCGCCGGCGTGCCTTATTTATCGTTCGGTCGATAACACATCGGTACTTCAAAGAGAATTACAAACGATTTTTTTCGTACTTTTTTCGTACCCATAGAGTACTAAACGGTGTGATTTTTGATTCCTTGTACAAGGCCATTCGGCCTCCGTTTTGCTTGCCGTTTGCGCCGGCGTGCCTTATTTATCGTTCGGTCGATAACACATCGGTACTTCAAGAGAATTACAAACGTTTTTTTCGTACTTTGTTTTGTACCCATAGAGTATTTAACGGTGTGATTTTTGATTCCTTGTACAAGGCCATTCTGACCTCCGTTTTGCTTGCCGTTTGCGCCGGCGTGCCTTATTTATCGTTCTGGTCGATACCACATCAGTACTTCAAAGAGAAATTACAAACGTTTTTTTCGTACTTTTTTTCGTACCCATAAAGTACTTAGCTGTGTGGTTTTTGATTCCTTGTACAAGGCCATTCTGGCCTCCGTTTTGCTTGCCGTTTGCGCCGGCGTGCCTTATTTATCGTTCGGTCGATATCACATCGGTACTTCAAAGAGAATTACAAACGTTTTTTTTCGTACTTTTTTTCGTACCCATAGAGTACTTAGCGTGTGATTTTTGATTCCTTGTACAAGGCCATTCGGCCTCCGTTTTGCTTGCCGTTTGCGCCGGCGTGCCTTATTTATCGTTCGGTCGATATCACATCGGTACTTCAAAGAGAATTACAAACGTTTTTTTTTCGTACTTTTTTTCGTACCCATAGAGTACTTAAGCGTGTGATTTTTGATTCCTTGTACAAGGCCATTCGGCCTCCGTTTTGCTTGCCGTTTGCGCCGGCGTGCCTTATTTATCGTTACGGTCGATATCACATCGGTACTTCAAAGAGAATTACAAACGTTTTTTTTCGTACTTTTTTTCGTACCCATAGAGTACTTAAGCGTGTGATTTTTGATTTCTTGTACAAGGCCATTCGGCCTCCGTTTTGCTTGCCGTTTGCGCCGGCGTGCCTTATTTATCGTTCGGTCGATATCACATCGGTACTTCAAAGAGAATTACAAACGTTTTTTTCGTACTTTTTTTCGTACCCATAGAGTACTTAAAGCGTGTGATTTTTGATTCCTTGTACAAGGCCATTCGGCCTCCGTTTTGCTTGCCGTTTGCGCCGGCGTGCCTTATTTATCGTTCGGTCGATATCACATCGGTACTTCAAAGAGAATTACAAACGTTTTTTTTCGTACTTTTTTTCGTACCCATAGAGTACTTAAGCGTGTGATTTTTGATTCCTTGTACAAGGCCATTCGGCCTCCGTTTTTCTTGCCGTTTGCGCCGGCGTGCCTTATTTATCGTTCGGTCGATATCACATCGTACTTCAAAGAGAATTACAAACGTTTTTTTTCGTACTTTTTTTCGTACCCATAGAGTACTTAGCGTGTGATTTTTGATTCTTGTACAAGGCCATTCGGCCTCCGTTTTGATTGCCGTTTGCGCCGGCGTGCCTTATTTATCGTTCGGTCGATATCACATCAGTACTTCAAAGAGAATTACAAACGTTTTTTTCGTACTCTTTTTCGTACCAATAGAGTACTTAACGGTGTGATTTTTGATTCCTTGTACAAGGCCATTCGGCCTCCGTTTTGCTTGCCGTTTGCGCCGGCGTGCCTTATTTATCGTTCGGTCGATATCACATCGGTACTTCAAAGAGAATTACAAAGTTTTTTTTCGTACTTTTTTCGTACCCAAAGAGTACTTAAGCTTGTGTGATTTTGATTCCTTGTACAAGGCCATTCGACCTCCGTTTTGCTTGCCGTTTGCGCCGGCGTGCCTTATTTATCGTTCTGGTCGATACCACATCAGTACTTCAAAGAGAATTACAAACGATTATTTTCGTACTTTGTTTCGTACCCATAGAGTACTTAGCTGTGTGATTTTTGATTCCTTGTACAAGGCCATTCTGCCCTCCGTTTTGCTTGCCGTTTGCGCCGGCGTGCCTTATTTATCGTTCTGGTCGATAACACATCAGTACTTCAAAGAGAATTACAAACGTTTTTTTTCGTACGTACCCATAGAGTACTTAGCTTGTGTGATTTTTGATTCCTTGTACAAGGCCATTCGGCCTCCGTTTTGCTTGCCGTTTGCGCCGGCGTGCCTTATTTATCGTTCGGTCGATATCACATCGGTACTTCAAAGAGAATTACAAACGTTTTTTTTCGTACTTTTTTTCGTACCCATAGAGTACTTAAGCGTGTGATTTTTGATTTCTTGTACAAGGCCATTCGGCCTCCGTTTTGATTGCCGTTTGCGCCGGCGTGCCTTATTTATCGTTCGGTCGATATCACATCGGTACTTCAAAGAGAATTACAAACGTTTTTTTCGTACTTTTTTTCGTACCCATAGAGTACTTAAGCTGTGTGATTTTTGATTTCTTGTACAAGGCCATTTCGGCCTCCGTTTTGCTTGCCGTTTGCGCCGGCGTGCCTTATTTATCGTTCGGTCGATATCACATCGGTACTTCAAAGAGAATTACAAACGTTTTTTTCGTACATTTTTTCGTACCCATAGAGTACTTAAGCGTGTGATTTTTGATTTCTTGTACAAGGCCATTCTGGCCTCCGTTTTGCTTGCCGTTTGCGCCGGCGTGCCTTATTTATCGTTCTGATCGATATCACATCGGTACTTCAAAGAGAATTACAAAACGTTTTTTTTCATACTTTTTTTCGTACCCATAGAGTACTTAACTGTGTGATTTTTGATTTCTTGTACAAGGCCATTCGGCCTCCGTTTTGCTTGCGTTTGCGCCGGCGTGCCTTATTTATCGTTATGGTCGATATCACATCAGTACTTCAAGGAGAATTACAAACGTTTTTTTTCGTACTTTTTTTTCGTACCCATAGAGTACTTAAGCGTGTGATTTTTGATTCCTTGTACAAGGCCATTCGGCCTCCGTTTTGCTTGCCGTTTGCGCCGGCGTGCCTTATTTATCGTTCGGTCGATATCACATCGGTACTTCAAAGAGAATTACAAACGTTTTTTTTTCATACTTTTTTTCGTACCCATAGAGTACTTAGCGTGTGATTTTTGATTTCTTGTACAAGGCCATTCGGCCTCCGTTTTGCTTGCCGTTTGCGCCGGCGTGCCTTATTTATCGTTACGGTCGATATCACATCGGTACTTCAAAGAGAATTACAAACGTTTTTTTCGTACTTTTTTTCGTACCCATAGAGTACTTAAGCGTGTGATTTTTGATTCCTTGTACAAGGCCATTCGGCCTCCGTTTTGCTTGCCGTTTGCGCCGGCGTGCCTTATTTATCGTTCTGGTCGATATCACATCAGTACTTCAAAGAGAATTACAAACGTTTTTTTCGTACTTTTTTTCGTACCCATAGAGTACTTATTTGTGTGATTTTTGATTTCTTGTACAAGGCCATTCTGGCCTCCGTTTTGCTTGCCGTTTGCGCCGGCGTGCCTTATTTATCGTTCTGGTCGATATCACATCGGTACTTCAAAGAGAATTACAAACGTTTTTTTTTCGTACTTTTTTTCGTACCCATAGAGTACTTAAGCTGTGTGATTTTTGATTCCTTGTACAAGGCCATTCGGCCTCCGTTTTGCTTGCCGTTTGCGCCGGCGTGCCTTATTTATCGTTCGGTCGATATCACATCGGTACTTCAAAGAGAATTACAAACGTTTTTTTCGTACTTTTTTTCGTACCCATAGAGTACTTAAGCTCGTGTGATTTTTGATTTCTTGTACAGGCCATTCGGCCTCCGTTTTGCTTGCCGTTTGCGCCGGCGTGCCTTATTTATCGTTCGGTCGATATCACATCGGTACTTCAAAGAGAATTACAAACGTTTTTTTTTCGTACTTTTTTTCGTACCCATAGAGTACTTAGCGTGTGATTTTTGATTCTTGTACAAGGCCATTCGGCCTCCGTTTTGCTTGCCGTTTGCGCCGGCGTGCCTTATTTATCGTTCGGTCGATATCACATCGGTACTTCAAAGAGAATTACAAACGTTTTTTTTTCGTACTTTTTTTCGTACCCATAGAGTACTTAGCTTGTGTGATTTTTGATTCTTGTACAAGGCCATTCGGCCTCCGTTTTGCTTGCCGTTTGCGCCGGCGTGCCTTATTTATCGTTCGGTCGATATCACATCGGTACTTCAAAGAGAATTACAAACATTTTTTTTCGTACTTTTTTTCGTACCCGTAGAGTACTTAGCGTGTGATTTTTGATTCCTTGTACAAGGCCATTCGGCCTCCGTTTTGCTTGCCGTTTGCGCCGGCGTGCCTTATTTATCGTTCGGTCGATATCACATCGGTACTTCAAAGAGAATTACAAACGTTTTTTTTCGTACTTTTTTTCGTACCCATAGAGTACTTAGCGTGTGATTTTTGATTTCTTGTACAAGGCCATTCGGCCTCCGTTTTGCTTGCCGTTTGCGCCGGCGTGCCTTATTTATCGTTCGGTCGATATCACATCGGTACTTCAAAGAGAATTACAAACGTTTTTTTTTTTCGTACTTTTTTTCGTACCCATAGAGTACTTAAGCGTGTGATTTTTGATTCCTTGTACAAGGCCATTTCGGCCTCCGTTTTGCTTGCCGTTTGCGCCGGCGTGCCTTATTTATCGTTCGGTCGATATCACATCGGTACTTCAAAGAGAATTACAAACGTTTTTTTTTTTTTTCGTACTTTTTTTCGTACCCGTAGAGTACTTAAGCTGTGTGATTTTTGATTTCTTGTACAAGGCCATTCGGCCTCCGTTTTGCTTGCCGTTTGCGCCGGCGTGCCTTATTTATCGTTCGGTCGATATCACATCGGTACTTCAAAGAGAATTACAAACGTTTTTTTTTCGTACTTTTTTTCGTACCCATAGAGTACTTAAGCGTGTGATTTTTGATTTCTTTTACAAGGCCATTCTGGCCTCCGTTTTGCTTGCCGTTTGCGCCGGCGTGCCTTATTTATCGTTCTGATCGATATCACATCGGTACTTCAAAGAGAATTACAAAACGTTTTTTTTCATACTTTTTTTCGTACCCATAGAGTACTTAACTGTGTGATTTTTGATTTCTTGTACAAGGCCATTCTGGCCTCCGTTTTGCTTGCAGTTTGCGCCGGCGTGCCTTATTTATCGTTATGGTCGATATCACATCAGTACTTCAAAGAGAATTACAAACGTTTTTTTTCGTACTTTTTTTTCGTTCTCATAGAGTACTTAACTGTGTGATTTTTGATTCCTTGTACAAGGCCATTCTGGCCTCCGTTTTGCTTCCCGTTTGCGCCGGCATGCCTTATTTATCGTTCTGGTCGATATCACATCAGTACTTCAAAGAGAATTACAAACGTTTTTTTTCATACTTTTTTTCGTACCCATAGAGTACTTAATGTGTGATTTTTGATTTCTTGTACAAGGCCATTCGGCCTGTTTGCGCCGGCGTGCCTTATTTATCGTTCGGTCGATATCACATCGGTACTTCAAAGAGAATTACAAACGTTTTTTTCGTACTTTTTTTTCGTACCCATAGAGTACTTAAGCGTGTGATTTTTGATTCCTTGTACAAGGCCATTCGGCCTCCGTTTTGCTTGCCGTTTGCGCCGGCGTGCCTTATTTATCGTTCTGGTCGATATCAAATCGTACTTCAAAGAGAATTACAAACGTTTTTTTCGTACTTTTTTTCGTACCCATAGAGTACTTATTTGTGTGATTTTTGATTCCTTGTACAAGGCCATTCTGGCCTCCGTTTTGCTTGCCGTTTGCGCCGGCGTGCCTTATTTATCGTTCTGGTCGATATCACATCGGTACTTCAAAGAGAATTACAAACGTTTTTTTTTCGTACTTTTTTTCGTACCCATAGAGTACTTAAGCGTGTGATTTTTGATTCCTTGTACAAGGCCATTCGGCCTCCGTTTTGCTTGCCGTTTGCGCCGGCGTGCCTTATTTATCGTTCGGTCGATATCACATCGGTACTTCAAAGAGAATTACAAACGTTTTTTTTTTTCGTACTTTTTTTCGTACCCATAGAGTACTTAAGCGTGTGATTTTTGATTCCTTGTACAAGGCCATTCGGCCTCCGTTTTGCTTGCCGTTTGCGCCGGCGTGCCTTATTTATCGTTCGGTCGATATCACATCGTACTTCAAAGAGAATTACAAACGTTTTTTTTCGTACTTTTTTTCGTACCCATAGAGTACTTAACGTGTGATTTTTGATTTCTTGTACAAGGCCATTCGGCCTCCGTTTTGCTTGCCGTTTGCGCCGGCGTGCCTTATTTATCGTTCGGTCGATATCACATCGGTACTTCAAAGAGAATTACAAACATTTTTTTTCGTACTTTTTTTCGTACCCATAGAGTACTTAAGCGTGTGATTTTTGATTCTTGTACAAGGCCATTCGGCCTCCGTTTTGCTTGCCCGTTTGCGCCGGCGTGCCTTATTTATCGTTCGGTCGATATCACATCGGTACTTCAAAGAGAATTACAAACGTTTTTTTTTCGTACTTTTTTTCGTACCCATAGAGTACTTAGCGTGTGATTTTTGATTCCTTGTACAAGGCCATTCGGCCTCCGTTTTGCTTGCCGTTTGCGCCGGCGTGCCTTATTTATCGTTCGGTCGATATCACATCGTACTTCAAAGAGAATTACAAACGTTTTTTTTTCGTACTTTTTTTCGTACCCATAGAGTACTTAAGCGTGTGATTTTTGATTCCTTGTACAAGGCCATTCTCGCCTCCGTTTTGCTTGCCGTTTGCGCCGGCGTGCCTTATTTATCGTTCGGTCGATATCACATCGGTACTTCAAAGAGAATTACAAACGTTTTTTTTTTTCGTACTTTTTTTCGTACCCATAGAGTACTTAACGTGTGATTTTTGATTCCTTGTACAAGGCCATTCGGCCTCCGTTTTGCTTGCCGTTTGCGCCGGCGTGCCTTATTTATCGTTCGGTCGATATCACATCGGTACTTCAAAGAGAATTACAAACGTTTTTTTTCGTACTTTTTTTCGTACCCATAGAGTACTTAAGCGTGTGATTTTTGATTCCTTGTACAAGGCCATTCGGCCTCCGTTTTGCTTGCCGTTTGCGCCGGCGTGCCTTATTTATCGTTCGGTCGATATCACATCGGTACTTCAAAGAGAATTACAAACGTTTTTTTTTCGTACTTTTTTTCGTACCCATAGAGTACTTAAGCGTGTGATTTTTGATTCCTTGTACAAGGCCATTCGGCCTCCGTTTTGCTTGCCGTTTGCGCCGGCGTGCCTTATTTATCGTTCGGTCGATATCACATCGGTACTTCAAAGAGAATTACAAACGTTTTTTTCGTACTTTTTTTCGTACCCATAGAGTACTTAAGCGTGTGATTTTTGATTCCTTGTACAAGGCCATTCGGCCTCCGTTTTGCTTGCCGTTTGCGCCGGCGTGCCTTATTTATCGTTCGGTCGATATCACATCGGTACTTCAAAGAGAATTACAAACGTTTTTTTTTCGTACTTTTTTTCGTACCCATAGAGTACTTAGCGTGTGATTTTTGATTCCTTGTACAAGGCCATTCGGCCTCCGTTTTGCTTGCCGTTTGCGCCGGCGTGCCTTATTTATCGTTCGGTCGATATCACATCGTACTTCAAAGAGAATTACAACGTTTTTTTTTTCGTACTTTTTTTCGTACCCATAGAGTACTTAAGCGTGTGATTTTTGATTCCTTGTACAAGGCCATTCGGCCTCCGTTTTGCTTGCCGTTTGCGCCGGCGTGCCTTATTTATCGTTCGGTCGATATCACATCGGTACTTCAAAGAGAATTACAAACGTTTTTTTTTCGTACTTTTTTTCGTACCCATAGAGTACTTAAGCGTGTGATTTTTGATTCCTTGTACAAGGCCATTCGGCCTCCGTTTTGCTTGCCGTTTGCGCCGGCGTGCCTTATTTATCGTTCGGTCGATATCACATCGGTACTTCAAAGAGAATTACAAACGTTTTTTTTTTCGTACTTTTTTTCGTACCCATAGAGTACTTAGCGTGTGATTTTTGATTCCTTGTACAAGGCCATTCGGCCTCCGTTTTGCTTGCCGTTTGCGCCGGCGTGCCTTATTTATCGTTCGGTCGATATCACATCGGTACTTCAAAGAGAATTACAAACGTTTTTTTTCGTACTTTTTTTCGTACCCATAGAGTACTTAAGCGTGTGATTTTTGATTCCTTGTACAAGGCCATTCGGCCTCCGTTTTGCTTGCCGTTTGCGCCGGCGTGCCTTATTTATCGTTCGGTCGATATCACATCGGTACTTCAAAGAGAATTACAAACGTTTTTTTCGTACTTTTTTTCGTACCCATAGAGTACTTAAGCGTGTGATTTTTGATTCCTTGTACAAGGCCATTCGGCCTCCGTTTTGCTTGCCGTTTGCGCCGGCGTGCCTTATTTATCGTTCGGTCGATATCACATCGGTACTTCAAAGAGAATTACAAACGTTTTTTTCGTACTTTTTTTCGTACCCATAGAGTACTTAACGCGTGTGATTTTTGATTCCTTGTACAAGGCCATTCGGCCTCCGTTTTGCTTGCCGTTTGCGCCGGCGTGCCTTATTTATCGTTTCGGTCGATATCACATCGTACTTCAAAGAGAATTACAAACATTTTTTTTTCGTACTTTTTTTTCGTACCCATAGAGTACTTAAGCGTGTGATTTTTGATTCCTTGTACAAGGCCATTCGGCCTCCGTTTTGCTTGCCGTTTGCGCCGGCGTGCCTTATTTATCGTTCGGTCGATATCACATCGGTACTTCAAAGAGAATTACAAACGTTTTTTTTCGTACTTTTTTTCGTACCCATAGAGTACTTAACTGTGTGATTTTTGATTCCTTGTACAAGGCCATTCGGCCTCCGTTTTGCTTGCCGTTTGCGCCGGCGTGCCTTATTTATCGTTCGGTCGATATCACATCGGTACTTCAAAGAGAATTACAAACGTTTTTTTTCGTACTTTTTTTCGTACCCATAGAGTACTTAACGTGTGATTTTTGATTCCTTGTACAAGGCCATTCGGCCTCCGTTTTGCTTGCCGTTTGCGCCGGCGTGCCTTATTTATCGTTCGGTCGATATCACATCGGTACTTCAAAGAGAATTACAAACGGTGTGATTTTTTTTTTCGTACTTTTTTTTCGTACCCATAGAGTACTTAGCTTTGTGTGATTTTGATTCCTTGTACAAGGCCATTCGGCCTCCGTTTTGCTTGCCGTTTGCGCCGGCGTGCCTTATTTATCGTTCGGTCGATATCACATCGTACTTCAAAGAGAATTACAAACGTTTTTTTTCGTACTTTTTTTCGTACCCATAGAGTACTTAAGCGTGTGATTTTTGATTCCTTGTACAAGGCCATTCGGCCTCCGTTTTGCTTGCCGTTTGCGCCGGCGTGCCTTATTTATCGTTCGGTCGATATCACATCGGTACTTCAAAGAGAATTACAAACGTTTTTTTTCGTACTTTTTTTCGTACCCATAGAGTACTTAAGCGTGTGATTTTTGATTCCTTGTACAAGGCCATTCGGCCTCCGTTTTGCTTGCCGTTTGCGCCGGCGTGCCTTATTTATCGTTCGGTCGATATCACATCGGTACTTCAAAGAGAATTACAAACGTTTTTTTTCGTACTTTTTTTCGTACCCATAGAGTACTTAAGCGTGTGATTTTTGATTCCTTGTACAAGGCCATTCGGCCTCCGTTTTGCTTGCCGTTTGCGCCGGCGTGCCTTATTTATCGTTCGGTCGATATCACATCGGTACTTCAAAGAGAATTACAAACGTTTTTTTTCGTACTTTTTTTCGTACCCATAGAGTACTTAACGGTGTGATTTTTGATTCCTTGTACAAGGCCATTCGGCCTCCGTTTTGCTTGCCGTTTGCGCCGGCGTGCCTTATTTATCGTTCGGTCGATATCACATCGTACTTCAAAGAGAATTACAAACGTTTTTTTTCGTACTTTTTTTCGTACCCATAGAGTACTTAAGCGTGTGATTTTGATTCCTTGTACAAGGCCATTTCGGCCTCCGTTTTGCTTGCCGTTTGCGCCGGCGTGCCTTATTTATCGTTCGGTCGATATCACATCGTACTTCAAAGAGAATTACAAACATTTTTTTTCGTACTTTTTTTCGTACCCATAGAGTACTTAAGCGTGTGATTTTTGATTCCTTGTACAAGGCCATTCGGCCTCCGTTTTGCTTGCCGTTTGCGCCGGCGTGCCTTATTTATCGTTCGGTCGATATCACATCGTACTTCAAAGAGAATTACAAACATTTTTTTTCGTACTTTTTTTCGTACCCATAGAGTACTTAAGCGTGTGATTTTTGATTCCTTGTACAAGGCCATTCGGCCGTTCCGTTTTGCTTGCCGTTTATTGCCGGCGTGCCTTATTTATCGTTCTGGTCGATATCACATTGATACATATCATGGAGACTCAAGTAATGACCTTGAAGACGTTGAGAGTATGGATCCACTTCAACTTCATGATGGTCCGGTTACGAGAGCTCGAAAGAGAAGATTTGAGGATGCTTTGAAGAACATCGTTTTGGCAAGCTCTCAACAATACGTTGAGGAGTTGAAGCATGAAGACTTGTCCATTTTATTAATAATAACTTGTAATTGGGGTTAAGGGGTTTTTTGGGAAGTTTTGTCTATTTTTAGTAACCTTGCCATAAATAGCCTATTTTGGCCAAACCCGACATCCACTTACTATTTTTGGATTTTGACCCTACCATCCACATGTCCTACATCCTTTTAAGGTATACCTTACCTTAATTCTTGATGTCCTACCCATTTACCCTTCCTAAAGGTCAATAACCTTTTCACCTTAACTTTGGGAAACTTTTCTTTCCATTTTTGTTAAGCCCCAAGACTTGTCCAAGACTTGGCCTAGACATACCTTGGGCGCCTATCCCTATCCCACATCGAAAATATGCTTAGCCAAACTTCCAAATCCCAACTATAAGTTGTTTTTCTACCACATTGCTAGTTTGTGGGAAGTTGCATTTTCTTGTTGCCTATATAAGGCTTTGTCTTGCTAATGTAATACTTAGACAATATTTGAGTGAAAAACTTTATGTTTGTTTTAGTTAAACAATTACCTTGCTGATTAGGTGAGTGTTTAATCTTGAGAACTTATCAAAAGTCCGAGCAGCTTTTGTGCGACGTTCTCAGCTTGGTGATCCCGAAGTGCTGATTCTTAGGGAGATCTAAGTTTGGCTCAATTATCCTTCTCTTTTCTATCATTTTTCGTGTAAGTTCTTTTCTTTTCTTTGTTAAATTCGTGTTCTTCATGTTTAGTTTTGAATACCTTAATCTAGATCATAGCTTGTTTCATATCATTTGGTATCAGAGATAGTTGATTTAGGTGTTCATATCTTTGTTTCCTTGTTTCTTCTTGTTCTTAATCATATCTCCTTCCCAAAAAAAAAAATTTCGTTACATATCTAAAAAAAAAAAAACCAATTGTATCCTTTATCAAGCATAAACAACGAATCCCATAGCCATCTTTAGCATATACACGTGCACTTTCCTTTCTTATATGTTCTGTTTGATTGCTTGTTATGTGATTGTTTGGTTAAAACTGCAAATTATCATCTAATCAGCCTCTTCTTAGCCCTAAATTTCCAGCCCATTTTGTTCATGTCACACGGCTGCTTCAACTTGCTTGTTACCATTGCCTTTTTGTGTTCCTAGACATAAATTGTCATCAAGTTGCCTTTAGTAACCATTGTTTGATCATAACAGCACCTTTATTGTTTGTAAGTTTGAAAGTTGTTTAGCTTTCTCTAGATACAAAAAAAAAAAAAAAAAAAAAAATATAACAAACAAAAATATAAAAAAAAAAAAAAAAAAAACAGGCCGTAACTATTCAAAAAAAAATACGAGCCTCAAATTCAAAAAAAAAAAAAAAAAAAAATTTACAGAGAAGAGAAAGTTAGAATACTTGTTTTGTTCTTGGGTGCATGTCATTTGGTTACTACTTTGTGTAACTCTTATTGGAACACACACCTTTATCTTGTCCGTTTTCACTCACCTTAAGCCTTTCTTCCAATCATTCTCAATTCTTAGATTGATTTGGGGGTTAGTCATTTTGGTGCTCATTGAGTTGTGCAATTGTTTGCCATATTTGCTTGTGTTTTTGATTTGTTTGACGGTTAGCACTCACCTACGGCAAGTTTTGAGCGTGAGTGTAAACACGAGCGTTTTTGTGAGGTATCATGGCTGAACAAGACGAAACTAATTGGGAAGGTAGATTTCGCCTTCATCAAGAGGCAGTAAATGGTGATATGAATCGTCGTTTTGAGGAAGTTCAACAAGGTATTGCGGATCAAATTCTTTGAATTGTTCCAACAAGCATGGTATTGGTAATGGTGGTGCACGTGGACGTGGTAGAGGTCATAGGGGCCGTGGTAATATGGTGGTCGTGGTGATGTTGGGGGACGTGGTGGTTTTGGTGGTCGAGGTGATGTGGAGGTGATGACTATAGTGACATAGCCGATAATTTTGAGCATGAGGATTATGAACGTGTGCAAGATGATAGTATGCGTGGCCTTAAGTATAAGATACCTTCATTTGATGGTAAATCGATCCGGGTAGATATCTTGAGTGGGAAATGAAGATGAATCAGATTTTTGCGGTTCATGATTATAGTGAAGCGAAGAAAGTTAGGATTGCTACCTTGGAGTTTACGGGTTATGCGATGAGTTGGTGGCATAGCTTTCAAGAGAATCGTCGACGTCGGGGTGAACAACCAATTAATTCGTGGACTCTTTTGACCGAACATATGCGTATCAAATGGGTCCCTAATCATTATTTTCGGGACCAAGGTTTTAAGTTGCAACAACAGTTATCACGGTCGGGGAAATCGGTTGAGGATTTTTACGAGGAAATGCAAGTTACAATGCTTCGGGCTAATATTATTGAACCAGAAGACGTAACCATGCAGCGTTTTTTATGTGGTCTTCGAGATGATATAGCGGGCCAAGTTGAACTCCAAAACTATCAAACTTTAAGTGATATGGTTAATGGCGCATCGATGGTGGAACGTAGGCTTAAGAACCGACGTGAAGAGAGAGCCAAAGTTAATCGTCCTTTTGGTTATCGCAGCTCATTTACGCCTTCTTTTCAACAAGGAGGTTCAGCTAGTTCATCTATTTCAGCCCCTACCAAACAGGTTGAAAGTTCTACTCGTTCTACGAACCATAAATCCAAGTTATCCGAGATTTTGACACCGAATAAAGGCAAGGCTGAAGTTGGACGTTCTCGGGATATTGAGTGCTTTAAATGTAAAGGAAAGGGTCATTATGCTGCCAATTGCCCGAATAAACGCACCATGACCGTGGTTGGACATTCGGCATCAAGTATTACTTACGAGTCTCATTCCGAAGAAGAAGCCGAGGATGATGTTCTTGCTGATCATGCAGACGAGTTGGATGCACATGCCTCTTCTACTTATGGGGCGTGTTATGTCATTAGAAAGACATTGGCTGTTCATGCAAAATTGGACGATTCTATTCAGCGTGAAAACATATTTCAATCAACTTGTGGTATTGCGGGACGGACGTGCAACTACATCATTGATTCCGGGAGTTGTGCAAATTTGGTAAGTCATACTTTGGTTAAGGATTTTCATTTTCCTTTATTACCACATGCACATCCGTATAACTTGCAATGGATGAATGACGAGGCCGATATTCGTGTGTCACATCAAGCATATGTTAAATTTCGAGTTGGTAAAGTGGTTGATGAAGTTTTATGTGATGTAGTTCCGCTTTTTGTCACTCATTTATTGTTAGGTAGACCATGGCAATTTGATAGATCGGCATTGTATAATGGTCGTCTTAATACTTGGTCATTTTCATTGCATGGTCATACGATTACTTTGCATCCCATGACACCTACGCAAGTTCATTCCGAACAATTGCGTATGGCTAGTTCTAGGAAAGCTGCTTCTATAAGTGAGAAAAAATATGTGAATGAGGGAGTAAAAGTTGAAAATCATGGCGTGAATTTGGAGAGAAAAAGACATGAGGGCGTTTTATCACATCTTGAGGGAAGTACTGTCGAACATTGCAAAATGGCAAGGGAGGGCGTTACTTTTGAGGGAGATAACAGGTTGGTGCAGCTTGGTAAGGGTGTGGGATCCTTCAAACACGAGGGTAAAATAAAAGTTGAAAAGAAAGAAAGTAAGGGTGTGAAGCACGGTTTCCTTGCGAAACCTAACTTGATCACTACCACGTTGAATAGTGGTAACTTTGTTTTTCTTATCTATTTTAAGGAAGTCGTTCCAAGTTTTAAATGCTTGGTTTCTTTTGACGACTTAACACCTTCCCTCCCGAGTGTTGTTTGTTCCTTGCTTTGCGGGATTATCGATGTGTTCCCGGATGAAGAACCGAATGGATTACCACCTTGCGAGGTGTGGAACATCAGAATGACTTGGTTCCGGGAGCTACACTTCCTAACCGACCTGCTTATCGAGCCAATCCCGAAGAAACGAAGGAAATACAACGGCAAGTTGCGGAGCTGTTGGAAAAAGGCAAGATCCGAGAGTCCTTAAGCCCTTGTGCCGTGCCGGTGATCGTTGTTCCAAAGAAAAGTGGGGAGTGGCGCATGTGCATGGATTGCCGTGCCATCAACAATATCACGGTTAAATATCGTTATCCGATTCCGCGTTTGGACGATATGCTTGACGAGTTGCACGGTAGTAAGTATTTTTCGAAAATTGATTTACGTAGTGGCTATCATCAAGTTCGTATCCGTGAGGGTGATGAGTGGAAAACCGCTTTTAAAACTAAGTTTGGACTTTATGAGTGGTTGGTCATGCCTTTTGGACTTACGAATGCACCGTCTACATTTATGCGCTTAATGAATGAGGTCCTACGAGAGTTTATTGGTCATTTTGTGGTCGTATATTTTGATGATATATTGGTTTATAGCACCACACTCGATAATCATGTTGCACACTTACAAGCCGTTTTAGACACACTTAGGCGTGCTAAGTTGTATGCTAACTTGAAAAAGTGTGATTTTTGTTTGGATCGAGTTGTCTTTCTTGGTTTTGTAGTAAGTGCGGATGGAGTGGAGGTTGATCACGAAAAGGTTCGAGCTATCAAGGAGTGGCCACAACTAAAAAACGTGGCTGATGTGCGAAGTTTCCTTGGTTTGGCGGGTTTCTACCGACGTTTCGTGAAGGATTTCAGCACCATTGCTGCTCCATTAACGGAACTCATCCGCAAAAACGCACCTTTTACTTGGGGAGATCGCCAAAGGGAGTCTTTTGAACTTTTGAAACTTAAACTTATTTCTGCACCTATACTTGCATTACCTGATTTCGATAAAGTGTTTGAGTTAGAATGTGATGCTTCGGGTGTGGGTGTGGGTGGCGTTTTATTGCAAGAAAAGCGCACTATTGCATATTTTTCTGAAAAATTAAAAGGTGCTCACTTGAATTATTCCACGTATGATAAGGAGTTATATGCTTTAATTCGTTGTTTGCAAACGTGGCAGCACTACCTTAGGCCTCGTGAATTTATTATTCACACGGACCACGAGTCTTTAAAGTATCTTAAAGGTCAAGGTAAGTTGAGTAAGCGACACATTCGGTATATTGAGTTTATCGAATCCTTTCCGTATGTCATTAAGTTTAAGAAAGGGCAAGACAATGTCGTTGCGGATGCTTTGTCTAGACGTCATTCACTTATCACATCTTTGCAGTCGAAATTACTTGGGTTTGAACTTATTAAGGAATTATATCCTAAGGATGTTGATTTTGGTGATGTTTATGCTAAGTGTCCATCTTCTACTTTTCCCGAGTATTCTATACATGATGGTTTTTTATACAAAGGGGATAAGTTATGTATTCCTCGGGCGTCTTTACGTGAGTTTGTTGTTACGAGAATCTCATGGGGGGGAGGGTTAATGGGACACTTTGGTATTGATAAAACTTACGAGATGTTACGCACTCATTTTTATTGGCCTAGGATGCGATCTGATGTGGCTAAGTTTTGTGATTCATGTCTAGTGTGTAAGCATGCTAAATCGAGGTTGAAACCACATGGCTTGTATACTCCTTTACCTATTCCTACATCTCCTTGGACTGATATTTCGATGGATTTTGTGTTAGGCTTACCTAGGTCTAAGAGTGGGAAAGACTCCGTGTTTGTGGTGGTCGATAGATTTTCTAAGATGGCTCATTTCATTCCATGTTCTAAGACTAATGATGCATCTTATGTGGCTGATTTGTTTTTCAAGGAGATAGTACGATTGCATGGGATACCTAGAACCATTGTAAGTGATCGTGATACTAAGTTTGTGAGTCATTTTTGGCGTGTATTATGGCTGCGTTTGGGTACTTACTTGTTATTTTCGACTTCATTTCACCCACGGATCGATGGTCAAACGAAGTAGTTAATCGTGTGTTGGGTCAATTACTTCGAACTGTTGTGAAAAGCAATTTAAAGAATTGGGAGTCATGTTTACCTTATGTCGAGTTCGCATACAATCGTGCTAAGCATTCGCTACTAAATACGCACCCTTTGAACTTGTTTACGGTTTTTCGCCTTCAAAGACACCTTTTGATTATGTTCCATTGCCTCCAGGTGATCAAGTAAGTTTGGATGGAGACGCTAAAGCTGAATTGGTGAAGAAGCTTCATGAGAAAGCAAGGCTGAATGTAGAAAAAGCAACGGAGAACTACGCAAAGCATGCAAACAAAGGGCGGAAAGAGCTGATTTTTGAACCGGGAGATTTGGTGTGGCTACACCTCCGCAAAGATAGATTTCCACATTTTCGCAAGTCCAAGCTCAATCCACGTGGAGATGGTCCATTCCAGGTCTTGGCACGCCTCAACAACAATGCTTACACGCTCGACATCCCTCCGGAGTGGAATATCTCACCAACGTTCAATATTGCCGACTTGTCACCTTATACGGCTGTTTCTGATCTGAGGACAGATCCTTTCCAACCGGGAGGGAGTGATACATATCATGGAGGCTCAAGTAATGACCTTGAAGACGTTGAGAGTATGGATCCACTTCAACTTCAAGATGGTCCGGTTACGAGAGCTCGAAAGAGAAGATTTGAGGATGCTTTGAAGAACATCGTTTTGGCAAGCTCTCAACAATACGTTGAGGAGTTGAAGCATGAAGACTTGTCCATTTTATTAATAATAACTTGTAATTGGGGTTAAGGGGTTTTTTGGGAAGTTTTGTCTATTTTTAGTAACCTTGCCATAAATAGCCTATTTTGGCCAAACCCGACATCCACTTACTATTTTTGGATTTTGACCCTACCATCCACATGTCCTACATCCTTTTAAGGTATACCTTACCTTAATTCTTGATGTCCTACCCATTTACCCTTCCTAAAGGTCAATAACCTTTTCACCTTAACTTTGGGAAACTTTTCTTTCCATTTTTGTTAAGCCCCAAGACTTGTCCAAGACTTGGCCTAGATATACCTTGGGCGCCTATCCCATTATCCCACATCGAAAATATGCTTAGCCAAACTTCCAAATCCCAACTATAAGTTGTTTTTCTACCACATTGCTAGTTTGTGGGAAGTTGCATTTTCTTGTTGCCTATATAAGGCTTTGTCTTGCTAATGTAATACTTAGACAATATTTGAGTGAAAAACTTTATGTTTGTTTTAGTTAAACAATTACCTTGCTGATTAGGTGAGTGTTTAATCTTGAGAACTTATCAAAAGTCCGAGCTTTTGTGCGACGTTCTCGGCTTTGGTGATGCGAACGATTCTTAGGGAGATCTAAGTTTGGCTCAATTATCCTCTCTCTTTTCTATCATTTTTCGTGATCCCTTTGAAGTGTTCTTCATGATTCTTAATCTAGATCATAGCTTGAGATCTAAGTTTGTGTTCAATCTTTATCCTTCTCTTGTTTCTATCATTTTTTTTTTCGTGTAAGTATCTTTATCAAGCATAAAAAAACGAATCATAGCCATCTTTTTTCTTTTTTGTTAAATTCGTGTTCTTTCATGTGATTAGTTTTGAATACCTTAATCTAGATCATAGTTTGTTTCATTTTATCAACCATTGCCTTTTTGTGTTCCTAGACATAAATTGTCATCAAGTTGCCTTTAGTAACCATTGTTTGATCATAACAGCACCTTTATTGTTTGTAAGTTTGAAAGTTGTTTAGCCTTCTCTAGATTACAAAAAAAAAAAAAAAAAAAACGAATAAATATAAAAAAAAAAAAAAAAAAGGCCGTAACTAAAAAAAAAAAAAAACGAGCCTCAAAAATTCAAAAAAAAAAAAAAAAAAAAAAATACGAGCCTCACATTCAAAAAAAAATTACAGAGCAGAGAAAGCTAGAATACTTGTTTTGTTCTTGGGTGCATGTCATTTGGTTACTACTTTGAGTAAATCTTATTGGAACACACACCTTTATCTTGTCCGTTTTCACTCACCTTAAGCCTTTCTTCCAATCATTCTCAATTCTTAGATTGCTTTGGGGGTTAGTCATTTTGGTGCTCATTGAGTTGTGCAATTGTTTGCCATATTTGCTTGTGTTTTTGATTTGTTTGACGGTTAGCACTCACCTACGGCAAGTTTTGAGCGTGAGTGTAAACACGAGCGTTTTTGTGAGGTATCATGGCTGAACAAGACGAAACTAATTGGGAAGGTAGATTTCGCCTTCATCAAGAAGAGGCGAGTAAATGGTGATATGAATCGTCGTTTTGAGGAAGTTCAACAAGGTATTGCGGATCAAATTGCTTTGAATTGTTCCAACAACATGGTATTGGTAATGGTGGTGCACGTGGACGTGGTAGAGGTCATAGGGGCCGTGGTAATATGGTGGTCGTGGTGATGTTGGGGGACGTGGTGGTTTTGGTGGTCGAGGTCATGTGGAGGTGATGACTATAGTGACATAGCTGATAATTTTGAGCATGAGGATTATGAACGTGTGCAAGATGATAGTATGCGTGGCCTTAAGTATAAGATACCTTCATTTGATGGTAAATCGATCCGGGTAGATATCTTGAGTGGGAAATGAAGATGAATCAGATTTTTGCGGTTCATGATTATAGTGAAGCGAAGAAAGTTAGGATTGCTACCTTGGAGTTTACGGGTTATGCGATGAGTTGGTGGCATAGCTTTCAAGAGAATCGTCGACGTCGGGGTGAACAACCAATTAATTCGTGGACTCTTTTGACCGAACATATGCGTATCAAATGGGTCCCTAATCATTATTTTCGGGACCAAGGTTTTAAGTTGCAACAGTTATCACAGTCGGGGAAATCGGTTGAGGATTTTTACGAGGAAATGCAAGTTACAATGCTTCGGGCTAATATTATTGAACCGGAAGAAGACGTAACCATGCGGCGTTTTTTATGTGGTCTTCGAGATGATATAGCGGGCCAAGTTGAACTCCAAAACTATCAAACTTTAAGTGATATGGTTAATGGCGCATCGATGGTGGAACGTAGGCTTAAGAACCGACGTGAAGAGAGAGCCAAAGTTAATCGTCCTTTTGGTTATCGCAGCTCATTTACGCCTTCTTTTCAACAAGGAGGTTCAGCTAGTTCATCTATTTCAGCCCCTACCAAACAGGTTGAAAGTTCTACTCGTTCTACGAACCATAAATCCAAGTTATCCGAGATTTTGACACCGAATAAAGGCAAGGTGAAGTTGGACGTTCTCGGGATATTGAGTGCTTTAAATGTAAAGGAAAGGGTCATTATGCGCCAATTGCCCGAATAAACGCACCATGACCGTGGTTGGACATTCGGCATCAAGTATTACTTACGAGTCTCATTCCGAAGAAGAAGCCGAGGATGATGTTCTTGCTGATCATGCAGACGAGTTGGATGCACATGCCTCTTCTACTTATGGGGCGTGTTATGTCATTAGAAAGACATTGGCTGTTCATGCAAAATTGGACGATTCTATTCAGCGTGAAAACATATTTCAATCAACTTGTGGTATTGCGGGACGGACGTGCAACTACATCATTGATTCCGGGAGTTGTGCAAATTTGGTAAGTCATACTTTGGTTAAGGATTTTCATTTTCCTTTATTACCACATGCACATCCGTATAACTTGCAATGGATGAATGACGAGGTGATATTCGTGTGTCACATCAAGCATATGTTAAATTTCGAGTTGGTAAAGTGGTTGATGAAGTTTTATGTGATGTAGTTCCGCTTTTTGTCACTCATTTATTGTTAGGTAGACCATGGCAATTTGATAGATCAGCATTGTATAATGGTCGTCTTAATACTTGGTCATTTTCATTGCATGGTCATACGATTACTTTGCATCCCATGACACCTACGCAAGTTCATTCCGAACAATTGCGTATGGCTAGTTCTAGGAAAGCTGCTTCTATAAGTGAGAAAAAAAATGTGAATGAGGGAGTAAAAGTTGAAAATCATGGCGTGAATTTGGAGAGAAAAAGACATGAGGGCGTTTTATCACATCTTGAGGGAAGTATCTTGTCGAAAATTGCAAAATGGCAAGGGAGGGCGTTACTTTTGAGGGAGATAAAAGGTTGGTGCAGCTTGGTAAGGGTGTGGGATCCTTCAAACACGAGGGTAAAATAAAAGTTGAAAAGAAAGAAAGTAAGGGTGTGAAGCACGTTTCCTTGCGAAACCTAACTTGATCACTACCACGTTGAATAGTGGTAACTTTGTTTTTCTTATCTATTTTAAGGAAGTCGTTCCAAGTTTTAAATGCTTGGTTTCTTTTGACGACTTAACACCTTCCCTCCCGAGTGTTGTTTGTTCCTTGCTTTGCGGGATTATCGATGTGTTCCCGGATGAAGAACCGAATGGATTACCACCTTTGCGAGGTGTGGAACATCAGATTGACTTGGTTCCGGGAGCTACACTTCCCAACCGACCTGCTTATCGAGCCAATCCCGAAGAAACGAAGGAAATACAACGGCAAGTTGCGGAGCTGTTGGAAAAAGGCAAGATCCGAGAGTCCTTAAGCCCTTGTGCCGTGCCGGTGATCGTTGTTCCAAAGAAAAGTGGGGAGTGGCGCATGTGCATGGATTGCCGTGCCATCAACAATATCACGGTTAAATATCGTTATCCGATTCCGCGTTTGGACGATATGCTTGACGAGTTGCACGGTAGTAAGTATTTTTCGAAAATTGATTTACGTAGTGGCTATCATCAAGTTCGTATCCGTGAGGGTGATGAGTGGAAAACCGCTTTTAAAACTAAGTTTGGACTTTATGAGTGGTTGGTCATGCCTTTTGGACTTACGAATGCACCGTCTACATTTATGCGCTTAATGAATGAGGTCCTACGAGAGTTTATTGGTCATTTTGTGGTCGTATATTTTGATGATATATTGGTTTATAGCACCACACTCGATAATCATGTTGCACACTTACAAGCCGTTTTAGACACACTTAGGCGTGCTAAGTTGTATGCTAACTTGAAAAAGTGTGATTTTTGTTTGGATCGAGTTGTCTTTCTTGGTTTTGTAGTAAGTGCGGATGGAGTGGAGGTTGATCACGAAAAGGTTCGAGCTATCAAGGAGTGGCCACAACTAAAAAACGTGGGCGATGTGCGAAGTTTCCTTGGTTTGGCGGGTTTCTACCGACGTTTCGTGAAGGATTTCAGCACCATTCTTTGCTCCATTAACGGAACTCATCCGCAAAAACGCACCTTTTACTTGGGGAGATCGCCAAAGGGAGTCTTTTGAACTTTTGAAACTTAAACTTATTTACTCGCACCTATACTTGCATTACCCGATTTCGATAAAGTGTTTGAGTTAGAATGTGATGCTTCGGGTGTGGGTGTGGGTGGCGTTTTATTGCAAGAAAAGCGCACTATTGCATATTTTTCGAAAAATTAAAAGGTGCTCACTTGAATTATTCCACGTATGATAAGGAGTTATATGCTTTAATTCGTTGTTTGCAAACGTGGCAAAGCACTACCTTAGGCCTCGTGAATTTATTATTCACACGGACCACGAGTCTTTAAAGTATCTTAAAGGTCAAGGTAAGTTGAGTAAGCGACACATTCGGTATATTGAGTTTATCGAATCCTTTCCGTATGTCATTAAGTTTAAGAAAGGGCAAGACAATGTCGTTGCGGATGCTTTGTCTAGACGTCATTCACTTATCACATCTTTGCAGTCGAAATTACTTGGGTTTGAACTTATTAAGGAATTATATCCTAAGGATGTTGATTTTGGTGATGTTTATGCTAAGTGTCCATCTTCTACTTTTCCCGAGTATTCTATACATGATGGTTTTTTATACAAAGGGGATAAGTTATGTATTCCTCGGGCGTCTTTACGTGAGCTGTTGTTACGAGAATCTCATGGGGGAGGGTTAATGGGACACTTTGGTATTGATAAAACTTACGAGATGTTACGCACTCATTTTTATTGGCCTAGGATGCGATCTGATGTGGCTAAGTTTTGTGATTCATGTCTAGTGTGTAAGCATGCTAAATCGAGGTTGAAACCACATGGCTTGTATACTCCTTTACCTATTCCTACATCTCCTTGGACTGATATTTCGATGGATTTTGTGTTAGGCTTACCTAGGTCTAAGAGTGGGAAAGACTCCGTGTTTGTGGTGGTCGATAGATTTTCTAAGATGGCTCATTTCATTCCATGTTCTAAGACTAATGATGCATCTTATGTGGCTGATTTGTTTTTCAAGGAGATAGTACGATTGCATGGGATACCTAGAACCATTGTAAGTGATCGTGATACTAAGTTTGTGAGTCATTTTTGGCGTGTATTATGGCTGCGTTTGGGTACTTACTTGTTATTTTCGACTTCATTTCACCCACAGACTGATGGTCAAACAGAAGTAGTTAATCGTGTGTTGGGTCAATTACTTCGAACTGTTGTGAAAAGCAATTTAAAGAATTGGGAGTCATGTTTACCTTATGTCGAGTTCGCATACAATCGTGCTAAGCATTCGCTACTAAATACGCACCCTTTGAACTTGTTTACGGTTTTTACGCCTTCAAGACACCTTTTGATTATGTTCCATTGCCTCCAGGTGATCAAGTAAGTTTGGATGGAGACGCTAAAGCTGAATTGGTGAAGAAGCTTCATGAGAAAGCAAGGCTGAATGTAGAAAAAGCAACGGAGAACTACGCAAAGCATGCAAACAAAGGGCGGAAAGAGCTGATTTTTGAACCGGGAGATTTGGTGTGGCTACACCTCCGCAAAGATAGATTTCCACATTTTCGCAAGTCCAAGCTCAATCCACGTGGAGATGGTCCATTTCAGGTCTTGGCACGCCTCAACAACAATGCTTACACGCTCGACATCCCTCCGGAGTGGAATATCTCACCAACGTTCAATATTGCCGACTTGTCACCTTATACGGCTGTTTCTGATCTGAGGACAGATCCTTTCCAACCGGGAGGGAGTGATACATATCATGGAGGCTCAAGTAATGACCTTGAAGACGTTGAGAGTATGGATCCACTTCAACTTCAAGATGGTCCGGTTACGAGAGCTCGAAAGAGAAGATTTGAGGATGCTTTGAAGAACATCGTTTTGGCAAGCTCTCAACAATACGTTGAGGAGTTTAAGCATGAAGACTTGTCCATTTTATTAATAATAACTTGTAATTGGGGTTAAGGGGTTTTTTGGGAAGTTTTGTCTATTTTTAGTAACCTTGCCATAAATAGCCTATTTTGGCCAAACCCGACATCCACTTACTATTTTTGGATTTTGACCCTACCATCCACATGTCCTACATCCTTTTAAGGTATACCTTACCTTAATTCTTGATGTCCTACCCATTTACCCTTCCTAAAGGCCAATAACCTTTTCACCTTAACTTTGGGAAACTTTTCTTTCCATTTTTGTTAAGCCCCAAGACTTGTCCAAGACTTGGCCTAGACATACCTTGGGCGCCTATCCCTTTATCCCACATCGAAAATATGCTTAGCCAAACTTCCAAATCCCAACTATAAGTTGTTTTTCTACCACATTGCTAGTTTGTGGGAAGTTGCATTTTCTTGTTGCCTATATAAGGCTTTGTCTTGCTAATGTAATACTTAGACAATATTTGAGTGAAAAACTTTATGTTTGTGAAACTTTAGTTAAACAATTACCTTGCCGATTAGGTGAGTGTTTAATCTTGAGAACTTATCAAAAGTCCGAGCAACTTTTGTGCGACGTTCTCGACTTGGTGATCCCGAAGTGCGATTCTTAGGGAGATCTAAGTTTGGCTCAACTATCCTTCTCTTTTCTATCATTTTTCGTGTAAGTTCTTTTCTTTTCTTTGTTAAATTCGTGTTCTTCATGTTTAGTTTTGAATACCTTAATCTAGATCATAGCTTGTTTCATATCATTTGGTATCGAGATAGTTGATTTAGCCGTTTCATATCTTTGTTTGCCTTATTTTCGTTCTTCGATTCACATCATTCAAAGAGAATTACAAACGTTTTTTTTTTTACTTTTTTCTTTGCGCCGAATTGTATCCTTTGCCTTATTTATCGATTTCGTCGATATCTTGTACATCGGCCTCCGTTTTGCTTGCCGTTTACTTCAAAGAGAATTACAAACGTTTTTTTTTCGTACTTTTTTTCGTACCCATAGAGTACTTAACTGTGTGATTTTTGATTCCTTGTACAAGGCCATTCGGCCTCCGTTTTGCTTGCCGTTTGCGCCGGCGTGCCTTATTTATCGTTACGGTCGATATCACATCGGTACTTCAAAGAGAATTACAAACGTTTTTTTTCGTACTTTTTTTCGTACCCATAGAGTACTTAGCGTGTGATTTTTGATTCCTTGTACAAGGCCATTCGGCCTCCGTTTTGCTTGCCGTTTGCGCCGGCGTGCCTTATTTATCGTTCGGTCGATATCACATCGGTACTTCAAAGAGAATTACAAACGTTTTTTTCGTACTTTTTTTCGTACCCATAGAGTACTTAAGCGTGTGATTTTTGATTCCTTGTACAAGGCCATTCGGCCTCCGTTTTGCTTGCCGTTTGCGCCGGCGTGCCTTATTTATCGTTCGGTCGATATCACATCGGTACTTCAAAGAGAATTACAAACGTTTTTTTTCGTACTTTTTTTCGTACCCATAGAGTACTTAGCGTGTGATTTTTGATTCCTTGTACAAGGCCATTCGGCCTCCGTTTTGCTTGCCGTTTGCGCCGGCGTGCCTTATTTATCGTTCGGTCGATATCACATCGGTACTTCAAAGAGAATTACAAACGTTTTTTTTTCGTACTTTTTTTTCGTACCCATAGAGTACTTAAGCTGTGTGATTTTTGATTCCTTGTACAAGGCCATTTCGGCCTCCGTTTTGCTTGCCGTTTGCGCCGGCGTGCCTTATTTATCGTTCGGTCGATATCACATCGGTACTTCAAAGAGAATTACAAACGTTTTTTTTTTCGTTTTTTTCGTACCCATAGAGTACTTAACTGTGTGATTTTTGATTCCTTGTACAAGGCCATTCTGGCCTCCGTTTTGCTTGCCGTTTGCGCCGGCGTGCCTTATTTATCGTTCTGGTCGATATCACATCACATCGGTACTTCAAAGAGAATTACAAACGTTTTTTTTCGTACTTTTTTTCGTACCCATAGAGTACTTAGCGTGTGATTTTTGATTCCTTGTACAAGGCCATTCGGCCTCCGTTTTGCTTGCCGTTTGCGCCGGCGTGCCTTATTTATCGTTCGGTCGATATCACATCGGTACTTCAAAGAGAATTACAAACGTTTTTTTTTCGTACTTTTTTTCGTACCCATAGAGTACTTAAGCGTGTGATTTTTGATTCCTTGTACAAGGCCATTCGGCCTCCGTTTTGCTTGCCGTTTGCGCCGGCGTGCCTTATTTATCGTTCGGTCGATATCACATCGGTACTTCAAAGAGAATTACAAACGTTTTTTTTTTCGTACTTTTTTTCGTACCCATAGAGTACTTAAGCGTGTGATTTTTGATTCCTTGTACAAGGCCATTCGGCCTCCGTTTTGCTTGCCGTTTGCGCCGGCGTGCCTTATTTATCGTTCGGTCGATATCACATCGTACTTCAAAGAGAATTACAAACGTTTTTTTCGTACTTTTTTTCTTACCCATAGAGTACTTAACTGTGTGATTTTTGATTCCTTGTACAAGGCCATTCGGCCTCCGTTTTGCTTGCCGTTTGCGCCGGCGTGCCTTATTTATCGTCGTTCGGTCGATATCACATCGGTACTTCAAAGAGAATTACAAACGTTTTTTTTTCGTACTTTTTTTCGTACCCATAGAGTACTTAAGCGTGTGATTTTTGATTCCTTGTACAAGGCCATTCGGCCTCCGTTTTGCTTGCCGTTTGCGCCGGCGTGCCTTATTTATCGTTCGGTCGATATCACATCGGTACTTCAAAGAGAATTACAAACGTTTTTTTTTCGTACTTTTTTTCGTACCCATAGAGTACTTAATGTGTGATTTTTGATTCCTTGTACAAGGCCATTCGGCCTCCGTTTTGCTTGCCGTTTGCGCCGGCGTGCCTTATTTATCGTTCGGTCGATATCACATCGGTACTTCAAAGAGAATTAATTACCAACATTTTTTTTTTTTCGTACTTTTTTTCGTACCCATAGAGTACTTAATGTGTGATTTTTGATTCCTTGTACAAGGCCATTTCGGCCTCCGTTTTGCTTGCCGTTTGCGCCGGCGTGCCTTATTTATCGTTTCGGTCGATATCACATCGGTACTTCAAAGAGAATTACAAACGTTTTTTTCGTACTTTTTTTCGTACCCATAGAGTACTTAAGCGTGTGATTTTTGATTCCTTGTACAAGGCCATTCGGCCTCCGTTTTGCTTGCCGTTTGCGCCGGCGTGCCTTATTTATCGTTCGGTCGATATCACATCGGTACTTCAAAGAGAATTACAAACGTTTTTTTTTCGTACTTTTTTTCGTACCCATAGAGTACTTAACGTGTGATTTTTGATTCCTTGTACAAGGCCATTTCGGCCTCCGTTTTGCTTGCCGTTTGCGCCGGCGTGCCTTATTTATCGTTCGGTCGATATCACATCGTACTTCAAAGAGAATTACAAACGTTTTTTTTCGTACTTTTTTTCGTACCCATAGAGTACTTAAGCTTTCGTGTGATTTTTGATTCCTTGTACAAGGCCATTCGGCCTCCGTTTTGCTTGCCGTTTGCGCCGGCGTGCCTTATTTATCGTTCGGTCGATATCACATCGGTACTTCAAAGAGAATTACAAATTTTTTTTTCGTACTTTTTTTCGTACCCATAGAGTACTTAGCGTGTGATTTTTGATTCCTTGTACAAGGCCATTCGGCCTCCGTTTTGCTTGCCGTTTGCGCCGGCGTGCCTTATTTATCGTTCGGTCGATATCACATCGGTACTTCAAAGAGAATTACAAACGTTTTTTTTCGTACTTTTTTTCGTACCCATAGAGTACTTAGCTCGTGTGATTTTTGATTCCTTGTACAAGGCCATTCGGCCTCCGTTTTGCTTGCCGTTTGCGCCGGCGTGCCTTATTTATCGTTCGGTCGATATCACATCGGTACTTCAAAGAGAATTACAAACGTTTTTTTTTCGTACTTTTTTTCGTACCCATAGAGTACTTAGCTTGTGTGATTTTTGATTCCTTGTACAAGGCCATTCGGCCTCCGTTTTGCTTGCCGTTTGCGCCGGCGTGCCTTATTTATCGTTCGGTCGATATCACATCGGTACTTCAAAGAGAATTACAAACGTTTTTTTTTTTTCGTACTTTTTTTCGTACCCATAGAGTACTTAAGTGTGATTTTTGATTCCTTGTACAAGGCCATTCGGCCTCCGTTTTGCTTGCCGTTTGCGCCGGCGTGCCTTATTTATCGTTCGGTCGATATCACATCGGTACTTCAAAGAGAATTACAAACGTTTTTTTTTCGTACTTTTTTTCGTACCCATAGAGTACTTAAGCGTGTGATTTTTGATTCCTTGTACAAGGCCATTCGGCCTCCGTTTTGCTTGCCGTTTGCGCCGGCGTGCCTTATTTATCGTTCGGTCGATATCACATCGGTACTTCAAAGAGAATTACAAACGTTTTTTTTCGTACTTTTTTTCGTACCCATAGAGTACTTAGCGTGTGATTTTTGATTCCTTGTACAAGGCCATTACGGCCTCCGTTTTGCTTGCCGTTTGCGCCGGCGTGCCTTATTTATCGTTCGGTCGATATCACATCGGTACTTCAAAGAGAATTACAAACGTTTTTTTTTCGTACTTTTTTTCGTACCCATAGAGTACTTAAGCGTGTGATTTTTGATTCCTTGTACAAGGCCATTCGGCCTCCGTTTTGCTTGCCGTTTGCGCCGGCGTGCCTTATTTATCGTTCGGTCGATATCACATCGGTACTTCAAAGAGAATTACAAACTTTTTTTTTTCGTACTTTTTTTCGTACCCATAGAGTACTTAAGCGTGTGATTTTTGATTCCTTGTACAAGGCCATTCGGCCTCCGTTTTGCTTGCCGTTTGCGCCGGCGTGCCTTATTTATCGTTCGGTCGATATCACATCGGTACTTCAAAGAGAATTACAAACATTTTTTTTTCGTACTTTTTTTTTTCGTACCCATAGAGTACTTAGCGTGTGATTTTTGATTCCTTGTACAAGGCCATTCGGCCTCCGTTTTGCTTGCCGTTTGCGCCGGCGTGCCTTATTTATCGTTCTGGTCGATATCACATCAGTACTTCAAAGAGAATTACAAACATTTTTTTTCGTACTTTTTTTCGTACCCATAGAGTACTTAGCTGTGTGATTTTTGATTCCTTGTACAAGGCCATTCTGGCCTCCGTTTTGCTTGCCGTTTGCGCCGGCGTGCCTTATTTATCGTTCGGTCGATATCACATCGGTACTTCAAAGAGAATTACAAACGTTTTTTTTCGTACTTTTTTTCGTACCCATAGAGTACTTAGCGTGTGATTTTTGATTCTTGTACAAGGCCATTCGGCCTCCGTTTTGCTTGCCGTTTGCGCCGGCGTGCCTTATTTATCGTTCGGTCGATATCACATCGGTACTTCAAAGAGAATTACAAACGTTTTTTTTCGTACTTTTTTTCGTACCCATAGAGTACTTAGCGTGTGATTTTTGATTCCTTGTACAAGGCCATTCGGCCTCCGTTTTGCTTGCCGTTTGCGCCGGCGTGCCTTATTTATCGTTCTGGTCGATATCACATCAGTACTTCAAAGAGAATTACAAACGTTTTTTTTTATCGTTCGGTCGATATCACATCAGTACTTCAAAGAGAATTACAAACGTTTTTTTTCGTACTTTTTTTCGTACCCATAGAGTACTTAGCTGTGTGATTTTTGATTCCTTGTACAAGGCCATTCGGCCTCCGTTTTGCTTGCCGTTTGCGCCGGCGTGCCTTATTTATCGTTCGGTCGATATCACATCGGTACTTCAAAGAGAATTACAAACGTTTTTTTTCGTACTTTTTTTCGTACCCATAGAGTACTTAAGCGTGTGATTTTTGATTCCTTGTACAAGGCCATTCGGCCTCCGTTTTGCTTGCCGTTTGCGCCGGCGTGCCTTATTTATCGTTACGGTCGATATCACATCGGTACTTCAAAGAGAATTACAAACGTTTTTTTTCGTACTTTTTTCGTACCCATAGAGTACTTAAGCGTTTGTGTGATTTTTGATTCCTTGTACAAGGCCATTCGGCCTCCGTTTTGCTTGCCGTTTGCGCCGGCGTGCCTTATTTATCGTTCGGTCGATATCACATCGGTACTTCAAAGAGAATTACAAACGTTTTTTTCGTACTTTTTTTCGTACCCATAGAGTACTTAGCGTGACGATTTTTGATTCCTTGTACAAGGCCATTCGGCCTCCGTTTTGCTTGCCGTTTGCGCCGGCGTGCCTTATTTATCGTTACGGTCGATATCACATCGGTACTTCAAAGAGAATTACAAACGTTTTTTTTTCGTACTTTTTTTCGTACCCATAGAGTACTTAAGCGTGTGATTTTTGATTCCTTGTACAAGGCCATTCGGCCTCCGTTTTGCTTGCCGTTTGCGCCGGCGTGCCTTATTTATCGTTTCGGTCGATATCACATCGGTACTTCAAAGAGAATTACAAACGTTTTTTTTTCGTTTCGCCTACGTTTTTTTTCGTACCCATAGAGTACTTAAGCGATTGTGTGATTTTTGATTCCTTGTACAAGGCCATTACGGCCTCCGTTTTGCTTGCCGTTTGCGCCGGCGTGCCTTATTTATCGTTCGGTCGATATCACATCGGTACTTCAAAGAGAATTACAAACGTTTTTTTCGTACTTTTTTTCGTACCCATAGAGTACTTAGCGTGTGATTTTTGATTCCTTGTACAAGGCCATTCGGCCTCCGTTTTGCTTGCCGTTTGCGCCGGCGTGCCTTATTTATCGTTCGGTCGATATCACATCGGTACTTCAAAGAGAATTACAAACGTTTTTTTTTCGTACTTTTTTTCGTACCCATAGAGTACTTAGCTGTGTGATTTTTGATTCCTTGTACAAGGCCATTCGGCCTCCGTTTTGCTTGCCGTTTGCGCCGGCGTGCCTTATTTATCGTTCGGTCGATATCACATCGGTACTTCAAAGAGAATTACAAACGTTTTTTTTCGTACTTTTTTTTCGTACCCATAGAGTACTTAGCTTGTGTGATTTTTGATTCCTTGTACAAGGCCATTCGGCCTCCGTTTTGCTTGCCGTTTGCGCCGGCGTGCCTTATTTATCGTTCGGTCGATATCACATCGGTACTTCAAAGAGAATTACAAACGTTTTTTTTCGTACTTTTTTTCGTACCCATAGAGTACTTAACGTGTGATTTTTGATTCCTTGTACAAGGCCATTACGGCCTCCGTTTTGCTTGCCGTTTGCGCCGGCGTGCCTTATTTATCGTTACGGTCGATATCACATCGGTACTTCAAAGAGAATTACAAACGTTTTTTCGTACTTTTTTCGTACCCATAGAGTACTTAGCGTGTGATTTTTGATTCCTTGTACAAGGCCATTCGGCCTCCGTTTTGCTTGCCGTTTGCGCCGGCGTGCCTTATTTATCGTTCGGTCGATATCACATCGGTACTTCAAAGAGAATTACAAACGTTTTTTTTTTCGTACTTTTTTTCGTACCCATAGAGTACTTAGCGTGTGTGATTTTTGATTCCTTGTACAAGGCCATTCGGCCTCCGTTTTGCTTGCCGTTTGCGCCGGCGTGCCTTATTTATCGTTCGGTCGATATCACATCGGTACTTCAAAGAGAATTACAAACGTTTTTTTTCGTACTTTTTTTCGTACCCATAGAGTACTTAAGCGTGTGATTTTTGATTCTTGTACAAGGCCATTCGGCCTCCGTTTTGCTTGCCGTTTGCGCCGGCGTGCCTTATTTATCGTTCGGTCGATATCACATCGGTACTTCAAAGAGAATTACAAACGTTTTTTTTCGTACTTTTTTTCGTACCCGTAGAGTACTTAACTTGTGTGATTTTTGATTCCTTGTACAAGGCCATTACGGCCTCCGTTTTGCTTGCCGTTTGCGCCGGCGTGCCTTATTTATCGTTACGGTCGATATCACATCGGTACTTCAAAGAGAATTACAAACGTTTTTTTTCGTACTTTTTTTCGTACCCATAGAGTACTTAGCTTAGCGTGTGATTTTTGATTCCTTGTACAAGGCCATTCGGCCTCCGTTTTGCTTGCCGTTTGCGCCGGCGTGCCTTATTTATCGTTCGGTCGATATCACATCGGTACTTCAAAGAGAATTACAAACGTTTTTTTTCGTCGTACCCATTGAAGTACTCGATGCGCTTAACTTTTGTGATTTTTGATTCCTACACGTTTTGCTTGCCGTTTGCGCCGGCGTTTTTTCGTACCCATAGAGTACTTAAGTACTTAAGCGTGTGATTTTTGATTTCTTGTACAAGGCCATTACGGCCTCCGTTTTGCTTGCCGTTTGCGCCGGCGTGCCTTATTTATCGTTCGGTCGATATCACATCGGTACTTCAAAGAGAATTACAAACGTTTTTTCGTACTTTTTTTCGTACCCATAGAGTACTTACTCAGCGTGTGATTTTTGATTCCTTGTACAAGGCCATTACGGCCTCCGTTTTGCTTGCCGTTTGCGCCGGCGTGCCTTATTTATCGTTTGGTCGATATCACATCGTACTTCAAAGAGAATTACAAACGTTTTTTTCGTACTTTTTTTCGTACCCATAGAGTACTTAAGCTTGTGTGATTTTTGATTCCTTGTACAAGGCCATTCGGCCTCCGTTTTGCTTGCCGTTTGCGCCGGCGTGCCTTATTTATCGTTCGGTCGATATCACATCGTACTTCAAAGAGAATTACAAACGTTTTTTTTCGTACTTTTTTCGTACCCATAGAGTACTTAGCGTGTGTGATTTTTGATTCCTTGTACAAGGCCATTCGGCCTCCGTTTTGCTTGCCGTTTGCGCCGGCGTGCCTTATTTATCGTTACTCAAAGAAAAGTCGATATCACATCGGTACTTCAAAGAAATTACAAACGTTTTTTTCGTACTTATTTTTTTCGTACCCGTAGAAGTACTTACTTTCGTACCGTAAAGTACTTGTGTGATTTTTGATTCCTTGTACAAGGCCATTCGGCCTCCGTTTTGCTTGCCGTTTGCGCCGGCGTGCCTTATTTATCGTTCGGTCGATATCACATCGGTACTTCAAAGAGAATTACAAACGTTTTTTTTCGTACTTTTTTCGTACCCATAGAGTACTTAAGCGTGTGATTTTTGATTCTTGTACAAGGCCATTACGGCCTCCGTTTTGCTTGCCGTTTGCGCCGGCGTGCCTTATTTATCGTTACGGTCGATATCACATCGGTACTTCAAAGAGAATTACAAACGTTTTTTCGTACTTTTTTTCGTACCCGTAGTAGTACTTAGCTTGTGTGATTTTTGATTCCTTGTACAAGGCCATTCGGCCTCCGTTTTGCTTGCCGTTTGCGCCGGCGTGCCTTATTTATCGTTACGGTCGATATCACATCGGTACTTCAAAGAGAATTACAAACGTTTTTTTCGTACTTTTTTTCGTACCCATAGAGTACTTAGCGTGTGATTTTTGATTCCTTGTACAAGGCCATTCGGCCTCCGTTTTGCTTGCCGTTTGCGCCGGCGTGCCTTATTTATCGTTACGGTCGATATCACATCGGTACTTCAAAGAAAATTACAAACGTTTTTTTTTCGTACTTTTTTTCGTACCCATAGAGTACTTAGCGTGTGATTTTTGATTCCTTGTACAAGGCCATTCGGCCTCCGTTTTGCTTGCCGTTTGCGCCGGCGTGCCTTATTTATCGTTACGGTCGATATCACATCGGTACTTCAAAGAGAATTACAAACGTTTTTTTTCGTACTTTTCGTACCCATAGAGTACTTAGCTTGTGTGATTTTGATTCCTTGTACAAGGCCATTCGGCCTCCGTTTTGCTTGCCGTTTGCGCCGGCGTGCCTTATTTATCGTTACGAGTCGATATCACATCGGTACTTCAAAGAGAATTACAAACGTTTTTTTTCGTACTTTTTTTCGTACCCATAGAGTACTTAGCGTGTGATTTTTGATTCCTTGTACAAGGCCATTACGGCCTCCGTTTTGCTTGCCGTTTGCGCCGGCGTGCCTTATTTATCGTTACGGTCGATATCACATCGGTACTTCAAAAGAATTACAAACGTTTTTTTTTCGTACTTTTTTTCGTACCCATAGAGTACTTAGCGTGTGATTTTTGATTCCTTGTACAAGGCCATTACGGCCTCCGTTTTGCTTGCCGTTTGCGCCGGCGTGCCTTATTTATCGTTGCGGTCGATATCACATCGGTACTTCAAAGAAATTACAAACGTTTTTTTTTCGTACTTTTTCGTACCCATAGAGTACTTAGCTTGTGTGATTTTTGATTCCTTGTACAAGGCCATTCGGCCTCCGTTTTGCTTGCCGTTTGCGCCGGCGTGCCTTATTTATCGTTAAATACGGTCGATATCACATCGGTACTTCAAAGAGAAATTACAAACGTTTTTTTTCGTACTTTTTTTCGTACCCATAGAGTACTTGCTTGTGTGATTTTTGATTCCTTGTACAAGGCCATTACGGCCTCCGTTTTGCTTGCCGTTTGCGCCGGCGTGCCTTATTTATCGTTCTGGTCGATATCACATCAGTACTTCAAAGAGAATTACAAACGTTTTTTTCGTACTTTTTTCGTACCCATAGAGTACTTAGCTGTGTGATTTTTGATTCCTTGTACAAGGCCATTCTGGCCTCCGTTTTGCTTGCCGTTTGCGCCGGCGTGCCTTATTTATCGTTCTGGTCGATATCACATCGGTACTTCAAGAGAATTACAAACGTTTTTCGTTTTTTTTCGTACCCGTAGAGTACTTAAGCGTGTGATTTTTGATTCCTTGTACAAGGCCATTACGGCCTCCGTTTTGCTTGCCGTTTGCGCCGGCGTGCCTTATTTATCGTTACGGTCGATATCACATCGGTACTTCAAAGAGAATTACAAACGTTTTTTTCGTACTTTTTTTCGTACCCATAGAGTACTTAGCTGTGTGATTTTTGATTCCTTGTACAAGGCCATTCTGCCCCCCGTTTTGCTTGCCGTTTGCACCGGCGTGCCTTATTTATCGTTACGGTCGATATCACATCGGTACTTCAAAGAGAATTACAAACGTTTTTTTTCGTACTTTTTTTCGTACCCATAGAGTACTTAAGCGTGTGATTTTTGATTCCTTGTACAAGGCCATTACGGCCTCCGTTTTGCTTGCCGTTTGCGCCGGCGTGCCTTATTTATCGTTACGGTCGATATCACATCGGTACTTCAAAGAGAATTACAAACGTTTTTTTTCGTACTTTTTTTTCGTACCCATAGAGTACTTAGCTTGTGTGATTTTTGATTCCTTGTACAAGGCCATTCGGCCTCCGTTTTGCTTGCCGTTTGCGCCGGCGTGCCTTATTTATCGTTACGGTCGATATCACATCGGTACTTCAAAGAGAATTACAAACATTTTTTTTTCGTACTTTTTTTCGTACCCATAGAGTACTTAGCTTGTGTGATTTTTGATTCCTTGTACAAGGCCATTCGGCCTCCGTTTTGCTTGCCGTTTGCGCCGGCGTGCCTTATTTATCGTTGGTCGATATCACATCGGTACTTCAAGAGAATTACAAACGTTTTTTTTCGTACTTTTTTTCGTACCCATAGAGTACTTAGCTTGTGTGATTTTTGATTCCTTGTACAAGGCCATTACGGCCTCCGTTTTGCTTGCCGTTTGCGCCGGCGTGCCTTATTTATCGTTACGGTCGATATCACATCGGTACTTCAAAGAGAATTACAAACGTTTTTTTTCGTACTTTTTTTTCGTACCCATAGAGTACTTAAGCGTGTGATTTTTGATTCCTTGTACAAGGCCATTCGGCCTCCGTTTTGCTTGCCGTTTGCGCCGGCGTGCCTTATTTATCGTTACGGTCGATATCACATCGGTACTTCAAAAGAGAATTACACGTTTTTTTTTCGTACTTTTTCGTACTTTTTTTGATTCGTACCCATAGAGTACTTAAGCTTCGTGTGATTTTTGATTCCTTGTACAAGGCCATTCGGCCTCCGTTTTGCTTGCCGTTTGCGCCGGCGTGCCTTATTTATCGTTACGGTCGATATCACATCGGTACTTCAAAGAGAATTACAAACGTTTTTTTCGTACATTTTTTTTTTCGTACCCATAGAGTACTTAAGCGTGATTTTTGATTCCTTGTACAAGGCCATTCGGCCTCCCGTTTTGCTTGCCGTTTGCGCCGGCGTGCCTTATTTATCGTTGCGGTCGATATCACATCGGTACTTCAAAGAGAAGTACAAACGTTTTTTTTTTTCGTACTTTTTTTTCGTACCCATAGAGTACTTAGCGTGTGTGATTTTTGATTCCTTGTACAAGGCCATTACGGCCTCCGTTTTGCTGCCGTTTGCGCCGGCGTGCCTTATTTATCGTTGGTCGATATC
Source organism: Gentiana straminea (assembly GCA_036785695.1). Lineage (NCBI taxonomy): Eukaryota > Viridiplantae > Streptophyta > Magnoliopsida > Gentianales > Gentianaceae > Gentiana > Gentiana straminea. The sequence goes on from JAVUPR010000084.1 coordinate 233,652, forward strand.
ACATCGGTACTTCAAAGAGAATTACAAACGTTTTTTTTTCGTACTTTTTTTCGTACCCATAGAGTACTTAGCGTGACGATTTTGATTCCTTGTACAAGGCCATTCGGCCTCCGTTTTGCTTTTTGCGCCGGCGTGCCTTATTTATCGTTCGAGTCGATATCACATCGGTACTTCAAAGAGAATTACAAACGTTTTTTTTCGTACTTTTTCGTACCCGTAGAGTACTTAGCTTGTGTGATTTTTGATTCCTTGTACAAGGCCATTACGGCCTCCGTTTTGCTTGCCGTTTGCGCCGGCGTGCCTTATTTATCGTTACGGTCGATATCACATCGGTACTTCAAATTAGCAATTACAAACGTTTTTTTCGTACTTTTTTTTTTCGTACCCATAGAGTACTTAGCGTAGTGTGATTTTTGATTCCTTGTACAAGGCCATTACGGCCTCCGTTTTGCTTGCCGTTTGCGCCGGCGTGCCTTGTTATCGTTACCGGTCGATATCACATCGGTACTTCAAAGAGAATTACAAACGTTTTTTTTCGTACTTTTTCGTACCCATAGAGTACTTAGCTTGTGTGATTTTTGATTCCTTGTACAAGGCCATTCGGCCTCCGTTTTGCTTGCCGTTTGCGCCGGCGTGCCTTATTTATCGTTACGGTCGATATCACATCGGTACTTCAAAGAGAATTACAAACGTTTTTTTTCGTACTTTTTCGTACCCATAGAGTACTTAAGCTTGTGTGATTTTTGATTCCTTGTACAAGGCCATTCGGCCTCCGTTTTGCTTGCCGTTTGCGCCGGCGTGCCTTATTTATCGTTGCGAGTCGATATCACATCGGTACTTCAAAGAGAATTACAAATGTTTTTTTCGTACTTTTTTTCGTACCCATAGAGTACTTAAGCGTGATTTTTGATTCCTTGTACAAGGCCATTACGGCCTCCGTTTTGCTTGCCGTTTGCGCCGGCGTGCCTTATTTATCGTTCTGGTCGATATCACATCGGTACTTCAAAGAGAATTACAAACGTTTTTTTCGTACTTTTTTTCGTACCCATAAGTACTTAAGCGTGTGATTTTGATTCCTTGTACAAGGCCATTACGGCCTCCGTTTTGCTTGCCGTTTGCGCCGGCGTGCCTTATTTATCGTTCGGTCGATATCACATCGGTACTTCAAAGAGAATTACAAACATTTTTTTTTCATACTTTTTTTCGTACCCATAGAGTACTTAGCGTGTGATTTTTGATTCCTTGTACAAGGCCATTACGGCCTCCGTTTTGCTTGCCGTTTGCGCCGGCGTGCCTTATTTATCGTTCGACGGTCGATATCACATCGGTACTTCAAAGAGAATTACAAACGTTTTTTTTTCGTACTTTTTTTCGTACCCATAGAGTACTTAGCGTTGTGATTTTTGATTCCTTGTACAAGGCCATTCGGCCTCCGTTTTGCTTGCCGTTTGCGCCGGCGTGCCTTATTTATCGTTACCGGTCGATATCACATCGGTACTTCAATCGAAATTACAAACGTTTTTTTTCGTACTTTTTTTTCGTACCCATAGAGTACTTGTGTGATTTTTGATTCCTTGTACAAGGCCATTCGGCCTCCGTTTTGCTTGCCGTTTGCGCCGGCGTGCCTTATTTATCGTTGGTCGATATCACATCGGTACTTCAAGAGAATTACAAACGTTTTTTTTCGTACTTTTTTTCGTACCCGTAGAGTACTTATTTGTGTGATTTTTGATTCCTTGTACAAGGCCATTCGGCCTCCGTTTTGCTTGCCGTTTGCGCCGGCGTGCCTTATTTATCGTTACACGGTCGATATCACATCGGTACTTCAAAGAGAATTACAAACGTTTTTTTTTCGTACTTTTTTTCGTACCAGCGTAGAGTACTTAAGCGTGTGATTTTTGATTCCTTGTACAAGGCCATTCGGCCTCCGTTTTGCTTGCCGTTTGCGCCGGCGTGCCTTATTTATCGTTAGAAGAGTCGATATCACATCGATATACAAACATCGGTTGATTTCTTGTACAACTTCAAAGCCTTATTTATTACAAACATCGGTTTTTTCGTACTTTTTTTCGTACCCGTAGAGTACTTAGCGTGTGTTTTTTGATTCCTTGTACAAGGCCATTCGGCCTCCGTTTTGCTTTTGCCGTTTGCGCCGGCGTGCCTTATTTATCGTTCTGAGTCGATATCACGTCAGTACTTCAAAGAGAAGTACAAACGTTTTTTTTTCGTACTTTTTTTCGTACCCATAGAGTACTTAACTGTGTGATTTTTGATTCCTTGTACAAGGCCATTCTGGCCTCCGTTTTGCTTGCCGTTTGCGCCGGCGTGCCTTATTTATCGTTACCGGTCGATATCACATCGGTACTTCAAAGAGAATTACAAACGTTTTTTTTTACTTTTTTTCGTACCCATAGAGTACTTTGTGTGATTTTTGATTCCTTGTACAAGGCCATTCGGCCTCGTTTTGCTTGCCGTTTGCGCCGGCGTGCCTTATTTATCGTTAGCGAGTCGATATCACATCGGTACTTCAAAGAGAATTACAAACGTTTTTTTTCGTACTTTTTTTCGTACCCATAGAGTACTTAGCGTGTGATTTTTGATTCCTTGTACAAGGCCATTCGCCTCCGTTTTGCTTGCCGTTTGCGCCGGCGTGCCTTATTTATCGTTGAGGTCGATATCACATCGGTACTTCAAAGAGAATTACAAACGTTTTTTTCGTACTTTTTTTTCGTACCGCGTAGAGTACTTAGCTTGTGACGATTTTTGATTCCTTGTACAAGGCCATTCGGCCTCCGTTTTGCTGCCGTTTGCGCCGGCGTGCCTTGTTATCGTTAGATTCGATATCACATCGGTACTTCAAAGAGAATTACAAACGTGTTTTTTTCGTACTTTTTTTCGTACCCGCGAGTACTTAGCGTGACGATTTTTGATTCCTTGTACAAGGCCATTCGGCCTCCGTTTTGCTTGCCGTTTGCGCCGGCGTGCCTTATTTATCGTTACGGTCGATATCACATCGGTACTTCAAAGAGAATTACAAACGTTTTTTTTCGTACTTTTTTTCGTACCCGTAGAGTACTTAAGCTATGTGTGATTTTTGATTCCTTGTACAAGGCCATTCGGCCTCCGTTTTGCTTGCCGTTTGCGCCGGCGTGCCTTATTTATCGTTGGTCGATATCACATCGGTACTTCAAAGAGAATTACAAACGTTTTTTTTTCGTACTTTTTTTCGTACCCGTAGAGTACTTAGCTTGTGTGATTTTTGATTCCTTGTACAAGGCCATTACGGCCTCCGTTTTGCTTGCCGTTTGCGCCGGCGTGCCTTATTTATCGTTACGCGGTCGATATCACATCAGTACTTCAAAGAGAATTACAAACGTTTTTTTTCGTACTTTTTTTTTCCGTACCCGTAGCCTTATTTATCGTTTTGGTCGATATCACATCGATCTTCCGAAACCTGAAAACGTTTTTTCCGTACTTGTGTGATTTTTGATTCTTGTACAAGGCCATTACGGCCTCCGTTTTGCTGCCGTTTGCGCCGGCGTGCCTTATTTATCGTTCGGTCGATATCACATCGGTGCTTCAAAGAGAATTACAAACGTTTTTTTTTTCGTACTTTTTTTTCGTACCCATAGAGTACTTAGCGTGACGATTTTTGATTCCTTGTACAAGGCCATTCGGCCTCCGTTTTGCTTGCCGTTTGCGCCGGCGTGCCTTATTTATCGTTACGAGTCGATATCACATCGGTACTTCAAAGAGAATTACAAACGATTTTTTTCGTACTTTTTTTCGTACCCATAGAGTACTTTACTGTGTGATTTTTGATTCCTTGTACAAGGCCATTCGGCCTCCGTTTTGCTTGCCGTTTGCGCCGGCGTGCCTTATTTATCGTTCTGGTCGATATCACATCTGTACTTCAAAGAGAATTACAAACGTTTTTTTTTTCGTACTTTTTTTCGTACCCATGGTACTTAACGTGACGATTTTTGATTCCTTGTACAAGGCCAAATTACGGCCTCCGTTTTGCTTGCCGTTTGCGCCGGCGTGCCTTATTTATCGTTACGGTCGATATCACATCGGTACTTCAAAGAGAATTACAAACGTTTTTTTCGTACTTTTTTCGTACCATGCAGAGTACTTAAGCGTAGCGATTTTTGATTCCTTGTACAAGGCCATTCGGCCTCCGTTTTGCTTGCCGTTTGCGCCGGCGTGCCTTATTTATCGTTACCGAGGTCGATATCACATCGATACTTCAAAGAGAATTACAAACGTTTTTTTCGTACTTTTTTCGTACCCATAGAGTACTTAGCGTGTGATTTTTGATTCCTTGTACAAGGCCATTACGGCCTCCGTTTTGCTTGCCGTTTGCGCCGGCGTGCCTTATTTATCGTTACAGTCGATATCACATCGGTACTTCAAAGAGAATTACAAACGTTTTTTTACGTACTTTTTCGTACCCGTAGAGTACTTAAGCTTTGTGGCACGATTTTGATTCCTTGTACAAGGCCATTACGGCCTCCGTTTTGCTGCCGTTTGCGCCGGCGTGCCTTATTTATCGTTACCGAGTCGATATCACATCGGTACTTCAAAGAGAATTACAAAACAAACATTTTTTCGTACCATAGAGTACTTTAGTGTGATTTTTGATTCCTTGTACAAGGCCATTGGCCTCCCGTTTTGCTTGCCGTTTGCGCCGGCGTGCCTTATTATATCGTTGACGGTCGATATCACGTCGGTACTTCAAAGAGAATTACAAACGTTTTTTTTTTCGTACCCGCAAGTAATTATTTGTGTGATTTTTGATTCACTTGTACAAGGCCATTCGGCCTCCCGTTTTGCTTGCCGTTTGCGCCGGCGTGCCTTATTTATCGTTACGAGTCGATATCACATCGGTACTTCAAAGAGAATTACAAACGTTTTTTTCGTACTTTTTTCGTACCCGTAGAGTACTTAAGCTTGTGTGATTTTTGATTCCTTGTACAAGGCCATTACGGCCTCCGTTTTGCTTGCCGTTTGCGCCGGCGTCGCCTTATTTATCGTTCGGTCGATATCACGTCGGTACTTCAAAGAGAATTACAAACACGTTTTTTTTTTTTTCGTACTTTTTTTCGTACCCGTAGAGTACTTAGCTTGTGTGATTTTTGATTCCTTGTACAAGGCCATTCGGCCTCCGTTTTGCTTGCCGTTTGCGCCGGCGTGCCTTATTTATCGTTACGGTCGATATCACATCGGTACTTCAAAGAGAATTACAAACGTTTTTTTTTTTTCGTACTTTTTTTTCGTACCCATAGTAAGTAACTTATGTGATTTTTGATTCCTTGTACAAGGCCATTCGGCCTCCGTTTTGCTTGCCGTTTGCGCCGGCGTGCCTTATTTATCGTTATGGTCGATATCACATCGGTACTTCAAAGAGAATTACAAACGTTTTTTTTTCGTACTTTTTTTCGTACCCATAGAGTACTTGTGTGATTTTTTGATTCGCTTGTACAAGGCCATTACGGCCTCCGTTTTGCTTGCCGTTTGCGCCGGCGTGCCTTATTTATCGTTACGAGTCGATATCACATCGGTACTTCAAAGAGAATTACAAACGTTTTTTTTCGTACTTTTTTTCGTACCCGCTTATGAGTACTTAAGCGTGACGATTTTTGATTCCTTGTACAAGGCCATTCGCGCCTCCGTTTTGCTTGCCGTTTGCGCCGGCGTGCCTTATTTATCGTTACGAGTCGATATCACATCGGTACTTCAAAAGAGAATTACAAATGTTTTTTTCGTACTTTTTTCGTACCCGTAGAGTACTTAGCTATGTGATTTTTGATTCCTTGTACAAGGCCATTCGGCCTCCGTTTTGCCGTTTGCGCCCGTTTATCGCGAGGTGATATCCACGTCGGTACTTGCCTTATTTATCGTTGTACATTTGGTGTCCAGGGTCGATATCACATCGGTACTTCAAAAGAGAATTACAAACGTTTTTTCAAGAGAATGTACTTTTTTTCGTACCCGTAGAGTACTTAACTTGTGTGATTTTTGATTCTTGTACAAGGCCATTCGGCCTCCGTTTTGCTTGCCGTTTGCGCCGGCGTGCCTTATTTATCGTTACGGTCGATATCACATCGGTACTTCAAAGAGAATTACAAATTTTTTTTTCGTACTTTTTCGTACCCGCATAAGTACTTAATTGTGTGATTTTTGATTCCTTGTACAAGGCCATTCGGCCTCCGTTTTGCTTGCCGTTTGCGCCGGCGTGCCTTATTTATCGTTGCGGTCGATATCACGTCGGTACTTCAAAGAGAATTACAAACGTTTTTTTTTCGTACTTTTTTTCGTACCCATAGAGTACTTAGCTTGTGCGGTTTTTGATTCCTTGTACAAGGCCATTACGGCCTCACGTTTTGCTGCCGTTTGCGCCGAGGCGTGCCCCTTATGTTATCGTTCGCGAGTCGATATCACGTAGGTACTTCAAAAGAGAATTACAATCGTTTTTTTTTCGTACTTTTTTCGTACCCATAGAGTACTTAAGCGTTATTTTTGATTCCTTGTACAAGGCCATTCGGCCTCCGTTTTGCTTGCCGTTTGCGCCGGCGTGCCTTATTTATCGTTTTGGTCGATATCACATCGGTACTTCAAAAAGAGAATTACAAACGTTTTTTTTTCGTACTTTTTTTCGTACCCATAGAGTACTTAGCTTGTGTGATTTTTGATTCCTTGTACAAGGCCATTACGGCCTCCGTTTTGCTTGCCGTTTGCGCCGGCGTGCCTTATTTATCGTTACGAGTCGATATCACATCGGTACTTCAAAGAGAATTACAAACGTTTTTTTTTCGTACTTTTTTTCGTACCCGTAGAGTACTTAAGCTTGTGTGATTTTTGATTCCTTGTACAAGGCCATTACGGCCTCCCGTTTTGCTTGCCGTTTGCGCCGGCGTGCCTTATTTATCGTTACCGGTCGATATCACATCGGTACTTCAAAGAGAATTACAAACGTTTTTTTTTCGTACTTTTTTTCGTACCCGTAGAGTACTTAACGTGTGATTTTTGATTCCTTGTACAAGGCCATTACGGCCTCCGTTTTGCTTGCCGTTTGCGCCGGCGTGCCTTATTTATCGTTCGAGTCGATATCACATCGGTACTTCAAAAGAGAATTACAAACGTTTTTTTTTTCGTTTTTTTCGTACCCGTAGAGTACTTAGCGTGACGATTTTTGATTCGCTTGTACAAGGCCATTACGGCCTCCGTTTTGCTTGCCGTTTGCGCCGGCGTGCCTTATTTATCGTTAGGTCGATATCACATCGGTACTTCAAAGAGAATTACAAACGTTTTTTTCGTACTACTTTTCGTACCCGATAGAGTACTTAGCTTGTGTGATTTTTGATTCCTTGTACAAGGCCATTACGGCCTCGTTTTGCTGCCGTTTGCGCCGGCGTGCCTTATTTATCGTTCGGTCGATATCACATCGGTACTTCAAAGAGAATTACAAACGTTTTTTCGTACTTTTCGTTGCCCGTAGAGTACTTAGCGTGTGATTTTGATTCTTGTACAGAGGCCATTTCGTGCCGTTTGCGCCGGCGTGCCTTGTTATCGTTCGGTCGATATCACATCGATAGTACTTCAAGAGAATTACAAACGTTTTTTTCGTACTTTTTTCGTACCCATAGGTACTTAGCGTGTGATTTTTGATTCCTTGTACAAGGCCATTACGGCCTCCGTTTTGCTTGCCGTTTGCGCCGGCGTGCCTTATTTATCGTTCGAGTCGATATCACATCGGTACTTCAAAGAGAATTACAAACGTTTTTTTTCGTACTTTTTTTCGTACCCAGCAAGTACTTAGCGTGATGATTTTTGATTCCTTGTACAAGGCCATTCGGCCTCCGTTTTGCTTGCCGTTTGCGCCGGCGTGCCTTATTTATCGTTACCGAGGTCGATATCACATCGGTACTTCAAAGAGAATTACAAACGTTTTTTTCGTACTTTTTTTCGTACCCGTAAGTACTTAAGCGTGTGATTTTTGATTCCTTGTACAAGGCCATTCGGCCTCCGTTTTGCTTGCCGTTTGCGCCGGCGTGCCTTATTTATCGTTAGTCGATATCACATCGGTACTTCAAGAAAATTACAAACGTTTTTTTTCGTACTTTTTTTCGTACCCATAGAGTACTTAAGCGTGACGATTTTTGATTCTTGTACAAGGCCATTCGGCCTCGTTTTTGCTTGCCGTTTGCGCCGGCGTGCCTTATTTATCGTTCGAGTCGATATCACATCGGTACTTCAAAGAGAATTACAAACGTTTTTTTCGTACTTTTTTTCGTACCCGTAGAGTACTTAGCGTGACGATTTTTGATTCTTGTACAAGGCCATTCGGCCTCCGTTTTGCTTGCCGTTTGCGCCGGCGTGCCTTATTTATCGTTCGGTCGATATCACATCGGTACTTCAAAGAGAATTACAAACGTTTTTTTTCGTTTTTTTCGTACCCATAGAGTACTTAGCGTGTGATTTTTGATTCCTTGTACAAGGCCATTACGGCCTCCGTTTTGCTTGCCGTTTGCGCCGGCGTGCCTTATTTATCGTTACGGTCGATATCACATCGACTTAAAGAGAATTACAAACGTTTTTTTTCGTACTTTTTTCGTACCCGATAAGTAATTAACTTTGTGTGATTTTTGATTCCTTGTACAAGGCCATTACGGCCTCCGTTTTGCTTGCCGTTTGCGCCGGCGTGCCTTATTTATCGTTACGGTCGATATCACATCGGTACTTCAAAGAGAATTACAAACGTTTTTTTTCGTACTTTTTTTCGTACCCGTAGAGTACTTAGCGTGTGATTTTTGATTCTTGTACAAGGCCATTACGGCCTCCGTTTTGCTTGCCGTTTGCGCCGGCGTGCCTTATTTATCGTTCGGTCGATATCACATCGGTACTTCAAAGAGAATTACAAACGTTTTTTTTCGTACTTTTTTCGTACCCCATAGAGTACTTAGCTTGTGTGATTTTTGATTCCTTGTACAAGGCCATTTTGGCCTCCGTTTTGCTTGCCGTTTGCGCCGGCGTGCCTTATTTATCGTTCTGGTCGATATCACATCGGTACTTCAAAGAGAATTACAAACGTTTTTTTTCGTACTTTTTTTCGTACCCATAGAGTACTTAGCGTGCGATTTTTGATTCCTTGTACAAGGCCATTCGGCCTCCCGTTTTGCCTTGCCGTTTGCGCCGGCGTGCCTTATTTATCGTTAAGTCGATATCACATCGGTACTTCAAAGAGAATTACAAACATTTTTTTTTTTTTCGTACTTTTTTTCGTACCCATAGAGTACTTAGCGTGTGATTTTTGATTCACTTGTACAAGGCCATTACGGCCTCCGTTTGCTGCCGTTTGCGCCGGCGTGCCTTATTTATCGTTTAGTCGATATCACATCGGTACTTCAAAGAGAATTACAAACGTTTTTTCGTACTTTTCGTACCCGTAGAGTACTTAAGCACGTGTGATTTTTTGATTCTTGTACAAGGCCATTACGGCCTCCGTTTTGCTTGCCGTTTGCGCCGGCGTGCCTTATTTATCGTTCGGTCGATATCACATCGGTACTTCCAAAGAGAATTACAAACGTTTTTTTTTCGTACTTTTTTTCGTACCATAGAGTACTTGGCTTGTGTGATTTTTGATTCCTTGTACAAGGCCATTACGGCCTCCGTTTTGCTTGCCGTTTGCGCCGGCGTGCCTTATTTATCGTTACGGTCGATATCACATCGGTACTTCAAAGAGAATTACAAACGTTTTTTTTTACGTACTTTTTTTCGTACCCATAGAGTACTTAGCTTGTGTGATTTTTGATTCTTGTACAAGGCCATTACGGCCTCCGTTTTGCTTGCCGTTTGCGCCGGCGTGCCTTATTTATCGTTCGAGTCGATATCACATCGGTACTTCAAAGAGAATTACAAACGTTTTTTTTTTTTCGTACCATTTTTCGATTTTTGATTCCTTGTACAAGTACGTTTTGCTTGCCGTTTGTGATCGTTTTGATTCACATCGGTACTTCAAGGCCATTCGTAAGCCTCCAGGCCATTTGCTTGCCGTTTGCGCCGGCGTGCCTTATTTATCGTTAGAAAAGTCGATATCACATCGGTACTTCAAAAGAGAATTACAAACTTTTTTTTTTTTCATACTTTTTTTCGTACCCGTAGAGTACTTAACGTGTGATTTTTGATTCCTTGTACAAGGCCATTACGGCCTCCGTTTTGCTTGCCGTTTGCGCCGGCGTGCCTTATTTATCGTTCGGTCGATATCACATCGGTACTTCAAAGAGAATTACAAACGTTTTTTTTCGTACTTTTTTTCGTACCCATAGAGTACTTAGCGTGCGATTTTGATTCCTTGTACAAGGCCATTCGGCCTCCGTTTTGCTTGCCGTTTGCGCCGGCGTGCCTTATTTATCGTTAAGTCGATATCACATCGGTACTTCAAAGAGAATTACAAACGTTTTTTTTTCGTACTTTTTTTCGTACCCATAGAGTACTTAAGCGTGTGATTTTTGATTCCTTGTACAAGGCCATTACGGCCTCCGTTTTGCTTGCCGTTTGCGCCGGCGTGCCTTATTTATCGTTGGTCGATTCACATCGGTCGATATCGATAGAGTACTTAGCGTGACGATTTTTGATTCCTTGTACAAGGCCATTCGGTCTTGCAAAGAGCCTTACAAACGATATTCGGTTTTTACAAACGTTTTTTTTTCGTACGTACCCATAGAGTACTTAGCGTGTGATTTTGATTCCTTGTACAAGGCCATTACGGCCTCCGTTTTGCTTGCCGTTTGCGCCGGCGTGCCTTATTTATCGTTACACGGTCGATATCACATCGGTACTTCAAAGAGAATTACAAACGTTTTTTTTTTCGTACTTTCGTACCCATAGAGTACTTAAGCTTGTGTGATTTTTGATTCTTGTACAAGGCCATTCGGCCTCCGTTTTGCTTGCCGTTTGCGCCGGCGTGCCTTATTTATCGTTGGTCGATATCACATCGGTACTTCAAAAGAATTACAAACGTTTTTTTTTCGTACTTTTTTTCGTACCCATAGAGTACTTAGCTGTGTGATTTTTGATTCCTTGTACAAGGCCATTCGGCCTCCGTTTTTGCCGTTTGCGCGGCGTGCCTTATGTTATCGTTACGGTCGATATCACATCGAGTACTTCAAAGAAAATTACAAACGTTTTTTTCGTACTTTTTCGTACCCATAGAAAGTACTTAGCGTAGCGATTTTTGATTCCTTGTACAAGGCCATTCGGCCTCCGTTTTGCTTGCCGTTTGCGCCGGCGTGCCTTATTTATCGTTACGGTCGATATCACATCGGTACTTCAAAGAAATTACAAACGTTTTTTTTCGTACTTTTTTCGTACCCATAGCAGTACTTAAGCTTGTGTGATTTTTGATTCCTTGTACAAGGCCATTACGGCCTCCGTTTTGCTTGCCGTTTGCGCCGGCGTGCCTTATTTATCGTTCGGTCGATATCACATCGGTACTTCAAAGAGAATTACAAACGTTTTTTTTTTTCGTACTTTTTTTCGTACCCGTAGAGTACTTATTTGTGTGATTTTTGATTCCTTGTACAAGGCCATTCGGCCTCCGTTTTGCTTGCCGTTTGCGCCGGCGTGCCTTATTTATCGTTACGGTCGATATCACATCGGTACTTCAAGAGAATTACAAACGTTTTTTTTTCGTACTTTTTTTCGTACCCGTAAGTACTTAGCTTGTGTGATTTTTGATTCCTTGTACAAGAGCCATTCGGCCTCCGTTTTGCTTGCCGTTTGCGCCGGCGTGCCTTATTTATCGTTACGGTCGATATCACATCGGTACTTCAAAGAGAATTACAAACGTTTTTTTCGTACTTTTTTTTTTTTCGTACCCATCGAGTACTTAGCTTGTGACGATTTTTGATTCCTTGTACAAGGCCATTACGGCCTCCGTTTTGCTTGCCGTTTGCGCCGGCGTGCCTTATTTATCGTTACTGGTCGATATCACATCGGTACTTCAAAGAGAATTACAAACGTTTTTTTTTCGTACTTTTTTTCGTACCCATAGAGAGTACTTACCTTGTGTGATTTTTGATTCACTTGTACAAGGCCATTACGGCCTCCGTTTTGCTTGCCGTTTGCGCCGGCGTGCCTTATTTATCGTTACGGTCGATATCACATCGGTACTTCAAAGAGAATTACAAACGTTTTTTTTTTCGTACTTTTCGTACCCATAGAGTAGCTTGTGTGATTTTTTGATTCCTTGTACAAGGCCATTACGGCCTCCGTTTTGCTTGCCGTTTGCGCCGGCGTGCCTTATTTATCGTTACGGTCGATATCACATCGGTACTTCAAAGAGAATTACAAACGTTTTTTTCGTACTTTTCGTACCCGTAGAGTACTTAGCGTAGTGATTTTTGATTCCTTGTACAAGGCCATTCGGCCTCCGTTTTGCTGCCGTTTGCGCCGGCGTGCCTTATTTATCGTTACGGTCGATATCACATCGGTACTTCAAAGAAAATTACAAACGTTTTTTTCGTACTTTTTTCGTACCCATAGAGTACTTAGCGTGACGATTTTTGATTCCTTGTACAAGGCCATTCGGCCTCCGTTTTGCTTGCCGTTTGCGCCGGCGTGCCTTATTTATCGTTACGGTCGATATCACATCGGTACTTCAAAGAGAATTACAAACATTTTTTTTTTTTCGTACTTTTTCGTACCCTATAAGTACGCAAGCGTAGCGATTTTGATTCCTTGTACAAGGCCATTCGGCCTCCGTTTTGCTTGCCGTTTGCGCCGGCGTGCCTTATTTATCGTTACCGGGTCGATATCACATCGGTACTTCAAAGAGAATTACAAACGTTTTTTTCGTACTTTTTTTCGTACCCGCAATAAGTACTTAGCGTGCGATTTTTGATTCTTTGTACAAGGCCATTCGGCCTCCGTTTTGCTTGCCGTTTGCGCCGGCGTGCCTTATTTATCGTTACGAGTCGATATCACATCGGTACTTCAAAGAGAAATTACACCAAACATTTTTTTTTCGTACTTTTTTTCGTACCCATAGAGTACTTAAGCGCTGTGATTTTTGATTCCTTGTACAAGGCCATTACGGCCTCCGTTTTGCTTGCCGTTTGCGCCGGCGTGCCTTATTTATCGGTCGATATCACATCGGTACTTCAAAGAGAATTACAAACGTTTTTTTTTTTCTTTTTTCGTACCCATAGAGTTGCACAAACTTGTGTGATTTTTGATTCCTTGTACAAGGCCATTCGGCCTCCGTTTTGCTTGCCGTTTGCGCCGGCGATGCCGCCATTTATCGTTATCGATTCACATCGCCAGTACTTGATAGATATAACAAACGATTACTTTTTTCGTAAAGATTACTTAATTACAAACGCTACGGCCTTTTTTTTTTTCGTACGTGCCCCTTTTTTTTCGTACCCGCTAGAGTACTTAACTAAATTTGTGATTTTTGATTCCTTAAGTACTTGCAAGGCCATTTAGCACGAAACCGTGGCCTCCCGTTTTGCTTGCCGTTTGCGCCGGCGTGCCTTATTTATCGTTGCGGTCGATATCACATCGCCAGTACTTCAAAGAGAATTACAAACGTTTTTTTCATACTTTTGTTCGTACCCATGGCAAGTATAGCGTGATTTTTGATTGCTTGTACAAGGCCGTTACGGCCTCCGTTTTGCTGCCGTTTGCGCCGGCGTGCCTTATTTATCGTTGCGAGTCGATATCACATCCAGTACTTCAAGAGAATTACAAACGTTTTTTTTCGTACTTTTTTTCGTACCCGTAGAGTACTTAGCGTGATTTTTGATTCCTTGTACAAGGCCATTACGGCCTCCGTTTTGCTTGACGTTTGCGCCGGCGTGCCTTATTTATCGTTACGAGTCGATATCACATCGATACTTCAAAGAAAATTACAAACGTTTTTTTTCGTACTTTTTTTCGTACCCATTATGGAGTACTTAACTAGCGATGATTTTTGATTCTTGTACAAGGCCATTACGGCCTCACGTTTTGCTGCCGTTTGCGCCGGCGTGCCTTATTTATCGTTACTAAGTCGATATCACGTCGGATGCTTCAAAGAGAATTACAAACGTTTTTTTTCGTACTTTTCGTACCCATAGGGAGTACTTTATTTGTGTGATTTTTGATTCCTTGTACAAGGCCATTAAAGCTCTCCGTTTTGCTTGCCGTTTGCGCCGGCGATGCCTTATTTATCGTTACGGTCGATATCACATCGGTACTTCAAAGAGAATTACAAACGTTTTTTTTTCATACTTTTTTTCGTACCCATAGAGTACTTAGCGTGATTTTTGATTTACTTGTACAAGGCCATTCGGCCTCCGTTTTGCTTTGCCGTTTTGCGCCGGCGTGCCTTATTTATCGTTGGTCGATATCGCATCGGTACTTCAAAGAGAATTACAAACGTTTTTTTTCGTACTTTTCGTACCCATAGAGTACTTAAGCTATTGTGATTTTTGATTCCTTGTACAAGGCCATTCGGCCTCCGTTTTGCTGCCCGTTTGCGCCGGCGTGCCTTATTTATCGTTACGAGTCGATATCACATCGATACTTCAAAGAGAATTACAAACGTACTTTTTTTCGTACCCATGAGAGTACTTAATAGCATGTGTGATTTTTGATTCCTTGTACAAGGCCATTCGGCCTCCGTTTTGCTTGCCGTTTGCGCCGGCGTGCCTTATTTATCGTTAAATTCGATATCACATCGGTAATTCAAGAGAATTACAAACGTTTTTTTCTGTACTTTTTTTCGTACGTGCCATAGAGTACTTAGCATTGTGATTTTTGATTAACTTGTACAAACCCATTCTGCCCTTTCCTTTTTGCTGCCGTTTCGCCGGCGTGCCTTATTTATCGTTACGATGGAAATCACGTCGGTACTTCTAAAGAGAATTACAAACGTTTTTTTTCGTACTTTTTTTGTGCACGTAGTACTGCTTTGTGTGATTTTTGATTTCTTGTACAAGGCCGTATTCGGCCTCCGTTTTGCTTGCCGTTTGCGCCGGCGTGCACTTATTTATCGTTACCGGAGTCGATATCACATCGGTACTTCAAAGAAAATTACAAACGTTTTTTTTTCGTACTTTTTTTCGTACCCGTAGAGTACTTATTTGTATGTGATTTTTGATTCCTTGTACAAGGCCATTACGGCCTCCCGTTTTTGCTTTGCCGTTTGCGCCGGCGTGCCTTATTTATCGTTAAAGTCGATATCACATCGGTACTTCAAAGAGAATTACAACGTTTTTTTCGTACTTTTTCGTACCCGTAGAGTACTTAGCTGTGTGATTTTTGATTCCTTGTACAAGGCCATTCGCGCCTCCGTTTTGCTTGCCGTTTGCGCCGGCGTGCCTTATTTATCGTTACGAGGTGATATCACATCGGTACTTCAAAGAGAATTACAAACATTTTTTTTTAGTACTTTTTTTTCGTACCCGCTAGAGTACTTAAGCCCTAGCGTGTGATTTTTGATTCCTTGTACAAGGCCATTACGGCCTCCGTTTTGCTTGCCGTTTGCGCCGGCGTGCCTTATTTATCGTTACGGTCGATATCACATCGATACTTCAAAGAGAATTACAAACGTTTTTTTTCGTACTTTTTTTCGTACCCATAGAGTACTTAGCTTGTGTGATTTTTTGATTCCTTGTACAAGGCCATTCGGCCTCCGTTTTGCTTGCCGTTTGCGCCGGCGTGCCTTATTTATCGTTAAGTCGATATCACATCGGTACTTCAAAGAGAATTTAACAAGCGTTTTTTTTCATAGAGTACTTAGCGTGATTTTTTTCGTGCACCCAGAAAGTACTTAGCTGTGTGATTTTTGATTCCTTGTACAAGGCCATTCGGCCTCGTTTTAACTATTTACCGTTTGTGCCGGCGTGCCTTATTTATCGTTATTTTGGTCGATATCACATCGATGTACTTCAAAGAGAATTACAAACGTTTTTTTTTCGTACTTTTTTCGTACCCATAGAGTACTTAAGCTGATGTGATTTTGATTCCTTGTACAAGGCCATTCGGCCTCCGTTTTGCTTGCCGTTTGCGCCGGCGTGCCTTATTTATCGTTCGAGGTCGATATCACATCGGTACTTCAAAGAGAATTACAAACGTTTTTTTCGTACTTTTTCGTTCCGTAGAGTACTTAAACTTGTGTGATTTTGATTCCTTGTACAAGGCCATTCGGCCTCCGTTTTGCTTGCCGTTTGCGCCGGCGTGCCTTATTTATCGTTACGAAATTCGATATCACATCGGTACTTCAAAGAGAATTACAACGTTTTTTTTCGTACTTTTTTTTCGTACAGCATACTTAGTACGTGACGATTTTTGATTCCTTGTACAAGGCCATTACGGCCTCCGTTTTGCTTGCCGTTTGCGCCGGCGTGCCTTATTTATCGTTACGAGTCGATATCACATCGGTACTTCAAAGAAAATTACAAACGTTTTTTTTCGTACTTTTTTTTCGTACCCATAGAGTACTTAGCGTAACGATTTTTGATTCCTTGTACAAGGCCATTACGGCCGTTTTGCCCGTTTGCGCCGGCGTGCCTTATTTTCGTTACGGTGATATCACATCGATACTTCCAAGAGAAGTACAAAACGATTTTTTTCCTTTTTTTGTACGCCGATTTTTGATTCCTTGTACAAGGCGGTGCCGTTTTGCTTGCCGTTTGCGCCGGCGTGCCTTATTTATCGTTACGAGTCGATATCACATCGATTACTTCAAAGAAATTACAAACGTTTTTTTTACTTTTTTTCGTACCCAGTTCTTAGCTTAGCGTGTGATTTTTTGATTCCTTGTACAAGGCCATTACGGCCTCCGTTTTGCTTGCCGTTTGCGCCGGCGTGCCTTATTTATCGTTAAAGTCGATATCACATCGGTACTTCAAAGAAATTACAAACATTTTTTTTCGTACTTTTTTTTCGTACCCACTTAGAGTACTTAAGCGTGTGATTTTTGATTCCTTGTACAAGGCCATTACGGCCTCCCGTTTTGCTTGCCGTTTGCGCCGGCGTGCCTTATTTATCGTTACGGTCGATATCACATCGGTACTTCAAAGAGAATTACAAACGTTTTTTTCGTACTTTTTTTCGTACCCGTAGAGTACTTAAGCGTGTGATTTTTGATTCCTTGTACAAGGCCATTCGGCCTCCGTTTTTGCTTGCCGTTTGCGCCGGCGTGCCTTATTTATCGTTCGGTCGATATCACATCGGTACTTCAAAGAAAATTACAAACGTTTTTTTTACTGATTCTTTTCGTACCCATGAGTACTTAGCTGTGTGATTTTAAGCTGTGTGATTTTTGATTCCTTGTACAAGGCCATTATGGCCTCGTTTTGCTTGCCGTTTGCGCCGGCGTGCCTTATTTATCGTTACGGTCGATATCACGTCGGTACTTCAAAGAGAATTACAAACGTTTTTTTTTCGTACTTTTTTCGTACCCATAGAGTACTTAAGCGTGTGATTTTTGATACCTTGGCAAGGCCATTCTGGCCTCCGTTTTGCTTGCCGTTTGCGCCGGCGTGCCTTATTATCGTTACGAGTCGATATCACATCGGTACTTCAAAGAGAATTACAAACGTTTTTTTTTTTTTTCGTACTTTTTTTCGTACCAGCGTAAGGTACTTAACTTGTATTTTTGATTTTTGATTCCTTTGTACAAGGCCATTTGGCCTCCGTTTTGCTGCCGTTTGCGCCGGCGTGCCTTATTTATCGTTACGGTCGATATCACATCGGTACTTCAAAGAGAATTACAAACGTGCATTTTTTTTTACTTTTTTTCGTACCATAGAAGTAGATGCTTGTGTGATTTTTGATTCCTTGTACAAGGCCATTACGGCCTCCCGTTTTGCTGCCGTTTGCGCCGGCGTGCCTTATTTATCGTTCGGTCGATATCACATCGGTACTTAAAAGAGAATTACAAAACGTTTTTTTTACTTTTTTTCGTACCCATAGAGTACTTAAGCTGTGTGATTTTGATTCCTTGTACAAGGCCATTACGGCCTCCGTTTTGCTGCCGTTTGCGCCGGCGTGCCTTATTTATCGTTACGGTCGATATCACATCGGTACTTCAAAGAGAATTACAAACGTTTTTTTTCGTACTTTTTTTCGTACCCGTAGAGTACTTAGCTTGTGTGATTTTTGATTCCTTGTACATTACGGCCTCCGTTTTGCTTGCCGTTTGCGCCGCGCGCCTTATTCATCGTTCACGAGCCGAGGAATTACGTACAAGCGTTTTTTTCGTACTTTTTTTCGTACCCGTAGAATCTACTTAAGCATGTGATTTTTGATTCCCAAGGCCATTACGGCCTCCGTTTTGCTTGCCGTTTGCGCCGGCGTGCCTTGTTTATCGTTACGGTCGATATCACATCGGTACTTCAAAGAGAATTACAAACGTTTTTTTTTCGTACTTTTTCGTACCATGGTGTACTTGTAGTGTGATTTTTGATTCCTTGTACAAGGCCATTCCCGGCCTCCGATTTTTGCTTGCCGTTTGCGCCGGCGTGCCTTATTTATCGTTCACGGTCGATATCACATCGGTACTTCAAAGAGAATTACAAACGTTTTTTTTTCGTACTTTTTTTTCGTACGCCGTGCTTATTTAGAGTACACTTAAGCATTGTGATTTTTTGATTCCTTGTACAAGGCCATTACGGCCTCCGTTTTGCTGCCGTTTGCGCCGGCGTGCCTTATTTATCGTTGGTCGATATCACATCGGTACTTCAAAAAGAGAATTACAAACGTTTTTTTTTCGTACTTTTTTTCGTACCCGTAGAGTACTTAAGTTTGTGTGATTTTTGATTCCTTGTACAAGGCCGTTTCGGCCTCCGTTTTGCTGCCGTTTGCGCCGGCGTGCCTTATTTATCGTTGCTGGTCGATATCACATCGGTACTTCGGAAAGAGAATTACAAACGTATTTTTTTTTTTTTTTCGTACTTTTTTTCGTACCCATAGAGTACTTAGCGTGACGATTTTTGATTCCTTGTACAAGGCCATTCGGCCTGCAACGTTTTGCTTGCCGTTTGCGCCGGCGTGCCTTATTTATAGTTACGGTCGATATCACATCGGTACTTCAAGAAATTACAAACGTTTTTTTCGTACTTTTTTTCGTACCCATAGAGTACTTAGCGTGACGATTTTTGATTCCTTGTACAAGGCCATTCGGCCTCCGTTTTGCTTGCCGTTTGCGCCGGCGTGCCTTATTTATCGTTACCGGTCGATATCACATCGGTACTTCAAAGAAAATTACAAACGTTTTTTTCGTACTTTTTTTCGTACCCATAGAGTACTTTGCTATGACGATTTTTGATTCCTTGCACAAGGCCATTCGGCCTCCGTTTTGCTTGCCGTTTGCGCCGGCGTGCCTTATTTATCGTTACGGTCGATATCACGTCGGTACTTCAAAGAGAATTACAAACGTTTTTTCGTACTTTTTCGTACCCGCAAGTACTTAGCTTGTGTGATTTTTGATTCCTTGTACAAGGCCATTCGGCCTCCGTTTTGCTGCCGTTTGCGCCGGCGTGCCTTATTTATCGTTACGGTCGATATCACATCGGTACTTCAAAGAGAATTACAACGTTTTTTTTCGTATTTTTTTTCGTACCCATAGAGTACTTAGCGTGTGATTTTTGATTTCTTGTACAGAGGCCATTCGGCCTCCGTTTTGCTTGCCGTTTGCGCCGGCGTGCCTTATTTATCGTTACGAAAGTCGATATCACATCGGTGCTTCAAAGAGAATTACAAACGTTTTTTTTTCGTACTTTTTTTTTCGTACCATAGAGTACTTATGACGTAGTGTGATTTTGATTCTTGTACAAGGCCATTCGGCCTCCGTTTTGCTTGCCGTTTGCGCCGGCGTGCCTTATTTATCGTTACACGGTCGATATCACATCGATACTTCAAAGAAATTACAAACGTTTTTTTTTTCGTACTTTTTTTTCGTACCCGTAGAGTACTTAGCGTGTGATTTTTGATTCGCTTGTACAAGGCCATTACGGCCTCCGTTTTGCTTGCCGTTTGCGCCGGCGTGCCTTATTTATCGTTACGGTCGATATCACATCGGTACTTCAAAGAAATTACAAACGTTTTTTTTCGTACTTTTTTTTCGTACCCGAGAGTACTTAGCGTAGCTTGTGTGATTTTTTTGATTCCTTGTACAAGGCCATTCGGCCTCCGTTTTGCTTGCCGTTTGCGCCGGCGTGCCTTATTTATCGTTACGGTCGATATCACATCGGTACTTCAAAGAGAATTACAAACGTTTTTTTTCGTACTTTTTCGTACCCATAGAGTACTTAGCGTGACGATTTTTGATTCCTTGTACAAGGCCAATTACGGCCTCCGTTTTGCTTGCCGTTTGCGCCGGCGTGCCTTATTTATCGTTACGGTCGATATCACATCGGTACTTCAAAGAGAATTACAAACGTTTTTTTTCGTACTTTTTTTCGTACCCGCAGAGTACTTAACTTGTGTGATTTTTGATTCCTTGTACAAGGCCATTCGGCCTCACGTTTTGCTTGCCGTTTGCGCCGGCGTGCCTTATTTATCGTTACGAGTCGATATCACATCGGTACTTCAAAGAGAATTACAAACGTTTTTTTCGTACTTTTTTTCGTACCCATAAGTACTTAAGCTTGTGTGATTTTTGATTCCTTGTACAAGGCCATTGCGGCCTCCGTTTTGCTTGCCGTTTGCGCCGGCGTGCCTTATTTATCATTCTGGTCGATAACACATCAGTTCTTCAAAGAGAATTACAAACGATTTTTTTCGTACTTTTTTTCGTACCCATTAGAGTACTTAGCTTGTGTGATTTTTGATTCTTGTACAAGGCCATTCGGCCTCCGTTTTGCTTGCCGTTTGCGCCGGCGTGCCTTATTTATCGTTACGAGTCGATATCACATCGATGTACTTCAAAGACAATTACAAACGTTTTTTCGTACACTTTTTTTCGTACCCGTAGAGTACTTAACGTGTGATTTTTGATTCTTGTACAAGGCCATTACGGCCTCCGTTTTGCTTGCCGTTTGCGCCGGCGTGCCTTATTTATCGTTACGAGTCGATATCACATCGGTACTTCAAAGAGAAATTACAAACGTTTTTTTTCGTACTTTTTTCGTACCCATAGAGTACTTAGCGTGCTTGATTTTTGATTCCTTGTACAAGGCCATTACGGCCTCCGTTTTGCTTGCCGTTTGCGCCGGCGTGCCTTATTTATCGTTACGGTCGATATCACATCGGTACTTCAAAGAGAATTACAAACGTTTTTTTTCGTACTTTTTTTCGTACCCGTAGTACTTAGCTTGTGTGATTTTTGATTCCTTGTACAAGCCATTCGGCCTCCGTTTTGCTTGCCGTTTGCGCCGGCGTGCCTTATTTATCGTTCGGTCGATATCACATCGGTACTTCAAAGAGAATTACAAACGTACTTTTTTTTTCGTACTTTTTTACATTTCGATATCACATCGGTACTTCAAAGAGAATTACAAACATTTTTTTTTTCGTACTTACCCATTGCCAGTACTTGTGTGATTTTTGATTCCTTGTACAAGGCCATTACGGCCTCCGTTTTGCTGCCGTTTGCGCCGGCGTGCCTTATTTATCGTTACGGTCGATATCACATCGGTACTTCAAAGAATTACAAAATTACAAACGATTTTTTGATTTCCTTGTACAAGGCAAATTTTTTTCGTACTTTTACAAACGTTTTTTCGTACCCATAGAGTACTTAAGCGACGTGATTTTTGATTCCTTGTACAAGGCCATTCGGCCTCCGTTTTGCTGCCGTTTGCGCCGGCGTGCCTTATTTATCGTTCGGTCGATATCACATCGGTACTTCAAAGAGAATTACAAACGTTTTTCGTACTTTTTTTCGTACCCATAGAGTACTTAGCGTATTGTGATTTTTGATTCCTTGTACAAGGCCATTCGGCCTCCGTTTTGCTGCCGTTTGCGCCGGCGTGCCTTATTTATCGTTACGGTCGATATCACATCTGTACTTCAAAGAGAATTACAAACGTTTTTTTCGTACTTTTTTTCGTACCCGTAGAGTACTTAGCTGTGTGATTTTTTATTCCTTGTACAAGGCCATTCGGCCTCCGTTTTGCTGCCGTTTGCGCCGGCGTGCCTTATTTATCGTTCTGGTCGATATCACATCAGTACTTCAAAGAAAATTACAAACGTTTTTTTTCGTACTTTTTTTTTTTTCGTGCCATAGAGTACTTAGCTTCGTGCGATTTTTGATTCCTTGTACAAGGCCATTACGGCCTCCGTTTTGCTTGCCGTTTGCGCCGGCGTGCCTTATTTATCGTTACCTAGTCGATATCACATCGGTACTTCAAAGAAAATTACAACGCATTTTTTTTCGTACTTTTTTTCGTACCCATAAGTACTTAGCTTTGTGTGATTTTTGATTCCTTGTGCAAGGCCATTACGGCCTCCGTTTTGCTTTGCCGTTTGCGCCGGCGTGCCTTATTTATCGTTCGAATTCGATATCACATCGGTACTTCGAAAGAATTACAAACGTTTTTTTTTCGTACTTTTTCGTACCCAATCAGAGTACTTAGCGTGACGATTTTTGATTCCTTGTACTGCAGGCCATTACGGCCTCCGTTTTGCTTGCCGTTTGCACCGGCGTGCCTTATTTATCGTTACGGTCGATATCACATCGGTACTTCAAAGAGAATTACAAACGTTTTTTACAATACTTTTTTTCGTACCCATAGAGTACTTAGCGTGCCCGATTTTTGATTCTTGTACAAGGCCATTGCACGGCCTCCGTTTTGCTTGCCGTTTGCGCCGGCGTGCCTTATTTATCGTTATGGCGGTCGATATCACATCGATTACTTCAAAGAGAATTACAAAACGTTTTTACGTACTTTTTTCGTACCATAGCCGTGCTTCGCTTGTGTGATTTTGATTCCTTGTACAAGGCCATTACGGCCTCGTTTTGCTGCCGTTTGCGCCGGCGTGCCTTATTTATCGTTATGGTCGATATCACATCAGTACTTCAAAAAAGAATTACAAACGTTTTTTTTCATACTTTTTTTCGTACCCGTAGAGTACTTAAGCGTGAGTTTTGATTCCTTGTACAAGGCCATTCGGCCTCTGTTTTGCTTTGCCGTTGCGCCGGCGTGCCTTATTTATCGTTACGGTCGATATCACGTCGGTACTTCAAAGAGAGTACAAACGTTTTTCGTACTTTTTTCGTACCCATAGAGTACTTAGCTTGTGTGATTTTGATTCACTTTGTACAAGGCCATTCGGCCTCCGTTTTGCTGCCGTTTGCGCCGGCGTGCCTTATTTATCGTTACGTCGATATCACATCGGTACTTCAAAGAGAATTACAAACGTTTTTTTCGTACTTTTTTTCGTACCCATCGTACTATAGCGTAGCGATTTTTGATTTCTTGTACAAGGCCATTACGGCCTCCGTTTTAGCTTGCCGTTTGCGCCGGCGTGCCTTATTTATCGTTACGGTCGATATCACATCGGTACTTCAAAGAGAATTACAAACGTTTTTTTTTCGTACTTTTTCGTACCCTTAGAGTACTTAGCATAATGTGTGATTTTGATTCCTTGTACAAGGCCGTTACGGCCTCCGTTTTGCTTGCCGTTTGCGCCGGCGTGCACTTATTTATCGTTGCGAGTCGATATCACATCGGTACTTCAAAGAGGATTACAAACGTTTTTTTTTCGTACTCTTTTTTCGTACCCATAGAGTACTTAGCGTGTGATTTTTGATTCCTTGTACAAGGCCATTACACGGCCTCCGTTTTGCTTGCCGTTTGCGCCGGCGTGCCTTATTTATCGTTACAGTCGATATCACATCGGTACTTGAGAATTACAAACGTTTTTTTTTTTCGTACTTTTTCGTACCATAGAGTACTTGCTTGTGTGATTTTTGATTCCTTGTACAAGGCCATTCGGCCTCCGTTTTGCTTGCCGTTTGCGCCGGCGTGCCTTATTTATCGTTACGGTCGATATCACATCGGTACTTCAAGAGAATTACAAACGTTTTTTTTTCGTACTTTTTTCGTACCCATAGAGTACTTAAACGATGTGTGATTTTTGATTCCTTGTACAAGCCATTACGACCTCCGTTTTGCTTGCCGTTTGCGCCGGCGTGCCTTATTTATCGTTACGATTCGATATCACGTTACTTCAAAGAGAATTACAAACGCTTTTTTTCGTACTTTTTTTCGTACCCATAGAGTACTTAATTGTGTGATTTTTGATTCCTTGTACAAGGCCATTACGGCCTCCGTTTTCTTTGCCGTTTGCGCTGGCGTGCCTTATTTATCGTTGGTCGATATCACGTCGGTACTTCAAAGAGAATTACAAACGTTTTTTTTCGTACTTTTTTTCGTACCCATAGAGTACTTAGCTTGTGTGATTTTTGATTCCTTGTACAAGGCCATTCGGCCTCCGTTTTGCTTGCCGTTTGCGCGCGGCGTGCCTTATTTATCGTTACGGTCGATATCACATCGGTACTTTCAAAAGAGAATTACAAACGTTTTTTTCGTACTTTTTTTCGTACCCATAGAGTACTTAATACGTGTGATTTTTGATTCCTTGTACAAGGCCATTACCGGCACTCCGTTTTGCTTGCCGTTTGCGCCGGCGTGCCTTATTTATCGTTACGGTCGATATCACATCGATCTTCAAGAAAATTACAAACGTTTTTTTTCGTACTCTTTTTTTCGTACCCGTAGAGTACTTATTTGTGTGATTTTTGATTCCTTGTACAAGGCCATTCGGCCTCCGTTTTGCTTGCCGTTTGCGCCGGCGTGCCTTATTTTAATTCGTTACTAGTCGATATGCACGTACGATACTTCAAAGAGAGAATTACAAACGTTTTTTATTTCGTCTTTATATTATTATGGAATACGAAACGTTTTACAAGGCCATTTCGTACTTTTTTCGCCGGCGTGCCTTATTTATCGTTCTAGTCGATATCACATCGGTACTTCAAAGAGAATTACAAACGTTTTTTTGACTTTCTTGTACAAGGCGTATTCGGCAGTGACGTTTTGCTTGTGCCGTTTGCGCCCTCGTTTTCTTTACCGTTATTTGCCGGCGCCCTTAAACATTTATCGATTACTGGTCGATATCACATCGGTACTTCAAAGAGAATTACAAACGTTTTTTCGTACTTTTTTTCGTATGAGAGTACTTAAGCGTAACGATTTTTGATTCCTTGTACAAGGCCATTAGCCTCCGTTTTGCTTGCCGTTTGCGCCGGCGTGCCTTATTTATCGTTACGGTCGATATCACATCGGTGCTTAAAAGGAAGTACAAACGTTTTTTTTTTTTCGTACTTTTTTCGTACCCATGAGAGTACTTAGCTTGTGTGATTTTTGATTCCTTGTACAAGGCCATTCGGCCTCCGTTTTGCTGCCGTTTGCGCCGGCGTGCCTTATTTATCGTTCAGTCGATATCACATCGGTACTTCAAGAGAATTACAAACATTTTTTTTTTCGTACTTTTTCGTACCCGTATTAGAGTACTTAAGCATGTGTGATTTTGATTCCTTGTACAAGGCCATTGTGGCGGCCTCCGTTATTGCTTGCCGTTTGCGGCACTGGCGTGCCTTATTTATCGTTCGTTGGTCGATATCACATCGGTACTTCAAGAGAAATTACAAACGTTTTTTTCGTACTTTTTTTCGTACCCATAGAGTACTTAGCGTTTGTGTGATTTTTGATTCCTTGTACAAGGCCATTCGGACTCCCCGTTTTGCTTGCCGTTTGCGCCGGCGTGCCTTATTTATCGTTACGGTCGATATCACGTAAGTGCTTCAAAGAGAATTACAAACATTTTTTCGTACTTTTTTTCGTACCCATTAGAGTACTTAGCGGTGTGATTTTTGATTTCTTGTACAGAGGCCATTCGAGCCTCCGTTTTGCTTGCCGTTTGCGCCGGCATGCCTTATTTATCGTTACGGTCGATATCACTTTGTCGGTACTTCGAAGAGAATTACAAACGTTTTTTTCGTACGTACCCATAGAAGTACTTAAGCGTGCCGATTTTTGATTCCTTGTACAAAGGCCATTACGGCCTCCGTTTTGCTTGCCGTTTGCGCCGGCGTGCCTTATTTATCGTTACGAGTCGATATCACATCGATTACTTCAATGAGAATTACAAGCGTTTTTTTTTTCGTACTTTTTTGTACCCATAGAGTACTTAAACTGTGTGATTTTTGATTTCTTGTACAAGGCCATTACGGCCTCCGTTTTGCTTGCCGTTTGCGCCGGCGTGCCTTATTTATCGTTGGTCGATATCACATCGGTACTTCAAAAGTACAAACGTTTTTTTCGTACTTTTTTTGTACCCATAGAGTACTTAGCTTGTGTGATTTTTGATTCCTTGTACAAGGCCATTACGGCCTCCGTTTTGCTTGCCGTTTGTGCCGGCGTGCCTTATTTATCGTTACGGTCGATATCGCATCGATGTACTTCACGAAGAATTACAAGCGTTTTTTTCGTACTTTTTTTCGTACCCATAGAGTACTTAGCGTGATTTTGATTCCTTGTACAAGGCCATTCGGCCTCCCGTTTTGCTCCAGCCGTTTCACGCCGGCGTGCCTTATTTATCGTTATGGTCGATATCACATCGGTACTTCAAAAAGATAATTACAAACGTTTTTTAGTACTTTTTTTCGTACCCGTAGAGTACTTAAGCGTGTGATTTTTGATTCCTTGTACAAGGCCATTACCCCGGCCTCCGTTTTGCTTGCCGTTTGCGCCGGCGTGCCTTATTTATCGTTACGAGTCGATATCACATCGGTACTTCAAAGAGAATTACAAACGTTTTTTTTCGTTTTTCGTACCAGCCAAATTACTTAACATGGTTTTTCGTACCCGTAGAGTATATTTATCGCATCGGTGTGATTTTTGATTCTTAACTTTGTGATTTTTGATTCCTTGTACAAGGCCATTATGGCCTCCGTTAACTTGCCGTACCGTTTGCGCCGGCGTGCCTTATTTATCGTTCGGTCGATATCACATCGAAGTACTTCAAAGAGAATTAC
Organism: Gentiana straminea; assembly: GCA_036785695.1. Taxonomy (NCBI): domain Eukaryota; kingdom Viridiplantae; phylum Streptophyta; class Magnoliopsida; order Gentianales; family Gentianaceae; genus Gentiana; species Gentiana straminea. The sequence goes on from JAVUPR010000084.1 coordinate 260,689, forward strand.
AAACGTTTTTTTTCGTACTTTTTTTCGTACCCATGGGGAGTACTTAAGCTATTGTGATTTTTGATTCCTTGTACAAGGCCATTCGGCCTCCGTTTTGCTTGCCGTTTGCGCCGGCGTGCCTTATTTATCGTTACGGTCGATATCACATCGGTACTTCAAAGAGAATTACAAACGTTTTTTTCGTACTCTTTTTTCGTACCCGTAGAGTACTTAAGCGTGTGATTTTTGATTCTGCTTGTACAAGGCCATTACGGCCTCCCGTTTTGCTTGCCGTTTGCGCCGGCGTGCCTTATTTATCGTTCGAGTCGATAACGCATCGATGTGGATGAGAATTACAAACGTTTTTTTTCGGTACCGTAGAGTACTTAAAGTGATTTTTGATTCCTTGTACAAGGCCACGACCTCCGTTTTTTTTTGCGCCGGCGTACTTATTTTTTTCGTACATCCATAGAATTACTTAGCGTACTTTGGTACCCGATTTTTGATTCCTTGTACAAGGCCATTACGGCCTCCGTTTTGCTTGCCGTTTGCGCCGGCGTGCCTTATTTATCGTTACGGTCGATATCACGTCGGTACTTCAAAGAAAATTACCAACGTTTTTTTTCGTACTTTTTTTCGTACCCGTAAGTACTTATCATGTGATTTTTGATTCCTTGTACAAGGCCATTGGCCTCCGTTTTGCTTGCCGTTTGCGCCGGCGTGCCTTATTTATCGTTATGTGGATATCACATCGATCTTTTCAAAGAGAATTACAAACGATTTTTTTTTCGTACTTTTCGTACCCGTAGAGTACTTAACGAGTGTGATTTTTGATTCCTTGTACAAGAGCCATTCGGCCTCCGTTTTGCTTGCCGTTTGCGCCGGCGTGCCTTATTTATCGTTATGGTCGATATCACATCGGTACTTCAAGGAAGATTACAAACGTTTTTTTCATACTTTTTTTTTTCGTACCCGTAGAGTACTTAAGCGTGATTTTTTGATTTCTTGTACAAGGCCATTCGGCCTCCGTTTTGCTTGCCGTTTGCGCCGGCGTGCCTTATTTATCGTTACGGTCGATATCACATCGGTTACTTCAAAAAGAATTACAAACGTTTTTTTTCGTACTTTTTTTCGTACCCATAGAGTACTTAACGGTGTGAGTACTTGTGCTTCGTTTGTGCCGGCGTGCCTTATTTATTTTGATTCCTTGTACAAGAGAGCCATTTCGGCCTCCGTTTTGCTGCCGTTTGCGCCGGCGTGCCTTATTTATCCACGTTAATTGCCGTTTACAACGCGTGAGTCGATATCACATCGATATACTTCAAAGAAAATTACAACGTTTTTTTGCATCGTACTTTTTTCGTACCCATAGAGTACTTAAGCATGTGACGATTTTTGATTCCTTGTACAAGGCCATTACCGGCCTCCGTTTTGCTTTTGCCGTTTGCGCCGGCGTGCCTTATTTCGTTCGTTACGGTCGATATCTACATCAGTACTTAAAGAAATTACAACGTTTTTTTAGGTACTTTTCGTACCCGTAGAGTACTTAGCTGTGTGATTTTGATTCCTTGTACAAGGCCATTAAACGGCCTCCCCGTTTTGCTGCCGTTTGCGCCGGCGTGCCTTATTTATCGTTTAGTCGATATCATCGGTACTTCAAAAGAGAATTACAACGTTTTTTCGTACTTTTCGTACCCGTAGAGTACTTAGCTTGTGTGATTTTTGATTCCTTGTACAAGGCCATTACGGCCTCCGTTTTGCTTTCCGTTTGCGCCCGGCGTGCCTTATTTATGGGTTGAGTCGATATCACATCGGTGCTTCAAAGAAATTACAAGCGTTTTTTTTCATACTTTTTTCGGTACCCGCAGAGTACTTAGCTGTGACCCGATTTTTGATTCCTTGTACAAGGCCATTACGGCCTCCGTTTTGCTTGCCGTTTTGCGCCGGCGTGCCTTATTTATCGTTACGAGTCGATATCACATCGGTACTTCAAAGAGAATTACAAGCACGTTTTTTTTTTCGTACTTTTTTTGTGCCATAGAGTACTTAAGCTATGCCGATTTTTGATTCCTTGTACAAAGGCCATTTGGCCTCGTTTGCTAACCGTTTGCACCGGCGTGCCTTATTTATCGTTACCGGTCGATATCACATCGGTACTTCAAAGAGAATTACAAACATTTTTTTAGAGAGTACTTTGTTTCGTACCGTTTCATGCCATGCAAGTACTTAACGTGAGCGATTTTTGATTTCTTGTACAAGGCATTTTAAGGCCTCGTTTTGCTTGCCGTTTCGCCGGCGTGCCTTATTTATCATTCGATAGTCGATATCACATCGTACTTCAAAGAGAATTACAAACGTTTTTTTTCATTACTTTTTTTCGTACCCATAGAGTACTTAGCGTGATTTTTGATTCCTTGTACAAGGCCATTACGGCCTCCGTTTTGCTTGCCGTTTGTTTGCCGGCGTGCCTTATTTATCGTTACGGTCGATATCACATCTAGGTACTTCAAAGAAAATTACAAACGTTTTTTCGTACTTTTTCGTACCCCTTAGAGTACTTAGCTTGTGTGATTTTTGATTCTTGTACAAGCCATTCGGCCTCCGTTTTGCTTGCCGTTTGCGCCGGCGTGCCTTATTTATCGTTACGGTCGATATCACATCGGTACTTCAAAGAGAATTACAAACGTTTTTTTTCGTACTTTTTCGTACCTTAGAGTACTTAAACGTGACGATTTTGATTCCTTGTACAAGGCCATTCGGCCTCCGTTTTGCTTGCCGTTTGCGCCGGCGTGCCTTATTTATCGTTCGGTCGATATCACATCGGTACTTCAAAGAGAATTACAAACGTTTTTTCGTACTTTTTTTCGTACCCATAGAGTACTTAGCTTGTGTGATTTTGATTCCTTGTACAAGGCCATTCGGCCTCCGTTTTGCTTGCCGTTTGCGCCGGCGTGCCTTATTTATCGTTACGGTCGATATCACATCGGTACTTCAAAGAGAATTACAAAACATTTTTTCGTACTTTTTTCGTACCCATAGAGTACTTATTGTGTGATTTTGATTCCTTGTACAAGGCCATTCGGCCTCCGTTTTGCTTGCCGTTTTGTGGCGTGCCTTATTTATCGTTCGGTCGATATCACATCGATACTTCAAAGAGAATTACAAACGTTTTTTTTCGTACTTTTTTTCGTACCCGTAGAGTACTTAGCGTGTGTGATTTTGATTCCTTGTACAAGGCCATTACGGCCTCCGTTTTGCTTGCCGTTTGCGCAGGCGTGCCTTATTTATCGTGCCTTTTCGGTCGATATCACATCGGTACTTCAAAGAGAATTACAAACGTTTTTTTTTACTTTTTTTCGTACCCGATAGAGTACTTAGCGTGTGATTTTTGATTCCTTGTACAAGGCCATTCGGCCTCCGTTTTGCTGCCGTTTGCGCCGGCGTGCCTTATTTATCGTTACGAGTCGATATCACATCGGTACTTCAAAGAGAATTACAAACGTTTTTTCGTACTTTTTTACCGTACCCATAGAGTACTTAGCGATGTGTGATTTTTGATTCTTGTACAAGGCCATTAAATCGGCCTCGTTTTGCTTGCCGTTTGCGCCGGCGTGCCTTATTTATCGTTACGGTCGATATCACATCGGTACTTCAAAGAGAATTACAAACGTTTTTTTCGTACTTTTTTTCGTACCCATAGAGTACTTAGCGTGTGATTTTTGATTCCTTGTACAAGGCCATTACGGCCTCACGTTTTGCTTGCCGTCGTTTTGCGCCGGCGTGCCTTATTTATTTTCGTACCCATCGGTGTTCGATATCACATCGGTACTTCAAATACTTAATGTTTTTATTTCTTGTACAAGGCCATTTCGTACGTTTTCGTTTGCGCCGGCGTGCCTTATTTATCGTTACGTAGATATCACATCGATACTTCAAAGAAAATTACAAACGTTTTTTCGTACTTTTTTTCGTACCCATGAGTACTTAGCTGTGTGATTTTTGATTCCTTGTACAAGGCCATTCGGCCTCCGTTTTGCTGCCGTTTGCGCCGGCGTGCCTTATTTATCGTTACGAGTCGATATCACATCGGTACTTCAAAGAAATTACAAACGTTTTTTTTCGTACTTTTTTTCGTACCCGTAGAGTACTTAAGCGTGTGATTTTGATTCCTTGTACAAGGCCATTCGGCCTCCGTTTTGCTTGCCGTTTGCGCCGGCGTGCCTTATTTATCGTTCGGTCGATATCACATCGGTACTTCAAAGAGAATTACAAACGTTTTTTTTAAGTACATTTTTTTTCGTACCCGTAGAGTACTAACTTGTGTGATTTTTGATTCCTTGTACAAGGCCATTCAGCCTCCGTTTTGCTTGCCGTTTGCGCGGCGTGCCTTATTTATCGTTACGGTCGATATCACATCGGTACTTCAAAGAAATTACAAACGTTTTTTCGTACTTTTTTTTCGTACCCATAGAGTACTTAAGCTTGTGTGATTTTTGATTCCTTGTACAAGGCCATTACGGCCTCCGTTTTGCTTGCCGTTTGCGCCGGCGTGCCTTATTTATCGTTACGGTCGATATCACATCGGTACTTCAAAGAGAATTACAAACGTTTTTTTTCGTTTTTTTTCGTAGAGGTACTTAGCGTTGATTTTGATTTTTCGTATAGCGCCTCCGTTTTGCACTTGCCGTTTGTAGCGGCGTAGCCATGCAATTTATCGTTACGGTGATATCACATGAGTACTTAAAGAGTACGTTTTTTTTTAAGTACTTTTTTTTAGTACCCATTGCAAGTACTTAACTTGTGTGATTTTTGATTCCTTGTACAAGGCCATTCGGCTCCGTTTTGCTTTGCCGTTTGCGCCGGCGTGCCTTATTTATCGTTACGAGTCGATATCACATCGGTACTTCAAAGAGAATTACAAACGTTTTTTCGTACTTTTTTCGTACCCATAAGTACTTAGCTTGTGTGATTTTTGATTCCTTGTACAAGGCCATTCTGGCCTCCGTTTTGCTTGCCGTTTGCGGCGTGCCTTATTTATCGTTACGGTCGATATCACATGATACTTCAAAGAGAATTACAACGTTTTTTTTCGTACTTTTTTTGTACCCATAGAGTACTTAAGCATGTGATTTTTGATTCCTTGTACAAGGCCATTACGGCCTCCGTTTTGCTTGCCGTTTGCGCGGCGTGCCTTATTTATCGTTGGTCGATATCACATCGGTACTTCAAAGAGAATTACAAACGTTTTTTTCGTACTTTTTTTCGTACCCATAGAGTACTTAGCGTGTGATTTTTGATTCTTGTACAAGGCCATTCGGCCTCTCCGTTTTGCTTGCCGTTTGCGCCGGCGTGCCTTATTTATCGTTACGGTCGATATCACATCGGTACTTCAAAGAAAATTACAAACGTTTTTTTCGTACTTTTTTTTCGACCCGTAGAGTACTTAGCTGTGTGATTTTTGATTCCTTGTACAAAGGCCATTACGGCCTCCCGTTTTGCTTTGCCGTTTGCGCCGGCGTGCCTTATTTATCGTTACGAGTCGATATCACATCGGTGCTTCAAAGAGAATTACAAACGTTTTTTTCGTACTTTTTTTGTACCCATAAAGTACTTAGCTTGTGTGATTTTTGATTCTTGTACAAGGCAAAATTAAGCCTCCGTTTTGCTGCCGTTTGCGCCGGCGTGCCTTATTTATCGTTACAAGTCGATATCACATCGGTACTTCAAGAAAATTACAAACGATTTTTTCGTACTTTTTTTCGTACCATAGAGTACTTGCTTGTGTGATTTTTGATTCCTTGTACAAGGCCATTCGGCCTCGTTTTGCTTGCCGTTTGCGCCGGCGTGCCTTATTTATCGTTACGGTCGATATCACATCGGTACTTCAAAGAAATTACAACGTTTTTTTTTCGTACTTTTTTTCGTACCCATAGAGTACTTAGCGTGACGATTTTGATTCTTGTACAAGGCCATTACGGCCTCCGTTTTGCTTGCCGTTTGCGCCGGCGTGCCTTATTTATCGTTAAAGTCGATATCACATCGGTACTTCAAAGAGAATTACAAACGTTTTTTTCGTGCGTACTTTTTTTCGTACCCAGAGTACTTAAGCTTTGTGTGATTTTGATTCCTTGTACAAGGCCATTCGGCCTCCGTTTTGCTTGCCGTTTGCGCCGGCGTGCCTTATTTATCGTTACGGTCGATATCACATCGGTACTTCAAAGAAAATTACAAACGTTTTTTTCGTACTTTTTCGTACCCGTAGAGTACTTAAGCTTGTGTGATTTTGATTCACTTGTACAAGGCCATTCGGCCTCCGTTTTGCTTGCCGTTTGCGCCGGCGTGCCTTATTTATCGTTACGAGTCGATATCACATCGGTACTTCAAAAAATTACAAACGTTTTTTTCGTACTTTTTTCGTACCCATAGAGTACTTAAGCGTGTGATTTTTGATTCCTTGTACAAGGCCATTACGGCTTCCGTTTTGCCTGCCGTTTTGCTTGCCGTTTGCGCCGGCGTGCCTTATTTATCGTTACCGAGTCGATATCACATCGGTACTTCAAAGAGAATTACAAACGTTTTTTTTTCGTACTTTTTCGTACCCATAGAGTACTTAGCGTGACGATTTTTGATTTCTTGTACAAGGCCATTACGGCCTCCGTTTTGCTTGCCGTTTGCGCCGGCGTGCCTTATTTATCGTTACGGTCGATATCACATCGGTACTTCAAAAGAGAATTACAAAATTTTTTTTCGTACTTTTTTTCGTACCCATAGAGTACTTAAGCGTGTGATTTTTGATTCCTTGTACAAGGCCATTAAACGGCCTCCGTTTTGCTTGCCGTTTGCGCCGGCGTGCCTTATTTATCGTTACGGTCGATATCACATCGGTACTTCAAAGAAATTACAAACGTTTTTTTCGTACTTTTTTTCGTACCCGTACCCAGAGTACTTAGCGTGTGTGATTTTGATTCCTTGTACAAGGCCATTACGGCCTCCGTTTTGCTTGCCGTTTGCGCCGGCGTGCCTTATTTATCGTTACGGTCGATATCACGACCGGTACTTCAAAGAGAATTACAAACGTTTTTTTTCGTACTTTTTTTCGTACCCATAGAGTACTTAGCGTGTGATTTTTGATTCCTTGTACAAGGCCATTACGGCCTCCGTTTTGCTTGCCGTTTGCGCCGGCGTGCCTTATTTATCGTTGGTCGATATCACATCGGTACTTCAAAGAGAATTACAAACGTTTTTTTCGTACTTTTTTTTCGTACCCATGAGTACTTAACGTGACGATTTTTGATTCCTTGTACAAGGCCATTACGGCCTCCGTTTTGCTGCCGTTTGCGCCGGCGTGCCTTATTTATCGTTTCGTCGATATCACATCGGTACTTCAAAGAGAATTACAAACGTTTTTTTCGTACTTTTTTCGTACCCATAGAGTACTTAGCGTGTGATTTTGATTCCTTGTACAAGGCCATTACGGCCTCCGTTTTGCTTGCCGTTTGCGCCGGCGTGCCTTATTTATTGCTCGTTGAGTCGATATATCGTTACAAATGTTTTTTTTCGTACTTTTTCGAGTATCATTGTGTGATTTTTGATTCCATGTACAAGGCCATTAAAACTGGTCTCCCGTTTTGCTTGCCGTTTGCGCCGGCGTGCCTTATTTATCGATTACAGTAGGATATCACATCGATGTAAAGAGAATTACAAACGTTTTTTTTCGTACTTTTTTCGTACCCATAGAGTACTTAGCTTGTGACGATTTTGATTCTTGTACAAGGCCATTCGGCCTCCGTTTTGCTTGCCGTTTGCGCCGGCGTGCCTTATTTATCGTTCGGTCGATATCACATCGATACTTCAAAGAGAATTACAAACGTTTTTTTTCGTACTTTTTTTCGTACCCGTAGAGTACTTGCGTGTGATTTTTGATTCCTTGTACAAGGCCATTCTGGCCTCCGTTTTTGCTTGCCGTTTGCGCCGGCGTGCCTTATTTATCGTTCTGGTCGATATCACATCTGTACTTCAAAGAGAATTACAAACGTTTTTTTTCGTACTTTTTTTCGTACCCATAGAGTACTTAGCGGTGTGATTTTTGATTCCATGTACAAGAGCCATTCGGCCTCCGTTTTGCTTGCCGTTTGCGCCGGCGTGCCTTATTTATCGTTACGGTCGATATCACATCGGTCACTTGCAAATTACAATGTTTTTTTCGTACGTTTTTTTCGTACCATAAAGTACTTTGTGTGATTTTGATTCCTTGTACAAGGCCATTACGGCCTCCGTTTTGCTTGCCGTTTGCGCCGGCGTGCCTTATTTATCGTTCGAGTCGATATCACATCGGTACTTCAAAGAGAATTACAAACGTTTTTTCGTACTTGTGTGATTTTTTTTTCGTACCCATGCAGAGTACTTAAGCGTGTGATTTTTGATTCCTTGTACAAGGCCATTCGGCCTCCGTTTTGCTGCCGTTTGCGCCGGCGTGCCTTATTTATCGTTACGGTCGATATCACATCGGTACTTCAAAGAGAATTACAAACGTTTTTTTCGTACTTTTTTCGTACCATAGAGTACTTAGCGTGTGATTTTTGATTCCTTGTACAAGGCCATTCGGCCTCCGTTTTGCTTGCCGTTTGCGCCGGCGTGCCTTATTTATCGTTACCGAGTCGATATCACATCGGTACTTCAAAGAGAATTACAAACGTTTTTTTTCGTACTTTTTTTTCGTACCCATAGAGTACTTAGCTTGTGTGATTTTTGATTCCTTGTACAAGGCCATTACGGCCTCCGTTTTGCTTGCCGTTTGCGCCGGCGTGCCTTATTTATCGTTAGTCGATATCACATCGGTACTTCAAAGAAATTACAAACGTTTTTTTCGTACTTTTCGTACCAGAGTACTTAGCGTGATTTTGATTCGCCTTTGTACAAGGCCATTACGGCCTCCGTTTTGCTTGCCGTTTGCGCCGGCGTGCCTTATTTATCGTTACGGTCGATATCACATCAGTACTTAAAGAGAATTACAAACGTTTTTTTTTCGTACTTTTTTCGTACCCATAGAGTACTTAAGCGTGTGATTTTTGATTCCTTGTACAAGGCCATTACGGCCTCCGTTTTGCTTGCCGTTTGCGCCGGCGTGCCTTATTTATCGTTACGGTCGATATCACATCGGTACTTCAAAGAGAATTACAAACGTTTTTTTTTCGTACTTTTTTTCGTACCCATAGAGTACTTAGCTTGTGTGATTTTTGATTCCTTGTACAAGGCCATTACGGCCTCCGTTTTGCTTGCCGTTTGCGCCGGCGTGCCTTATTTATCGTTCGGTCGATATCACATCGGTACTTCAAAGAAATTACAAACGTACTTTTTTTTCGTACTTGCGACGATTTTTTTTTTCGTACCCATAGAGTACTTAGCGTGACGATTTTGATTCCTTGTACAAGGCCATTACGGCCTCCGTTTTGCTTGCCGTTTGCGCCGGCGTGCCTTATTTATCGTTACGGTCGATATCACATCGGTACTTCAAAAGAGAATTACAAACGTTTTTTTCGTACTTTTTTTCGTACCCATAGAGTACTTAGCGTGTGATTTTTGATTCTTGTACAAGGCCATTCGGCCTCCGTTTTGCTTGCCGTTTGCGCCGGCGTGCCTTATTTATCGTTACGGTCGATATCACATCGGTACTTCAAAGAGAATTACAAACGTTTTTTTTCGTACTTTTTTTTTTTTCGTACCCATAGAGTACTTAACTATGTGATTTTTGATTCCTTGTACAAGGCCATTACGGCCTCCGTTTTGCTTGCCGTTTGCGCCGGCGTGCCTTATTTATCGTTACCGAGTCGATATCACATCGGTACTTCAAAGAGAATTACAAACGTTTTTTTTTTCGTTTTTTTCGTACCCATAGAGTACTTAGCGTGTGTGATTTTTGATTCCTTGTACAAGGCCATTCGGCCTCCGTTTTTTGCCGTTTGCGCCGGCGTGCCTTATTTATCGTTCAAGGTCGATATCACATCAGTACTTCAAAGAGAATTACAAATGTTTTTTTTTCGTACTTTTTTTCGTACCCGTAGAGTACTTAAGCGTGTGATTTTTTGATTCCTTGTACAAGGCCATTGCGGCCTCCGTTTTTTTACAAGACGCGTTTTGCTTGCCGTTTGCGCCGGCGTGCCTTATTTATCGTTACGGTCGATATCACATCGGTACTTCAAAGAGAATTACAAACGTTTTTTTCGTACTTTTTTTCGTACCCATAGAGTACTTAGCTTGTGTGATTTTGATTCTTGTACAAGGCCATTCGGCCTCCGTTTTGCTTGCCGTTTGCGCCGGCGTGCCTTATTTATCGTTACGGTCGATATCACATCGGTACTTCAAAGAGAATTACAACGTTTTTTTTTTTTTCGTACCCGCTAAGTTTTGTGTGATTTTTTTTCGTATAAGGCCATTCGGCCTCCCGTTTTACGTTTGCGCCGGCGTGCCTTATTTATCGTTACGGTCGATAGCGTGTGACGATTTTTGATTCCTTGTACAAGGCCATTACGACCTCCGTTTTGCTTGCCGTTTGCGCCGGCGTGCCTTATTTATCGTTACCGGTCGATATCACATCGGTACTTCAAAGAGAATTACAAACATTTTTTTTCGTACTTTTTTTCGTACCCGTAGAGTACTTGCTTGTGTGATTTTTGATTCCTTGTACAAGGCCATTACGGCCTCCGTTTTGCTTGCCGTTTGCGCCGGCGTGCCTTATTTATCGTTAAGTCGATATCACATCGGTACTTCAAAGAGAATTACAAACGTTTTTTCGTACTTTTTTCGTACCCATAAGTACTTAAGCGTAGCGATTTTGATTCACTTGTACAAGGCCATTACGGCCTCCGTTTTGCTTGCCGTTTGCGCCGGCGTGCCTTATTTATCGTTACGGTCGATATCACATCGGTACTTCAAAGAGAATTACAAACGTTTTTTTTTCGTACTTTTTTTCGTACCCGTAGAGTACTTAGCGTGTGATTTTTGATTCTTGTACAAGGCCATTACGGCCTCCGTTTTGCTTGCCGTTTGCGCCGGCGTGCCTTATTTATCGTTCGAGTCGATATCACATCGGTACTTCAAAGAAATTACAAACGTTTTTTTCGTACTTTTTTGTACCCGTAGAGTACTTAAGCGTGTGATTTTTGATTCCTTGTACAAGGCCATTACGGCCTCCGTTTTGCTTGCCGTTTGCGCCGGCGTGCCTTATTTAGTACCCGTTAGAGTCGATATCACATCGGTACTTCAAAGAGAATTACAAACGTTTTTTTCGTACTTTTTTGTACCCATAGAGTACTTAGCGTAGTGATTTTTGATTCTTTGTACAAGGCCATTACGGCCTCCGTTTTGCTTGCCGTTTGCGCCGGCGTGCCTTATTTATCGTTGCGGTCGATATCACATCGGTACTTCAAAGAGAATTACAAACATTTTTTTCGTACTTTTTTTCGTACCCGTAGAGTACTTATTTGTGTGATTTTTGATTCCTTGTACAAGGCCATTACGGCCTCCGTTTTGCTTGCCGTTTGCGCCGGCGTGCCTTATTTATCGTTACGGTCGATATCACATCGGTACTTCAAAGAGAATTACAAACTTAACGTGGCGATTTTTGATTTTTTCATACTTTTTTCGTACAAGGCCATACGGCCTCCGTTTTGCTGCCGTTTGCGGCGTGCCCGTATTTATCGCGTTACGGTCGATATCACATTAAGAGAATTGATTTTTGATTACTTGTACAAGGCCATTTTTGATTCCTTGTACAAGGCAACTACCGGCCTCCGTTTTGCTTGCCGTTTGCGCCGGCGTGCCTTATTTATCGTTACCGGTCGATATCACATCGGTACTTCAAAGAGAAAATTACAAACGTTTTTTTTCGTACTTTTTCGTATCTTTATAGAGTACTTAGCTTGTGTGATTTTGATTTCTTGTACAAGGCCATTACGGCCTCCGTTTTGCTTGCCGTTTGCGCCGGCGTGCCTTATTTATCGTTACGGTCGATATCACATCGGTACTTCAAAGAGAATTACAAACGATTTTTTTTTCGTACTTTTTTTCGTACCCATAGAGTACTTAGCGTGTGATTTGATTTTTGATTCCTTGTACAAGGCCATTCGGCCTCCGTTTTGCTTGCCGTTTGCGCCGGCGTGCCTTATTTATCGTTACGTCGTCGATATCACATCGGTACTTCAAAGAGAATTACAAACGTTTTTTTTCGTACTTTTTTCGTACCCGTAGAGTACTTAGCGTGACGATTTTTGATTCCTTGTACAAGGCCATTCGGCCTCCGTTTTGCTTGCCGTTTGCGCCGGCGTGCCTTATTTATCGTTACGGTCGATATCACATCGGTACTTCAAAGAGAATTACAAACGTTTTTTTCGTACTTTTTCGTACCCATAGAGTACTTAATTGTGTGATTTTTGATTCCTTGTACAAGGCCATTACGGCCTCCGTTTTGCTTGCCGTTTGCGCCGGCGTGCCTTATTTATCGTTACGGTCGATATCACATCGATACTTCAAAGAGAATTACAAACGTTTTTTTTTCGTACTTTTTTCGTACCCATAGAGTACTTAAGCGTGTGATTTTTGATTCCTTGTACAAGGCCATTACGGCCTCCGTTTTGCTTGCCGTTTGCGCCGGCGTGCCTTATTTATCGTTACGGTCGATATCACATCGGTACTTCAAAGAAAATTACAAACGTTTTTTTTTCGTACTTTTTTCGTACCCATAGAGTACTTAGCGTGTGATTTTTGATTCCTTGTACAAGGCCATTCGGCCTCCGTTTTGCTTGCCGTTTGCGCCCGGCGTGCCTTATTTTCGTTACGGTCGCCGTAGTACTAAAGAGAATTACAAACATTTTTTATTCGTACTTTTACGGTTCCCGCCTTATTTTGATTCTTGTACAGAGGCCATTATCGTGCCTTATTTATCGTTCGAGGTATATCACATCGGTACTTCAAAGAGAATTACAAACGTTTTTTTTTCGTACTTTTTTTCGTACCCATAGAGTACTTAGCTTGTGTGATTTTTGATTCCTTGTACAAGGCCATTACGGCCTCCGTTTTGCTTGCCGTTTGCGCCGGCGTGCCTTATTTATCGTTACGGTCGATATCACATCGGTACTTCAAAGAGAATTACAAACGATTTTTTTTTTACTTTTTTTCGTACCCGTAGAGTACTTAAGCTTGTGTGATTTTTTGATTCCTTGTACAAGGCCATTACGGCCTCCGTTTTGCTTGCCGTTTGCGCCGGCGTGCCTTATTTATCGTTCGGTCGATATCACATCGGTACTTCAAAGAAATTACAAACGTTTTTTTTTCGTACTTTTTTTCGTACCCATAGAGTACTTAGCGTGTGTGATTTTTGATTTCTTGTACAAGGCCATTACGGCCTCCGTTTTGCTGCCGTTTGCGCCGGCGTGCCTTATTTATCGTTACGGTCGATATCACATCGGTACTTCAAAGAGAATTACAAACGTTTTTTTTCGTACTTTTTTTCGTACCCGCGAAAGTACTTATTTGTGTGTGACGATTTTTGATTCCTTGTACAAGGCCATTCGGCCTCCGTTTTGCTTGCCGTTTGCGCCGGCGTGCCTTATTTATCGTTGTCGATATCACATCGGTACTTCAAAGAGAATTACAAACGTTTTTTTTTCGTACTTTTTTCGTACCCGTAGAGTACTTGTGACGATTTTGATTCCTTGTACAAGGCCATTACGGCCTCCGTTTTGCTTGCCGTTTGCGCCGGCGTGCCTTATTTATCGTTACGGTCGATATCACATCGGTACTTCAAAGAGAATTACAAACGTTTTTTTTCGTACTTTTTCGTACCCATAGAGTACTTAGCGTGTGATTTTTGATTCCTTGTACAAGGCCATTCGGCCTCCGTTTTGCTTGCCGTTTGCGCCGGCGTGCCTTATTTATCGTTACGGTCGATATCACATCGGTACTTCAAAGAGAATTACAAACGTTTTTTTTTCGTACTTTTTTTCGTACCCATAGAGTACTTAAGCGTGATTTTTGATTCCTTGTACAAGGCCATTACGGCCTCCGTTTTGCTTGCCGTTTGCGCCGGCGTGCCTTATTTATCGTTACGAAGTCGATATCACATCGGTACTTCAAAATTACAAATTACAAACATTTCCGTTTTTCGTACTTTTCGTACCCATAGAGTACTTAAGCGACGATTTTGATTCCTTGTACAAGGCCATTAAGCCTCCGTTTTGCTTGCCGTTTGCGCCGGCGTGCCTTATTTATCGTTGCCGGTCGATATCACATCGGTACTTCAAAGAGAATTACAAACGTTTTTTTTCGTACTTTTTTTCGTACCCATAGAGTACTTAAGCATGTGTGATTTTGATTCCTTGTACAAGGCCATTCGGCCTCCGTTTGCTTGCCGTTTGCGCCGGCGTGCCTTATTTATCGTTACGGTCGATATCACATCGGTACTTCAAAGAGAATTACAAACGTTTTTTTTTCGTACTTTTTTTCGTACCCATAGAGTACTTAGCGTGTGATTTTGATTCCTTGTACAAGGCCATTCGGCCTCCGTTTTGCTTGCCGTTTGCGCCGGCGTGCCTTATTTATCGTTCCGGTCGATATCACATCGGTACTTCAAAGAGAAATTACAAACGTTTTTTTTCGTACCCATAGAGTAGCATTGTAACGATTTTTTGATTGTGATTACGGGCCTTTTGATTGCCCTTGTACAAGGCCATTACGTACTTTTTGCCCACGAGTACCTCCGTTTTGCTTGCCGTTTGCGCCGGCGTGCCTTATTTATCGTTGCGGTCGATATCACATCGGTACTTCAAAGAGAATTACAAACGTTTTTTTTTTCATACTTTTTTCGTACCCATAGAGTACTTATTTGTGTGATTTTTTGATTTCTTGTACAAGGCCATTCGGCCTCCGTTTTGCTTGCCGTTTGCGCCGGCGTGCCTTATTTATCGTTACGGTCGATATCACATCGGTACTTCAAAGAAAATTACAAACGTTTTTTTCGTACTTTTTTTCGTACCCATGAGTACTTAGCGTGTGTGATTTTTGATTCCTTGTACAAGGCCATTCGGCCTCCGTTTTGCTTGCCGTTTGCGCCGGCGTGCCTTATTTATCGTTACGGTCGATATCACATCGGTACTTCAAGAGAATTACAAACGTTTTTTCGTACTTTTTTTTTCGTACCATGAGTACTTATTGTGTGATTTTGATTCCTTGTACAAGGCCATTACGACACCTCCGTTTTGCTTGCCGTTTGCGCCGGCGTGCCTTATTTATCGTTTTGGTCGATATCACATCGGTACTTCAAGAGGGTACAAACGTTTTTTTTCGTACTTTTTTTTTCGTACCCATAGCTTGCTTGTGTGATTTTTGATTCCTTGTACAAGGCCATTCGGCCTCGTTTTGCTTGCCGTTTGCGCCGGCGTGCCTTATTTATCGTTACGGTCGATATCACATCGGTACTTCAAGAGAATTACAAACGTTTTTTTTCGTACTTTTTCGTACCCGTAAGTACTTAAGCTTTGTGTGATTTTTGATTCCTTGTACAAGGCCATTCGCCTCCGTTTTGCTTGCCGTTTGCGCCGGCGTGCACTTATTTATCGAATTCGAGTCGATATCACATCGGTACTTCAAAGAGAATTACAAACGTTTTTTTCGTACTTTTTTCGTACCCAGCAGAGCTTGCGTGTGATTTTGATTCCTTGTACAAGGCCATTCGGCCTCCGTTTTGCTTGCCGTTTGCGCCGGCGTGCCTTATTTATCGTTACGGTCGATATCACATCGGTACTTCAAAGAGAATTACAAACGTTTTTTTCGTACTTTTTTTTCGTACCCATAGAGTACTTAGCGTGCGCCAGTGATTTTTTGATTCCTTGTACAAGGCCATTCGGCCTCCGTTTTGCTGCCGTTTGCGCCGGCGTGCCTTATTTATCGTTGGTCGATATCACATCGGTGCTTCAAAGAAAATTACAAACGTTTTTTTAGTTACTTTTTTTCGTACCCATAGAGTACTTAAGCTTGTGTGATTTTTGATTCCTTGTACAAGGCCATTACGGCCTCGTTTTGCTTGCCGTTTGCGCCGGCGTGCCTTATTTATCGTTACGGTCGATATCACATCGGTACTTCAAAGAGAATTACAAACGTTTTTTTCGTACTTTTTTTCGTACCCGTACCGAGAGTACTTAAGCGTGTGATTTTTGATTCTTGTACAAGGCCATTCGGCCTCCCGTGATTTGCAGATTATTTATTTTGCCGTTTGCGCCGGCGTGCCTTATTTATCGTTACGAGTCGATATCACATCGTACTTCAAAGAGAATTACAAACGTTTTTTTCGTACTTTTTTTCGTACCCATAAGAGTACTTAGCTGTGTGATTTTGATTCCTTGTACAAGGCCATTAAGCCGGCCTCACGTTTTGCTTGCCGTTTGCGCCGGCGTGCCTTATTTATCAATTGCCGGTCGATATCACATCGGTACTTCAAGAAAATTACAAACGTTTTTTTTTCGTACTTTTTTCGTACCGACACCAGAGTACTTAAACTTGTGTGATTTTTGATTTCTTGTACAAGGCCATTGCGGCCTCCGTTTTGCTTGCCGTTTGCGCCGGCGTGCCTTATTTATCGATTACCGGTCGATATCACATCGGTACTTCAAAGAGAATTACAAACATTTTTTTCGTACTTTTCCGTACCCGTAGAGTACTTAAGTGTGATTTTTGATTCCTTGTACAAGGCCATTCGGCCTCCGTTTTGCTTGCCGTTTGCGCCGGCGTGCCTTATTTATCGTTACGGTCGATATCACATCGGTACTTCAAAGAGAATTACAACGTTTTTTTTTATTACTTTTTCGTACCCATAGAGTACTTAGCGTAGCGATTTTGATTCTTGTACAAGGCCATTCGGCCTCCGTTTTGCTTGCCGTTTGCGCCGGCGTGCCTTGTTATCGTTACGGTCGATATCACATCGGTACTTCAAAGAGAATTACAAAATTTTTTTTTTTTTCGTTTTTCGTACCCATGAAGTACTTAAGCGTATGTGATTTTTGATTCCTTGTACAAGGCCATTACGGCCTCCGTTTTGCTTGCCGTTTGCGCCGGCGTGCCTTATTTATCGTTACGGTCGATATCACATCGGTACTTCAAAGAGAATTACAACGTTTTTTTCGTACTTTTTTCGTACCCGTAGAGTACTTTGTGTGATTTTTGATTCTTGTACAAGGCCATTCGGCCTCCGTTTTGCTGCCGTTTGCGCCGGCGTGCCTTATTTATCGTTACGGTCGATATCACGTCAGTACTTCAGAGAGAATTACAAACGTTTTTTTCGTACTTTTTTTCGTACCCATAGAGTACTTAAGCGTGATTTTTGATTCCTTGTACAAGGCCATTACGGCCTCCGTTTTGCTTGCCGTTTGCGCCGGCGTGCCTTATTTATCGTTACGGTCGATATCACATCGGTACTTCAAAGAAAGTACAAACGTTTTTTCGTACTTTTTCGTACCCGTAGAGTACTTAAGCGACATGGTCGATTTTGATTCCTTGTACAAGGCCATTACGGCCTCCGTTTTGCTTGCCGTTTGCGCCGGCGTGCCTTATTATCATTACGAGTGATATCACATCAAGTACTTCAAAAGGAACGTTGTTTTTTTTTCGTACTTTTTCGTACCCGCGAAGTACTTTGTGTGATTTTTCCTTGTACAAGGCCATTCGGCCTCCGTTTTGCTTGCCGTTTGCGCCGGCGTGCCTTATTTATCGTTACGGTCGATATCACATCGGTACTTCAAAGAAAAGGTACAAACGTTTTTTTTTCGTACTTTTTTCGTACCCATAAGTACTTAGCTGTGTGATTTTTGATTCCTTGTACAAGGCCATTCTGGCCTCCGTTTTGCTTGCCGTTTGCGCCGGCGTGCCTTATTTATCGTTATGGTCGATATCACATCAGTACTTCAAAGAAAGTACAACGTTTTTTTCGTACTTTTTTCATTTTTCGTACTTGCTTGTGTGATGATTCCTTGTACAAGGTACTTTTGCTTGTCGTGATTTTGATTCCTTGTACAAGGCCATTTAGGCCTCCGATTTTTGATTTTTGCTTGCCGTTTGCGCCGGCGTGCCTTATTTATCGTTACGGTCGATATCACATCGGTACTTCAAAGAAATTACAAACGTTTTTTTCGTTACTTTTTCGTACCCATAGAGTACTTAAGCGTGTGATTTTGATTTCTTGTACAAGGCCATTCGGCCTCCGTTTTGCTTGCCGTTTGCGCCGGCGTGCCTTATTTATCGTTACGGTCGATATCACATCGGTACTTCAAAGAGAATTACAAACGTTTTTTTTTCGTACTTTTTCGTACCCATGAGAGTACTTAACGTGTGATTTTTGATTACCCTTGTACAAGGCCATTTTTTGACGCGGAACAGGCCTCTCCGTTTTTGCTTGCCGTTTGCGCCGGCGTGCCTTATTTATCGTTGCGGTCGATATCACATCGGTACTTCAAAGAGAATTACAAACGTTTTTTTTTCGTACTTTTTTTCGTACCCGCTAGAGTACTTAGCGTGATTTTTGATTCTTGTACAAGGCCATTACGGCCTCCGTTTTGCTTGCCGTTTGCGCCGGCGTGCCTTATTTATCGTTACATTCGATATCACATCGGTACTTCAAAGAGAATTACAAACGTTTTTTTTCGTACTTTTTCGTACCCCATAGAGTACATTATGTCGTGACAAATAGATTTTTGATTACTTGTATGAAGCCATTCGGATAGAAGCAAGGTAAATATTTTTACCGTTTCGGTTTGATAACCGGCTACTAACTCGTGCCTTATTTTCGTCAGTCGATATCACATCGGTGTGATTTTGACGTGATTTTTTGATTCCTTGTACAAGGCCATTACGGCCTCCGTTTTGCTTGCCGTTTGCGCCGGCGTGCCTTATTTATCGTTGGTCGATATCACATCGGTACTTCAAAGAGAATTACAAACGTTTTTTTCGTACTTTTTTTCGTACCCGTAGAGTACTTATTGTGTGATTTTTGATTCCTTGTACAAGGCCATTCGGCCTCCGTTTTGCTTGCCGTTTGCGCCGGCGTGCCTTATTTATCGTTCGGTCGATATCACATCGGTACTTCAAAGAGAATTACAAACGTTTTTTTTCGTACTTTTTTCGTACCCATAGAGTACTTAACGTGTGATTTTTGATTCCTTGTACAAGGCCATTACGGCCTCCGTTTTGCTTGCCGTTTGCGCCGGCGTGCCTTATTTATCGTTACGGTCGATATCATCGGTACTTCAAAGAGAATTACAAACGTTTTTTTTCGTCATACTTTTCGTACCCATAGAGTACTTAGCTTGTGTGATTTTTGATTCCTTGTACAAGGCCATACCGTACCCGGCCTCCGTTTTTTGCCGTTTGCGCCGGCGTGCCTTATTTATCGTTACGGTCGATATCACATCGGTACTTCAAGAGAATTACAAACGTTTTTTTTTTTTCCGTACCCGTAGAGTACTTAAGCGTGTGATTTTTGATTCTTGTACAAGGCCATTACGGCCTCCCGTTTTTCTTTCCCGTTTGCGCCGGCGTGCCTTATTTATCGTTCGGATCCGATATCACATCGGTACCTCAAAAAATTACAAACGTTTTTTTTCTTTTTTTACCATAGAGTACATAGCTGTGTGATTTTTGATTCACCATTGTACAAGGCCATTACGGCCTCCGTTTTGCTTGCCGTTTTGCGCCGGCGTGCCTTATTTATCGTTCGGTCGATATCACATCAGTACTTCAAAGAAAATTACAAACATTTTTTTTCGTACTTTTTTTCGTACCCGTAGAGTACTTAAGCTTGTGTGATTTTTGATTCTTGTACAAGGCCATTACGGCCTCCGTTTTGCCCGGCCTGCCTTATTTATCGTTAAGTGAGTGCATCAATACTGAAAGAGAATTACCAAGCGTTTTTTTTTTCGTACTTTTTTTGTACCCTTTGCTGGTTTTTGATTTCTATACAAGGCATTACGGCCTCGTTTTTTTTGCTTGCCGTTTACGCCAGGCGTGCCTTATTTATCGTTACGATATCACATCGAGTACTAAAGAGAATTACAAACGTTTTTTTTCGTACTTTTTTAGTACCCATAGCAGTACTTAAGCGTGATTTTGATTTCTTGTACAAGGCCATTCGCCTCCGTTTTGCTTGCCGTTTGCGCCGGCGTGCCTTATTTATGTCGATATCACATCGTACTTACGGTGATATCACGTTCGTGCTTAAAGAGTACTTAAGCGTTGCAACGTTTTTTTACGTACTTTTTTCGTACCCATAGAGTACTTAGTGTGATTTTTGATTCCTTGTACAAGGCCATTACGGCCTCCCGTTTTGCTTGCCGTTTGCGCCGGCGTGCCTTATTTATCGTTACGGTCGATATCACATCGGTACTTCAAAGAGAATTACAAACGTTTTTTTCGTACTTTACTTTTCGTACCCGTAAAGTACTTAGCTGTGTGATTTTTGATTCCTTGTACAAGGCCATTCGGCCTCCGTTTTGCTTGCCGTTTGCGCCGGCGTGCCTTATTTATCGTTACGAGTCGATATCACATCGGTACTTCAAAGAGAATTACAAACGTTTTTTTTTCGTACTTTTTTCGTACCCATAGAGTACTTAAGCGTGTGATTTTTGATTCCTTGTACAAGGCCATTCGGCCTCCGTTTTGCTTGCCGTTTGCGCCGGCGTGCCTTATTTATCGTTCGGTCGATATCACATCGGTACTTCAAAGAGAATTACAAACGTTTTTTTCGTATACTTTTTTCGTACCCATAAGTACTTAGCTGTGTGATTTTTGATTTCTTGTACAAGGCCATTACGGCCTCCGTTTTGCTTTGCCGTTTGCGCCGGCGTGCCTTATTTATCGTTACTGGTCGATATCACATCGGTACTTCAAAGAGAATTACAAACGTTTTTTTCGTACTTTTTTCGTACCCGTGCAACGAGTACTTACCGCAAGTACGTGTGATTTTGATTCTTGTACAAGGCCATTACGGCCTCCGTTTTGCTTGCCGTTTGCGCCGGCGTGCCTTATTTATCGTTACGGTCGATATCACATCGGTACTTCAAAGAGAATTACAAACGTTTTTTTCGTACTTTTTTCGTACCCATAGAGTACTTAGCGTTGTGTGATTTTTGATTCCTTGTACAAGGCCATTACGGCCTCCGTTTTGCTTGCCGTTTGCGCCGGCGTGCCTTATTTATCGTTACCGGTCGATATCACATCGGTACTTCAAAGAGAATTACAAACACTTTTTTTTTCGTACTTTTTTCGTACCCATAGAGTACTTAGCTTTGTGTGATTTTTGATTTCTTGTACAAGGCCATTACGGCCTCCGTTTTGCTTGCCGTTTGCGCCGGCGTGCCTTATTTATCGTTGCGGTCGATATCACATCGGTACTTCAAAGAGAATTACAAACGTTTTTTTCGTACTTTTTTTTTCGTACCCATAAGTACTTAGCTTTGTGTGATTTTTGATTCTTGTACAAGGCCATTCGGCCTCGTTTTGCTTGCCGTTTGCGCCGGCGTGCCTTATTTATCGTTACGGTCGATATCACATCGGTACTTCAAAGAGAATTACAAACGTTTTTTTTTCGTACTTTTTTCGTACCCATAGAGTACTTAGCGTGTGATTTTTGATTTCTTGTACAAGGCCATTACGGCCTCCGTTTTGCTTGCCGTTTGCGCCGGCGTGCCTTATTTATCGTTACGGTCGATATCACATCGGTACTTCAAAGAGAATTACAAACGTTTTTTTCGTACTTTTTTCGTACCCATAGAGTACTTAAGCGTGTGATTTTTGATTCCTTGTACAAGGCCATTACGGCCTCCCCGTTTTGCTTGCCGTTTGCGCCGGCGTGCCTTATTTATCGTTCACGGTCGATATCACATCGGTACTTCAAAGAGAATTACAAACGTTTTTTTTTTCATACTTTTTTTCGTACCCTTAGAGTACTTAGCTTGTGTGATTTTTGATTTCTTGTACAGGCCATTACGGCACATCCGTTTTCTTGCCGTTTGCTTGCCTTATTTTTCGATTCCATGTGTACAAGGCCATTCGGCCTCACGTTTTGCGTTTTTGCTGCCGTTTGCGCCGGCGTGCCTTATTTATCGTTAAGTCGATATCACGTCGGTACTTCAAAGAGAATTACAAACGTTTTTTTTTCGTACTTTTTTTCGTACCCGAAAGAGTACTTAACATTTGTGTGATTTTTGATTCCTTGTACAAGGCCATTACGGCCTCCGTTTTGCTGCCGTTTGCGCCGGCGTGCCTTGTTATCGTTACCTGGTCGATATCACATCGTACTTCGAAAATTACTTCAAAAAAGAATTACAAACGTTTTTTTAAGTACTTTTTCGTACCCATCGCCAGTACTTAGCGTGTGATTTTGATTCCTTGTACAAGGCCATTCGGCCTCCGTTTTGCTTGCCGTTTGCGCCGGCGTGCCTTATTTATCGTTACGGTCGATATCACATCGGTACTTCAAAGAGAATTACAAGCGTTTTTTTCGTACTTTTTCGTACCATAAAGTACTTGCTGTGATTTTTGATTGATTCCTTGTACAAGGCCATTACGGCCTCCGTTTTGCTTTTGCCGTTTGCGCCGGCGTGCCTTATTTATCGTTCGGTCGATATCACATCGGTACTTCAAAGAGAATTACAAACGTTTTTTAACTTACTTTTTCGTACCCATTTTTTGTGTGATTTTTGAT
This sequence comes from Gentiana straminea, assembly GCA_036785695.1. NCBI lineage: Eukaryota > Viridiplantae > Streptophyta > Magnoliopsida > Gentianales > Gentianaceae > Gentiana > Gentiana straminea. Next base: position 283,409 of record JAVUPR010000084.1, read on the forward strand.
TCCTTGTACGAGGCCGGCCTCCGTTTTGCTTGCCGTTTGCGCCGGCGTGCCTTATTTATCGTTAGGGTCGATATCTGCCATCGGTACTTCAATCGTTAAGAATTACAAACGTTTTTTTTTCGTACTTTTCGTGCTGAAATCGGAGAGTACTAGCTTGTGTGATATTTGATTCCTTGTACAAGGCCATTACGGCCTCCGTTTTGCTTGCCGTTTGCGCCGGCGTGCCTTATTTATCGTTCTGGTCGATATCACATCGGTACTTCAAAGAGAATTACAAACGTTTTTTTCGTACTTTTATCGTACCCATAGAGTACTTAAGCGTGTGATTTTTGATTCCTTGTACAAGGCCATTCGGCCTCCGTTTTGCTTGCCGTTTGCGCCGGCGTGCCTTATTTATCGTTACGGTCGATATCACATCGGTACTTCAAGAGAATTACAAACGTTTTTTTTTCGTACTTTTTTTCGTACCCATAGAGTACTTAGCTGTGTGATTTTTTGATTCCTTGTACAAGGCCATTCGGCCTCCGTTTTGCTTGCCGTTTGCGCCGGCGTGCCTTATTTATCGTTACCGATACGGTCGATATCACACATCGGTACTTCAAAAAGAGAATTACAAACATTTTTTTTTCGTACTTTTTTTCGTACCCATAGAACTTTTGTGTGATTTTTGATTCCTTGTACAAAGGCCATTACGGCCTCCGTTTTGCTGCCGTTTGCGCCGGCGTGCCTTATTTATCGTTACGGTCGATATCACATCGGTACTTCAAAGAGAATTACAAACGTTTTTTTCGTACTTTTTTTCGTACCCATAGAGTACTTAGCGTGACGATTTTGATTCCTTGTACAAGGCCATTACGGCCTCCGTTTTGCTTGCCGTTTGCGCCGGCGTGCCTTATTTATCGTTACGGTCGATATCACATCGGTACTTCAAAAGAGAATTACAAATGTTTTTTCGTACCCTTTAGTTTTTTCGTACTCTTTTTTCCGTACTTGCCGTTTAGAGTACTTAGCGTGTGATTTTTGATTCCTTGTACAAGGCCATTACGGCCTCCGTTTTGCTTGCCGTTTGCGCCGGCGTGCCTTATTTATCGTTCGGTCGATATCACATCGGTACTTCAAAAGAGAATTACAAAGCGTTTTTTCGTACTTTTTCGTACCCATAGAGTACTTAGCTTTGTGTGATTTTTGATTCCTTGCTTACGGAGCCATTCGGCCTCCGTTTTGCACTTGCCGTTTGCGCCGGCGTGCCTTATTTATCGTTACGGTCGATATCACATCGGTACTTCAAAGAGAATTACAAACGTTTTTTCGTACTTTTTTGTACCATAGAGTACTTAGCTTGTGTGATTTTTTGATTCGCGTCTGTACGCCTGGCCATTCACGGCCTCCGTTTTGCTGCCGTTTGCGCCGGCGTGCCTTATTTATCGTTACGGTTGATATCACATCGGTACTTCAAAGAGAATTACAAACGTTTTTTACTTTTTTTCGTACCCATAGAGTACTTAACTTGTGTGATTTTTGATTTCTTGTACAAGGCCATTCGGCCTCCGTTTTGCTTGCCGTTTGCGCCGGCGTGCCTTATTTATCGTTCGGTCGATATCACATCGGTACTTCAAAGAGAATTACAAACGTTTTTTTGTCGTACTTTTTTTTGTACCCGTAGAGTACTTAGCTTGTGTGATTTTTTGATTCCTTGTACAAAGGCCATTACGGCCTCCGTTTGCTTGCCGTTTGCGCCGGCGTGCCTTATTTATCGTTTGTTACGAGTGATATCACATGAAGTACTTCGAAGAGAATTACAAACGCTTTTTTTTTTTCGTACTTTTTTCGTACCCATAGAGAGTAGCGTGTGATTTTTGATTCGCTTGTACAAGGCCATTACCGGCCTCCGTTTTTGCCGTTTGCGCCGGCGTGCCTTATTTATCGTTCATTGTCGTTATCGGTACTTCAAAGAGGAATTACAAACGTTTTTCGTAATTTTTTCATACCCGCCATAGAGTACTTAGCTATTGTGAGTTTTGATTCGATATCGATATCACATCGGTACTTTCAAAGAGAATTACAAACATTTTTTCGTACTTTTTTTCGTACCATAGAGTACTTAAGCATGTGACGATTTTTGATTCCTTGTACAAGGCCATTACGGCCTCCGTTTTGCTTGCCGTTTGCGCCGGCGTGCCTTATTTATCGTTATGAGTCGATATCACGTCAGTACTTCAAAAGAGAATTACAAACGTTTTTTTCGTACTTTTTCGTACCCATGGGAGTACTTGCTTGTGTGATTTTTGATTCGCTTGTACAAGGCCATTACGGCCTCCGTTTTGCTTGCCGTTTGCGCCGGCGTGCCTTATTTATCGTTAAATTCGATATCACATCGGTACTTCAAAGAGAATTACAAACGTTTTTTTCATTTTTTTTTCGTACCCATAGAGTACTTAAGCTGGTGATTTTTGATTCACCTTGTACAAGGCCATTATGGCCTCCGTTTTGCTTGCCGTTTGCGCCGGCGTGCCTTATTTATCGTTCTGGTCGATATCACATCGGTACTTTAAAGAGAATTACAAACGTTTTTTCGTACTTTTTTTCGTACCCATAGAGTACTTAAGCTTGTGTGATTTTTGATTACCTTGTACAAGGCCATTCACGGCCTCCGTTTTGCTTGCCGTTTGCGCCGGCGTGCCTTATTTATCGTTACGGTCGATATCACATCGGTACTTCAAAGAGAATTACAAACGTTTTTTTTCGTACGGTGTGATTTTTTTTCGTGCACCCATAGATTTACTTAAGCGTGCAACGATTTTTGATTTCTTATACAAGGCCATTCGGCCTCGCCGTTTTGCTTACCGTTTGCTACGCCGGCGTGCCTTATTTATCGTTACGGTCGATATCACATCGGTACTTCAATTTCAGAATTACAAACGTTTTTTTCGTACCTGTTTTTTCGTACCAATTAGAGCTATATTGCGTGATTTTGATTCCTTGTACAAGGCCATTAATGGCCTCCCGTTTTTGCTTGCCGTTCGCTCCGGCGTGCCTTATTTATTCGTTGAATTCGATATCACATCGGTACTTCAAAGAGAATTACAAAGCAGTTTTTTTCATACTTTTTTTTTGTACCCGCTAGAGTACTTAAGCTATGTGTGATTTTTGATTCCTTGTACAGAGGCCATTCGGCCTCCGATTTTGCTTGCCGTTTGCGCCGGCGTAACCTTATTTATCGTTACGGTCGATATCACATCGGTGCTTCAAAAAGAGAATTACAAACGTTTTTTTTTTCGTACTTTTTTTCGTAGGCCCATAGAGTATAAGCAGGTGTGATTTTTGAATTGTCTTGTACAAGGCCAAATTCCGATACAGCCTGGGGCTGCCGTTTTGCTTGCCGTTTTTTGCTCCGGCGTGCCTTATTTATACAAAGAACCGTTACGGTCGATATCCGCATCGGTACTTCAAAGAGAATTACAAACGGTTTTTTTTTACCGTACTTTTTTTCGTACCCATAGAGTACTTAAGCTGTGTGATTTTTGATTCCTTGTACACAAAAGGCCATTCGGCCTCCACGTTTTGCTTGCCGTTTGCGCCGGCGTGCCTTATTTATCGTTACGGCATTCGATATCACACCTGTGATACTTCCAAAAGAGAATTACAAACGTTTTTTTTTCGTACTTTTTTCGTACCCATAGAGTACTTAAGCGTAGCCATGATTTTTTGATTCCTTGTACAAGGCCATCTTACGGCCTCCGTTTTGCTTGCCGTTTGCGCCGGCGTGCCTTATTTATCGTTGGTCGATATCACTTCGATTACTTCAAAAGAAATTACAAACGTTTTTTTTCGTTTTTTTTTCGATCATACCGTATTATGTAGAGTACCCATTGTACCCATAAGTACTTAGCGTGACGATTTTGATTCCTTGTACAAGGCCATTACGGCCTCCGTTTTGCTTGCCGTTTGCCCGGCGTGCCTTATATATTGCCTTTTAAAGACGTTATTGGTCGATATCACATCGGTAACTTCAAAGAAATTACAAACGTTTTTTTCGTACTTTTTTCGTACCCATAGAGTACTTAACGGTGTGATTTTTGATTCCTTGTACAAGGCCATTACGGCCTCACGTTTACTTGCCGTTTGCGCCGGCGTGCCTTATTTATCGTTACTGGTAGGATATCACGTCGGTACTTCAAGAGAATTACAAACGTTTTTTTACTTTTTTCGTACCCGTATAGTATAGCGTGACGATTTTTGATTTCTTGTACAAGGCCATTACGGCCTCCGTTTTGCTTGCCGTTTGCGCCGGCGTGCCTTATTTATCGTTGACGGTCGATATCACATCGGTACTTCAAAGAGAAGTACAAACGTTTTTTTTTTTCGTACTTTTTTTCGTACCACATAGAGTACTTAAGCCTGTGATTTTTTGATTCCTTGTACAAGGCCATTCACGGCCTCCCGTTTGCTTGCCGTTTGCGCCGGCGTGCCTTATTTATCGTTCCGATTCGATATCACATCGGTACTTCAAAGAGAATTACTTATTTTGTGAAACGATTTTTTTTTCGTAGCGTGCCTTTTATATGCAGTGATATCACATCTTGTGCGTGTGATTTTTGATTCATTGTAGCTGAAGATTTCCATTATGGCCTCGTTTTGCTTGCCGTTTGCGCCGGCGTGCCTTATTTATCGTTCGAGTCGATATCACATCGGTACTTCAAAGAGAATTACAAACGTTTTTTCATACTTTTTTTCGTACCCATAAGTACTTAGCGTGACGATTTTGATTCCTTGTACATGGCCATTCGGCCTCGTTTTGCTGCCGTTTGCGCCGGCGTGCCTTATTTATCGTTACGAGTCGATATCACATCGGTACTTCAAAGAGAATTACAAACATTTTTTTTCGTACTTTTTTTCGTACCCATAGAGTACTTGCCAAGCTTGTGTGATTTTTTGATTCGCTTGTACAGAGGCCATTACGGCCTCCGTTTTGCTTGCCGTTTGCGCCGGCGTGCCTTATTTATCGTTGAGTCGATATCACATCGAATACTTCAAAGAGAATTACAACGTTTTTTTTCGTACTTTTTTTACGTACCCATAGAGTACTTAAGCGTAGCGATTTTTGATTCCTTGTACAAGGCCATTACGCCTCACCGTTTAGCTGTACGTTTGCGTTTGCATTTGGCGTGCCTTATTTATCGTTAGAAGTCGATATCACTTGATCGGTACTTCAAAGAGAATTACAAACGTTTTTTTCGTACGTGCCTTTTTACGTACCCATAGGAAGTACATAGCTGTGTGCGATTTTTGATTCCTTGTACAAGGCCATTACGGCCTCTCGTTTTGCTTGCCGTTTGCGCCGGCGTGCCTTATTTATCGTTCGGTCGATATCACGTCGGTACTGCCCTAAGAAAATTACCAACGTTGTGCATGCCGTTTTTTCGTAGCTTTTCTTTTTCGTACCCGTAGAGTGCCACAGTACTTGTGACGATTTTTGATTCCTTGTACAAGGCCATTCGGCCTCCGTTTTTGCTGCAAGTTTGCGCCGGCGTGCCTTGTTATCGTTACCGAGTCGATATCACATCGTGCACTTCGAAGAGAATTGCAAACGTTTTTTCGTACTTTTTTCGTACCATAGTAGTGCCAACTGCATGTGATTTTGATTTCTTGTACAAGGCCATTACGGCCTCCGTTTTTTGCTTGCCGTTTGCGCCGGCGTGCTCATATTTATCGTTACCGAGTCGATATCACATCGGTACTTCAAAGAGAATTACAAACTTGTTGTTTTTTCGCACTTTTTTTCTTACCCGTAGAGTACTTAGCTATTGTGATTTTTGATTCCTTGTACAAGGCCATTACGGCCTCCGTTTTTGCTTGCCGTTTGCGCCGGCGTGCCTTATTTATCGTTCGAGGTCGATATCACATCGGTACTTCAAAGAGAATTACCGACTGATTTTTTTCATTGTACTTTTTTGGTACCCGGTGAGAGTACTTAGCGATTTTTTTCCCAAGGCAATTACGGCCTCCGTTTTTTGCCGTTTGCACACGGCATGCCTTGCTTTATCCTGGTCATTGATATCACATCGGTACTTGAAAAGAGAATTACCAAGCGTTTTTTATTTTTGACTTTTGAGTATACGCTGTCTTCTGTTTTTGATTCCTTGTACAAGGCCGTTCTGGCCTCCGTTTTGCTTACCGTTTGCGCCGGCGTGCCTTATTTATCGTTCTGGTCGATACCACATCAGTACTTCAAAGAGAATTACAAACGTTTATTTTTTTTCGTACTTTTTTCGTACACGTAGAGTACTTAAGCGTGACGATTTTTGATTCGCCTTGTACAAGGCCATTAGCCTCCGTTTTGCTTGCCGTTTGCGCCGGCGTGCCTTATTTATCGTTCGGTCGATATCACATCGGTACTTAAAAAAGAGAATTACACCACGTTTTTTTTCGTACTTTTTTCGTACAGCCAATGTACATAAGCTGTGATTTTTGACTCCTTGTACAAGGCCATTCGGCCTCCGTTTTGCTTGCCGTTTGCGCCGGCGTGCCTTATTTATCGATTAAAGTCGATATCACATCGTACTTCAAAAGAGAATTACAAGCATTTTTTTACGTTACTTTTTTTAGTACCCATATAGTACTTATGCTGCAGTGATTTTTGATTCCTTGTACAAGGCCATTCGGCCTCCGTTTTGCTTGCCGTTTGCGCCGGCGTGCCTTATTTATCGTTCGAGTCGATATCACTAATCGATTCTAAAGAAGAAATTACAACGTTTTTTCGTACTTTTTTTGTACCACGTGATGAGGTACTTAACGGTGTGATTTTGATTCCTTGTACAGAAACAATTATGGCCTCGTTTTGCTTGCCGTTTGCACCGCCGTGCCTTATTTATCGTTACCGAGTCGATATCACATCAGTACTTCAAAGAAAGAAAATTACAAACGTTTTTTTCGTACTTTTTTGTACCCTATGAGTACATAAGCGGTGTGATTTTTGATTGCTTGTACAAGGCCATTACAAGCCTCCGTTTTTGCTGCCGTTTGTTTGGCGTGCCTTATTTATCGTTAGAGTCGATATCACATCGATTACTTCAAAGAGAATTACAAACGTTTTTTTTTTCGTACTTTTTTAGGACACATAAGTACTTAGCGTAGTGATTTTGATTTTTGTATGCCAAGGCCATTACGGCCTCCGTTTTGCTTGCCGTTTGCGCTTAGCGTACCTTATTTATCGTTACTGGTACCGATATCACATCGAGTACTTCAAAGAGAATTACAAACGTTTTTTTTTTTTCGTACTTTTTTTCATACTGTAGAATACCTATTTGTGTGATTTTGATTCCTTGTACAAGGCCATTACGGCCTCCCGTTTTGCTTGCCGTTTGCGGCCGGCGTGCCTGCTGTTATCGTTGACTGGTCGATATCACATCGGTACTTCAAGAGAATTACAACGTTTTTTTTTCGTTTTTTTCGTACCCATAGAGTACTTGTGTGATTTTTGATTCGCTTGTACAAACCCCGTTCGGCCTCCGTTTTGCTTGCCGTTTGCGCCCGAGCGTGCCTTATTTATCGTTACGCCGAGTATATCACTCATCTAGTGATGCTTCAAAAGAAATTACAAAGATTTTTTCGTACTTTTTTTCGTACCCATAGGGTATGACGCTGCGATTTTTGATTTCACTTGTACAAGGCCATTGCGCCGGCGTGCCTTATTTATCTCGGTACGTTTTCATGCTTCACCATAGAGTACTTAGCGATACCGTTTTGCGCCGTTTTCGGCGTGCCTTGTTATCGTTAATGTCGATATCACATCGGTACTTCCAAAGAAAATTACAAACGTTTTTTTCATACTTTATTTTCGTACCCAGCAGAGTACTAACGCTGTGTGATTTTTGATTCACTTGTACCAAGAGCCATTACGGCCTCCGTTTTGCGGATTGCCGTTTGCGCCGGCGTGCCGCCATTTATCGTTACGAGTGATATCACGTAGGTACTTCAAAGAGAATTACAAATGTTTTTTCGTACCCATTGCCGCGTAGCCGCAGGTGTTATTTTTTGATTCACCCTTGCCTGAGAAGGCCATTACAGCCTCAGTTTTGCTTGCCGTTTGCTGCCCGGCGTGCCTTGTTATCGTTGCGAATTCGATATCACATCGGTACTTCAAAGAGAATTTACAAACCGTTTTTTCGTACTTTTTTAGTTCCATACCGTACTTCGCGCTCGCGATTTTTGATTCCTTGTACCAAGGCCATTAAGCGACCTCCCTTTTGCTTGCGTTTTTTGCGCGGCGTGCCTTATTTATCGTGCCGGTCGATATCACAGCCAGTACTTCAAAAGAGAAATTACAACGTTTTTTTTCGTGCACTTTTTTTCGCAAGTGCACAAACTGTGTGATTTTGATTCTTGTACAAGGCCATTAAAGCACTCCGTTTTGCTGCCGTTTGCGCCGGCGTGCCTTGATTTATCGTTAAGTCGATATCACATCGGTACTTCCAAGGAGTACAAACCATTTTTTTCCGTACTTTTTTTCGTACCCGCTAGAGTACTTAATGTTGTGTGCAGTTCGTTACACTTGTACAAGGCCATTACGGCCTCCGTTTTGCCACCGTTTGCGCCGGCGTGCCTTATTTATCGTTACGGAAAGTCGATATCACATCGGTACTTCAAAGAGAATTACAAACGATTTTTTTTCGTACTTTTTTTCGTACCCATGGCAGAGTACTTAACTTGTGTGATTTTGATTCCTTTCAAGGCCATTACGGCCTCCGTTTTGCTGCCGTTTGCGCCGGCGTGCCTTATTTATCGTTACGAGTCGATATCACGTCGGTACTTCAAAGAGAATTACAAACGGGTGTTTTTTTCGTACTTTTTCGTACCCGTAGAGTACTTATTTGTGTGATTTTTGATTCCTTGTACAAGGCCATTACGGCCTCCGTTTTTGCTTGCCGTTTGCGCCGGCGTGCCTTATTTATCGTTACCGGTCGATATCACATCGGTACTTCAAAGAGAATTACAAACGTTTTTTTTCGTACTTTTTCGTACCCATAGAGTACTTAAGCGTGTGTACTTAAGCTGTGTGATTTTTGATTCCTTGTACAAGGCCATTCGGCCTCCGTTTTGCTTGCCGTTTGCGCCGGCATGCCTTATTTATCGTTCTGATCGATATCACATCAATACTTCAAAGAAATTACAAACGTTTTTTTTCGTACTTTTTTTCGTACCCATAGAGTGCCCAAGCTTGCATGTGATTTTTTGATTCCTTGTACAAGGCCATTACGGCCTCCGTTTTGCTTGCCGTTTACGCCGGCGTGCCTTATTTATCGTTACGGTCGATATCACATCGATTACTTCAAAGAGAATTACAAACGTTTTTTTACGTACTTTTTAGTACCCAGAGAGTACTTAGCTTGTGTGATTTTGATTCCTTGTACGAGCCATTCTGGCCTCACGTTTTTGCTTGCCGTTTGCGCCGGCGTGCCTTATTTATCGTTACGTTCGATATCACATCAGATGCTAAAGAGAATTACAAACGTTTTTTTCGTACTTTTTTTCGTACCCAAAGAAGTACTTAAGCGTGTGATCATTTTGATTTCCTTGTACAAGGCCATTCGACAACCTCCACTTTGCGTTTTGCTTGCCGTTTGCGCCGGTGTGCCTTATTTATCGTTGGTCGATATCTACATCGATACTTCTATGAGAGAATTACAAAGCTTGTTTTTTACGTACTTTTTTCGTACCCATAGAGTACTTAGCTTGTGTGATTTTTGATTCTTGTACAAGGCCATTACGGCCTCCGTTTTTGCTGCCGTTTGCGCTTGCGATGCCTTATTTATCGTTACCGGTCGATATCACATCGGTACTTCAAAGAGAATTACAAACATTTTCGTACTTTTTTTTTTATGCATAGGTACGTACTTTTTTTACCGTACCCATTGGGTACTTAACGGCATAATGTGATTTTGATTCTAACTTGCTACAAGGCCATGCAGGCCTCCCGTTTTTGCTTACCCGTTTGCGCCGGCGTGCCTTATTTATCGTTGCGGTCGATATCACATCGGTACTTCAAAGAGAATTACAAACGTTTTTTTTTCGTGCCGGTTTTTTTAACATGCGTTACCCGTAGAGTACTTAGTTTTAGCTTGTGTGATTTTTTGATTCCTTGTACGCCAAGTGCCATTACGAGCCTCCGTTTTGCTTGCCGTTTGCGCGTGGCGTGCCTTGTTATCGTTACCGTCGATATCACATCGGTACTTAAAGAAAATTACAAACGTGATTTTTTTCTGGTCCGTTTTTTTTGTACCCGTGAGAGTAAGCTGTGTGTGATTTTTGATTCGCTTGTACAAGGCCATTAAACTCCGTTTTGCTTGTACCGTTTGCGCCGGCGTGCCTTATTTATCGTTGAAGTCGATATCACATCGGTACTTAAGGAATTACAAACGTTTTTTCGTACTTTTTTTCGTACCCATTAGAGTACTTGGCGGTGCAGTGATTTTTGATTCTTTGTACAAGGCCATTCACGGCCTCCGTTTTGCTTGCCGTTTGCGCCGGCGTGCCTTATTTATCGTTACGGTCGATATCACATCGGTACTTCAAAAAGAATTACAAAGCGTTTTTTTCGTACTTTTCGTACCCATAGAAAGTACTTAATGTGTGATTTTTGATTCGCTTGTACCGAAGGCCATTACGGCCTCCGTTTTCTTGCCGTTTGCGCCGGCGTGTCTTATTTATCGTTGCGAGGTCGATATCGCGTGATACTTGAAAGAGAATTACAAACGCTTGTTTTTTTTTGTACTCTTTTTTGTACCCATAAAATACTTCATAGGTGTGTGATTTTTGATTCCTTGTACAAGGCCATTTAAGCATGTCAAGATTTTTGATTGCGATGCCAAACGTGATTTTGATTCTTCTGTGTACAAGGCCATTACGGCCTCCGTTTTGCTTGCCGTTTGCGCCAAGCGTGCCTTATTTATCGTTGACTGAAGTCGATATCACATCGGTACTTCAAGAGAATTACAAACGTTTTTCGTACTTTTTTCGACACCCATGGGGGGAGTATTTAGCGTAGTTGATTTTTGATTCCTTGTACAAGGCTTATTGCGGCCTCCGTTTTGCTTGCCGTTTGCGCCGGCGTGCCTTATTTATCGTTACGAGTCGATATCACGATCAGTACTTCAAAGAAATTGCAAACGTTTTTTTTCGTACTTTTTTTCGTGCTGCCATAGAGTACTTAAGCATTGTGATTTTTGATTCCTTTGTACGGGGAAGGCCATTCCTTTGGCCTCCGATTTTTGCTTTGCCGATTTGCGCCGGCGTGCCTTATTTATCGTTGCGAGTCGATATCACATCGGTACTTCAAAGAGAATTACAAACGTTTTTTTTCGTACTTTTTTTCTTACCCGTAAAGTACTTAGCGCGCGTGATTTTTGATTCCTTGTACCAAGGCACTTTTCGTCCTCACGTTTTTTGCATGCCGTTTGCGCCGGCGTGCCTTGTTATCGTTACGAGTACGATATCACATAGGTACTTCAAAGAGAATTACAAACGTTTTTTTTCGTGCACTTTTTAGTACCCATTGCGGTACTTAAAAGCTTGTGTGATTTTTGATTCCTTGTACCAAGGCTACATTACGGCCTCGCGTTTTGCTTGCCCGTTTGCGCCGGCGTGCCTTATTTATCGAATTACGGTCGATATCACATCAGTACTTCAAAGAGAATTACAACGTTTTTTTTCGTACTTTTTTTCGTTTCAGTACCCATGAGCTGAAATTTGATTCCTTGTACAAGGTGTGATTTTTTGATTGCGCCGGCGTGCCTTATTTATGCGTTACGGTGATATCAAATCGGTACCATTACAAACGTTTTTCATTGCCATATAGTACTTAGCGTGTGATTTTTGATTCCTTGTACAAGGTTGCAGCACTGCCGTTTTGCTTGCCGTTTGCGCCGGCGTGCGCTTATTTATCGTTACGGTCGATATCACATCGGTACTTCAAAGAGAATTACAAACGTTTTTTTTTTTTTTCGTACTTTTTTTTCGTACCCATAGAGTACTTAACGCTGTGTGATTTTGATTCCTTGTACAAGAGCCATTCGACCTCCGTTTGCTTGCCGTTTGCGCCGGCGTGCCTTATTTAGCGTTAAGTCGATATCACATCGGTACTTCAAAGAGAATTACAAACGTTTTTTTCGTACTTTTTCGTACCCATAGAGTACTTAGCGTGTGATTTTTGATTCCTTGTACAATGCCATTCGGCCTCCCGTTTTGCTTGCCGTTTGCGCCGGCGTGCACTTATTTATCGTTCTGGTCGATATCACGTAGGTGCTTCAAAGAGAATTACAAACGTTTTTTTTCGTGCCTCTTTTTCGTACCCATAGAGTACTTAGTGTGATTTTTGATTCCTTGTACAAGGCCATTACGCCTCCGTTTTGCTTGCCGTTTCGCGCCGGCGTGCCTTATTTATCGTTACTGATGTCGATATCACATCAAGTACTTACAAGAGAATTACAAACGTGCTTTTTTCGTCGTACCGTTGTGATTTTGATTCGCTTTTAGCGAGCCATTCACGACCACCCATACCGAGAATTACTTAGTACTTTTTCAGTACCCATGTGATTTTTGATTCCTTGCATACCAAGGCCATTCGGCCTCCGTTTTGCTTGCCGTTTGCGCCGGCGTGCCTTATTTATCATTAATGTCGATATCTGCCGTCGGTACTTCAAATAAAATTACAAACGTTTTTTTTTAGTGCTTTTTTTCGTACCCATAACGAGTATTTACTTCGCGTGTGATTTTGATTCCTTGTACCAGGCCATTACTTGCCTCCGTTTTGCATGCCGTTTGTTTTAGCCGGCGTGCCCCTTATTTACTCGGTCGGTCGATATCACTTTATCAAGTACTTGATAGAGAATTACAAACGTATTTTTCGTACTTTTTTTCGTACCCATAGAAGTACTTAAGCGTTGTGTGATTTTTGATTCCGCTTGTACAAGGCCATTAAACTCGCCTCCGTTTTGCTTGCCGTTTGCTTGGCGTGCACTTATTTATCGATTCCTGAGTAGATATCACATGTTGATGTATTCAAAGAGAATTACAAACGTTTTTTTTTCGTACTTTTCCGTACCCGGCATAGAGTACTTAACTGTGACGATTTTTGATTCCTTTGTACAAAGGCCATTCGGCCTCCGTTTTGCTGCCGTTTCGCACCGGCGTGCCTTATTTATCGTTACGGTCGATATCGCATTATGCACTTCGAAAGAATTACAAACGTTTTTTTTTCGTACTTTTTTTCGTACCGCGGAAGTACTTTCAGCTTGTGTGATTTTTGATTTCTTGTACAAGGCCATTACGGCACTCCGTTTTGCTTGCCGTTTGCGCGGCGTGCCTTATTTATCGTTACTGGTCGAATATCACATCGAGTACTTCAAAGAGAATTACAAACGTTTTTTTTTTTTTCGTACTTTTTTCGTACCCACGTTGAGTACTTAAGCGTGACGATTTTTGATTCCTTGTACAAGGCCATTCGGCTTTCCGTTTTGCTTGCCGTTTGCGCCGGCGTGCCTTATTTATCGTTGCAGCGGTCGATATCACATCGTACTTCAAAGAGAATTACAAACGTTTTTTTTTCGTACTTTTTTTCGTACCCATAGAGTACTTAGCTGTAACGATTTTTGATTCCTTGTACAAGGCCATTCGGCCTCCGTTTTGCTTGCCGTTTGCGCCGGCGTGCCTTATTTATCGTTGGTCGATATCACATCGGTACTTCAAAGAGAATTACAACGTTTTTTCGTACTTTTCATACACTCGTAGAGTACTTCTGCTTGTGTGATTTTGATTCCTTGTACAAGGCCATTCGGCCTCCGTTTTGCTGCCGTTTGCGCCGGCGTGCCTTATTTATCGTTACCGGTCGATATCACATCGGTACTTCAAAGAGAATTACAAACGTTTTTTTTCATACTTTTCGTACCCATAAGTACTTAGCTTTGTGTGATTTTTGATTCCTTGTACAAGGCCATTCGGCCTCCGTTTTGCTGCCGTTTGCGCCGGCGTGCCTTATTTATCGTTACGAGTCGATATCACATCGAAGTACTTCAAAGAGAATTACAAACGTTTTTTTCGTACTTTTTTTCGTACCCATTGAGTACTTAATTGCTGTGATTTTTGATTTCTTGTACAAGGCCATTACGGCCTCCGTTTTTGCTTGCCGTTTGCGCCGGCGTGCCTTATTTATCGTTACGGTCGATATCACGTCAATTACTTCAAAAGAGAATTACAAACGATTTTTTTCGTACTTTTTTCGTACCCATGCAGGTGCTTAACGTGACGATTTTTTGATTCCTTGTACAAGGCCATTCGGCCTCGTTTTGCTGCCGTTTGCGCCGGCGTGCCTTATTTATCGTTAAATTCGATATCACATCGAGTACTTCAAAAGAGAATTACAAACGTTTTTTTCGTACATTTTTACGTACCAGTACTTACTTAATGTGTGATTTTTGATTCCTTGTACAAGGCCATTACGGGCCTCCGTTTTGCTTGCCGTTTTGCGCCGGCGTGCCTTATTTATCGTTAGAATTGAGTATCACATAGATTACTTCAAAGAGAATTACAAACGTATTTTTTTTTTCGTACTTTTTTTCGTTACCCATGAAGTACTTAACAGTGTGATTTTTGATTCACTTGTACAAGGCCATTACGGCCTCCGTTTTACCTTTTGCCGTTTGCTAGCCGGCGTGCCTTATTTATCGTTACTGGTCGATATCACATCGAGTTAACTTCAAAGAGAATTACAAGCGTTTTTTTTTCGTACTTTTTTTCGTACCCCATAGAGTACTTAAGCTTGTGTGATTTTGATTCCTTGTACAAGGCCATTACGGCCTCACGTTTTGCTTGCCCGTTTGCGCCGGCGTGCCTTATTTATCGTTACGAGTCGATATCCGCGTGATGCTTTCAAAGAGAATTACAAACGTTTTCACTGCTTTTTTTCGTACCCATAGAGTCTTGCTTGTGTGATTTTTGATTCCTTGTACAAGGCCATTACGGCCTCCGTTTTGCTTGCCGTTTGCGCCGGCGTGCCTTATTTATCGTTACCGAGTCGATATCAGCCAATCGGTACTTCAAAAGTACAAACGTTTTTTTTTTCGTGCTTTTTTAGTACCATTTAGTACTTAGCGACTAATACGATTTTTGATTCCTTGTACAAGGCCGTTACACGGCCTCCGTTTTGCTTGCCGTTTGCGCCGGCGTGCCTTATTTATCGTTACCGAGTCGATATCACGTCGATACTTCAAGGAAATTACAACGTTTTTACGTGCACTTTTTTTTTTCGTGCAGCGAGTACTTAGCTTGTGATTTTTGATTCCTTGTACAAGGCCATTAATGCCTCCGTTTTGCTTGCCGTTTGCGCCGGCGTGCCTTATTTATCGTTAAAGTCGATATCACATCGGTACTTCAAAGAGAATTACAAACGTTTTTTTTTTTTTCGTACTTTTTTTCGTACCCTGTAGAGTACTTAAGCTGTAACGTGATTTTTGATTCCTTGTACAAGGCCATTCGGCCTCCGTTTTGCTTGCCGTTTTGCGCCGGCGTGCCTTATTTATCGTTCGGTCGATATCACATCGATACTTCAAAGAGAATTACAAACGTTTTTTTTTCGTACTTTTTCGTACCCATAGAGTACTTAACTCGTGTGATTTTTGATTCCTTGTACAAGGCCATTCGGCCTCCGTTTTGCTTGCCGTTTGCGCCGGCGTGCCTTATTTATCGTTGGTCGATATCACATCGGTACTTCAAAGAGAATTACAAACGATTTTTTTTTTTTTTTTTTTCGTACTTTTTTGTACCCATACAGTACTTAAGCGTGTGATTTTTGATTTCTTGTACAAGGCCATTACGGCCTCCGTTTTGCTTGCCGTTTGCGCCGGCGTGCCTTATTTATCGTTCGGTCGATATCACATCGATACTTCAAAGAGAATTACAAACGTTTTTTTTCGTACTTTTTTTCGTACCCATAGAGTACTTAAGCGTGTGATTTTTGATTCCTTGTACAAGGCCATTCGGCCTCCGTTTTGCTTGCCGTTTGCGCCGGCGTGCCTTATTTATCGTTCGGTCGATATCACATCGGTACTTCAAAGAGAATTACAAACGTTTTTTTTCGTACTTTTTTTACCCATACCCATGTAGAGTACTTAACGCGTGTGATTTTTGATTCCTTGTACAAGGCCATTCTCGCCTCCGTTTTGCTTGCCGTTTGCGCCGGCGTGCCTTATTTATCGTTCGGTCGATATCACATCAGTACATTTCAAAGAGAATTACAAACCTTTTTTTTTTCGTACTTTTTTCGTACCCATAAGTACTTAATCGCGTGTGATTTTTGATTCTTGTACAAGGCCATTCCGGCCTCCGTTTTGCTTGCCGTTTGCGCCGGCGTGCCTTATTTATCGTTCGGGGTCGATATCACATCGGTACTTCAAAGAGAATTACAAACGTTTTTTTTTTCGTACTTTTTTTCGTACCCATAGAGTACTTAACTCGTGTGATTTTTGATTCTTGTACAAGGCCATTCGGCCTCCGTTTTGCTTGCCGTTTGCGCCGGCGTGCCTTATTTATCGTTCGGTCGATATCACATCGTACTTCAAAGAGAATTACAAACGTTTTTTTTCGTACTTTTTTTCGTACCCATAGAGTACTTAACTTGTGTGATTTTTGATTCTTGTACAAGGCCATTCTGGCCTCCGTTTTGCTTGCCGTTTGCGCCGGCGTGCCTTATTTATCGTTCGGTCGATATCACATCAGTACTTCAAAGAGAATTACAAACGTTTTTTTTTCGTACTTTTTTTCGTACCCGTAGAGTACTTAACTGTGTGATTTTTGATTCCTTGTACAAGGTGCTGTTTGCGCCGGCGTGCCTTATTTATCGTTCGGGTCGATATCACATCGTACTTCAAAAGAATTACAAACGTTTTTTTTCGTACTTTTTTTCGTACCCATAGAGTACTTAACTTGTGTGATTTTTGATTCCTTGTACAAGGCCATTCCGCCTCCGTTTTGCTTGCCGTTTGCGCCGGCGTGCCTTATTTATCGTTCGGTCGATATCACATCGTATTTCAAAGAGAATTACAAACGTTTTTTCGTACTTTTTTTCGTACCCATAGAGTACTCGTGTGATTTTTGATTTCTTGTACAAGGCCATTCGGCCTCCGTTTTGCTTGCCGTTTGCGCCGGCGTGCCTTATTTATCGTTCGGTCGATATCACATTACTTCAAAGAGAATTACAAACGTTTTTTTTCGTACTTTTTCGTACCCATGTAGGAGTACTTACGTGTGATTTTTGATTTCTTGTACAAGGCCATTACCGGCCTCCGTTTTGCTTGCCGTTTGCGCCGGCGTGCCTTATTTATCGTTCGGGTCGATATCACATCGATACTTCAAAGAGAATTACAAACGTTTTTTTCGTACTTTTTTTCGTACCCATAGAGTACTTAACGTGTGATTTTGATTCCTTGTACAAGGCCATTCGCCTCCGTTTTGCTTGCCGTTTGCGCCGGCGTGCCTTATTTATCGTTACGGTCGATATCACATCGATATTTCAAAGAGAATTACAAACGTTTTTTTCGTATTTTTTTCGTACCCATAGAGTACTTAATCCGTGTGATTTTTGATTCCTTGTACAAGGCCATTCGGCCTCCGTTTTGCTTGCCGTTTGCGCCGGCGTGCCTTATTTATCGTTCGGTCGATATCACATCAAGATTTCAAAGAGAATTACAAACGTTTTTTTTCGTACTTTTTTCGTACCCATAGAGTACTTAATCGTGTGATTTTTGATTCCTTGTACAAGGCCATTTCGCCTCCGTTTTGCTTGCCGTTTGCGCCGGCATGCCTTATTTATCGTTCGGTCGATATCACATCAAGTACTTCAAAGAGAATTACAAACGCTTTTTTTCGTACTTTTTTTCGTACCCATAGAGTACTTAATCGTGTGATTTTGATTCCTTGAACAAGGCCATTCGGCCTCCGTTTTGCTTGCCGTTTGCGCCGGCTTGTCTTATTTATCGTTCGGTCGATATCATATCAGTACTTCAAAGAGAATTACAAACGTTTTTTTCGTACTTTTTTCGTACCCATAGAGTACTTAATCCGTGTGATTTTGATTCCTTGTACAAGGCCATTTCGGCCTCCGTTTTGCTTGCCGTTTGCGCCGGCTTGCCTTATTTATCGTTTCGTCGATATCACATCAAGCATACTTCAAAGAGAATTACAAATGAACGGCAAGCAAAACGGAGGCCGTAATGGCCTTGTACAAGGAATCAAAAATCACACGCTTAAGTACTCTATGGGTACGAAAAAAAGTAAAAAAAAAAAACGTTTGTAATTCTCTTTGAAGTAATCGATGTGATATCGACCGTAACGATAAATAAGGCACGCCGGCGCAAACGGCAAGCAAAACGGAGGCCGTAATGGCCTTGTACAAGGAATCAAAAATCACACGCTTAAGTACTCTATGGGTACTAAAAAAAAGTACGTAAAAAAAAAACGTTTGTAATTCTCTTTGAAGTATCGATGTGATATCGACGTAACGATAAATAAGGCACGCCGGCGCAAACGGCAAGCAAAACGGAGGCCGTAATGGCCTTGTACAAGGAATCAAAAATCACACGCTAAGTACTCTATGGGTACGAAAAAAAGTACGAAAAAAAAAAAAACGTTTGTAATTCTCTTTGAAGTACCGATGTGATATCGACCGTAACGATAAATAAGGCACGCCGGCGCAAACGGCAAGCAAAACGGAGGCCGTAATGGCCTTGTACAAGGAATCAAAAATCACACACGCTTAAGTACTCTATGGGTACGAAAAAAAGTAAAAAAAAACGTTTGTAATTCTCTTTGAAGTACCGATGTGATATCGACCGTAACGATAAATAAGGCACGCCGGCGCAAACGGCAAGCAAAACGGAGGCCGTAATGGCCTTGTACAAGGAATCAAAAATCACACGCTTAAGTACTCTATGGGTACGAAAAAAAGTACGAAAAAAAACGTTTGTAATTTCTTTGAAGTACCGATGTGATATCGACCGTAACGATAAATAAGGCACGCCGGCGCAAACGGCAAGCAAAACGGAGGCCGTAATGGCCTTGTACAAGGAATCAAAAATCACACGCTTAAGTACTCTATGGGTACGAAAAAAAGTACGTAAAAAAAACGTTTGTAATTCTCTTTGAAGTATCGATGTGATATCGCCGTAACGATAAATAAGGCACGCCGGCGCAAACGGCAAGCAAAACGGAGGCTTAATGGCCTTGTACAAGGAATCAAAAATCACACTTAAGTACTCTATGGGTAAAAAAAAAGTACGAAAAAAAAACGTTTGTAATTCTCTTTGAAGTATCGATGTGATATCGACGTAACGATAAATAAGGCACGCCGGCGCAAACGGCAAGCAAAACGGAGGCCGTAATGGCCTTGTACAAGGAATCAAAAATCACACGCTTAAGTACTCTATGGGTACGAAAAAAAGTACGAAAAAAAAAACGTTTGTAATTTCTCTTTGAAGTACCGATGTGATATCGACCGTAACGATAAATAAGGCACGCCGGCGCAAACGGCAAGCAAAACGGAGGCCGTAATGGCCTTGTACAAGGAATCAAAAATCACACGCTAAGTACTCTATGGGTACGAAAAAAAAAGTACGAAAAAAAACGTTTGTAATTTCTTTGAAGTACCGATGTGATATCGTAACCGTAACGATAAATAAGGCACGCCGGCGCAAACGGCAAGCAAAACGGAGGCCGTAATGGCCTTGTACAAGGAATCAAAAAATCACACGCTAAGTACTCTATGGGTACAAAAAAAAGTACGAAAAAAAAACGTTTGTAATTCTCTTTGAAGTATCGATGTGATATCGACCGTAACGATAAATAAGGCACGCCGGCGCAAACGGCAAGCAAAACGGAGGCCGTAATGGCCTTGTACAAGGAATCAAAAATCACACTAAGCTTAAGTACTCTATGGGTACGAAAAAAGTAAAAAAAAACGTTTGTAATTCTCTTTGAAGTATCGATGTGATATCGACGTAACGATAAATAAGGCACGCCGGCGCAAACGGCAAGCAAAACGGAGGCTTAATGGCCTTGTACAAGGAATCAAAAATCACACAAGCTTAAGTACTCTATGGGTACGAAAAAAAAGTACGAAAAAAAAC
Source organism: Gentiana straminea (assembly GCA_036785695.1). Classification (NCBI taxonomy): domain Eukaryota; kingdom Viridiplantae; phylum Streptophyta; class Magnoliopsida; order Gentianales; family Gentianaceae; genus Gentiana; species Gentiana straminea. The sequence continues at coordinate 303,580 of JAVUPR010000084.1, forward strand.
GTTTGTAATTCTCTTTGAAGTACCGATGTGATATCGACCGTAACGATAAATAAGGCACGCCGGCGCAAACGGCAAGCAAAACGGAGGCCGTAATGGCCTTGTACAAGGAATCAAAAATCACACAAGCTTAAGTACTCTATGGGTACGAAAAAAAGTACGAAAAAAAACGTTTGTAATTCTCTTTGAAGTACCGATGTGATATCGACCGTAACGATAAATAAGGCACGCCGGCGCAAACGGCAGCAAAACGGAGGCCGTAATGGCCTTGTACAAGGAATCAAAAATCACACGCTTAAGTACTCTATGGGTACGAAAAAAAGTACGAAAAAAAAACGTTTGTAATTCTCTTTGAAGTACCGATGTGATATCGACCGTAACGATAAATAAGGCACGCCGGCGCAAACGGCAAGCAAAACGGAGGCCGTAATGGCCTTGTACAAGGAATCAAAAATCACACAAGCTAAGTACTCTATGGGTACGAAAAAAAGTAAAAAAAAAACGTTTGTAATTCTCTTTGAAGTACCGATGTGATATACCGTAACGATAAATAAGGCACGCCGGCGCAAACGGCAAGCAAAACGGAGGCCGTAATGGCCTTGTACAAGGAATCAAAAATCACACGCTAAGTAGCTAAGTACTCTATGGGTACGAAAAAAAGTACGAAAAAAAAACGTTTGTAATTCTCTTTGAAGTATCGATGTGATATCGACCGTAACGATAAATAAGGCACGCCGGCGCAAACGGCAAGCAAAACGGAGGCCGTAATGGCCTTGTACAAGGAATCAAAAATCACACGCTTAAGTACTCTATGGGTACGAAAAAAAGTACGAAAAAAAAAACGTTTGTAATTCTCTTTGAAGTACCGATGTGATATCGACCGTAACGATAAATAAGGCACGCCGGCGCAAACGGCAAGCAAAACGGAGGCCGTAATGGCCTTGTACAAGGAATCAAAAATCACACGCTTAAGTACTCTATGGGTACGAAAAAAAGTACGAAAAAAAAAAACGTTTGTAATTTCTTTGAAGTACCGATGTGATATCGACGTAACGTAACGATAAATAAGGCACGCCGGCGCAAACGGCAAGCAAAACGGAGGCCGTAATGGCCTTGTACAAGGAATCAAAAATCACACGCTAAGTACTCTATGGGTACGAAAAAAAAGTAAAAAAAAAAAAACGTTTGTAATTCTCTTTGAAGTACCGATGTGATATCGACCGTAACGATAAATAAGGCACGCCGGCGCAAACGGCAAGCAAAACGGAGGCCGTAATGGCCTTGTACAAGGAATCAAAAATCACACGCTTAAGTACTCTATGGGTACGAAAAAAAAAGTAAAAAAAACGTTTGTAATTCTCTTTGAAGTACCGATGTGATATCGACCGTAACGATAAATAAGGCACGCCGGCGCAAACGGCAAGCAAAACGGAGGCCGTAATGGCCTTGTACAAGGAATCAAAAATCACACGCTTAAGTACTCTATGGGTAAAAAAAAAGTACGAAAAAAAAACGTTTGTAATTCTCTTTGAAGTATCGATGTGATATCGAAATAACGATAAATAAGGCACGCCGGCGCAAACGGCAAGCAAAACGGAGGCCGTAATGGCCTTGTACAAGGAATCAAAAATCACACGCTTAAGTACTCTATGGGTAAAAAAAAGTACGAAAAAAAAAAAAAACGTTTGTAATTCTCTTTGAAGTACCGATGTGATATCGACCGTAACGATAAATAAGGCACGCCGGCGCAAACGGCAAGCAAAACGGAGGCCGTAATGGCCTTGTACAAGGAATCAAAAATCACAAGCTAAGTACTCTATGGGTACGAAAAAAAGTACGAAAAAAAAAACGTTTGTAATTCTCTTTGAAGTATCGATGTGATATCGACCGTAACGATAAATAAGGCACGCCGGCGCAAACGGCAAGCAAAACGGAGGCCGTAATGGCCTTGTACAAGGAATCAAAAATCACACAGCTAAGTACTCTATGGGTACGAAAAAAAGTATAAAAAAAAAAAAACGTTTGTAATTCTCTTTGAAGTATCGATGTGATATCGAAACGATAAATAAGGCACGCCGGCGCAAACGGCAAGCAAAACGGAGGCCGTAATGGCCTTGTACAAGGAATCAAAAATCACACGCTTAAGTACTCTATATGGTACGAAAAAAAGTAAAAAAAAAAACGTTTGTAATTTCTCTTTGAAGTATCGATGTGATATCGACGTAACGATAAATAAGGCACGCCGGCGCAAACGGCAAGCAAAACGGAGGCCGTAATGGCCTTGTACAAGGAATCAAAAATCACACGCTTAAGTACTCTATGGGTACGTACAAAAAGTAAAAAAAAAAGTAAAAAAAAAAAAACGTTTGTAATTCTCTTTGAAGTATCGATGTGATATCGACCGTAACGATAAATAAGGCACGCCGGCGCAAACGGCAAGCAAAACGGAGGCCGTAATGGCCTTGTACAAGGAATCAAAAATCACACGCTAAGTACTCTATGGGTACGAAAAAAAGTAAAAAAAAAACGTTTGTAATTCTCTTTGAAGTATCGATCGATGTGATATCGACGTAACGATAAATAAGGCACGCCGGCGCAAACGGCAAGCAAAACGGAGGCCGTAATGGCCTTGTACAAGGAATCAAAATCACACACGCTTAAGTACTCTATGGGTACGAAAAAAAGTACTAAAAAAAAACGTTTGTAATTCTCTTTGAAGTATCGATGTGATATCGACGTAACGATAAATAAGGCACGCCGGCGCAAACGGCAAAAGCAAAACGGAGGCCGTAATGGCCTTGTACAAGGAATCAAAAATCACACAGCTTAAGTACTCTATGGGTAAAAAAAGTAAAAAAAAACGTTTGTAATTCTCTTTGAAGTATCGATGTGATATCGACTCGTAACGATAAATAAGGCACGCCGGCGCAAACGGCAAGCAAAACGGAGGCTTAATGGCCTTGTACAAGGAATCAAAAATCACACGCTTAAGTACTCTATGGGCGGGTAAAAAAGTAAAAAAAAAAACGTAAAAAAAACGTTTGTAATTCTCTTTGAAGTAATCGATGTGATATCGACTACGATAAATAAGGCACGCCGGCGCAAACGGCAAGCAAAACGGAGGCCGTAATGGCCTTGTACAAGGAATCAAAAATCACACGCTAAGTACTCTATGGGTAAAAAAAAAAAAGTAAAAAAACGCTTGTAATTCTCTTTGAAGTATCGATGTGATATCGACCGTAACGATAAATAAGGCACGCCGGCGCAAACGGCAAGCAAAACGGAGGCCGTAATGGCCTTGTACAAGGAATCAAAAATCACACGCTTAAGTACTCTATGGGTACTAAAAAAAAGTAAAAAAAAAACGTTTGTAATTTTCTTTGAAGTATCGATGTGATATCGACTCGTAACGATAAATAAGGCACGCCGGCGCAAACGGCAAGCAAAACGGAGGCCGTAATGGCCTTGTACAAGGAATCAAAAATCACACGCTTAAGTACTCTATGGGTACTAAAAAAAGTAAAAAAAAAACGCTTGTAATTCTCTTTGAAGTATCGATGTGATATCGATCAACGATATAAATAAGGCACGCCAAGCGCAAACGGCAAGCAAAACGGAGGCCGTAATGGCCTTGTACAAGGAATCAAAAATCACACACGCTTAAGTACTCTATGGGTAAAAAAAGTACGTAAAAAAACGCTTGTAATTCTCTTTGAAGTATCGATGTGATATCGACGTAACGATAAATAAGGCACGCCGGCGCAAACGGCAAGCAAAACGGAGGCCGTAATGGCCTTGTACAAGGAATCAAAAATCACACGCTTAAGTACTCTATGGGTACGAAAAAAAAAGTAAAAAAAAACGTTTGTAATTCTCTTTGAAGTATCGATGTGATATCGACGTAACGATAAATAAGGCACGCCGCGCAAACGGCAAGCAAAACGGAGGCCGTAATGGCCTTGTACAAGGAATCAAAAATCACACGCTAAGTACTCTATGGGTACTAAAAAAAAGTAAAAAAAAAAACGTTTGTAATTTCTTTGAAGTATCGATGTGATATCGACGTAACGAAAATAAGGCACGCACGCGGCGCAAACGGCAAGCAAAACGGAGGCCGTAATGGCCTTGTACAAGGAATCAAAAATCACACGCTTAAGTACTCTATGGGTACGTAAAAAAAGTACGAAAAAAAACGTTTGTAATTCTCTTTGAAGTATCGATGTGATATCGACCGTAACGATAAATAAGGCACGCCGCGCAAACGGCAAGCAAAACGGAGGCCGTAATGGCCTTGTACAAGGAATCAAAAATCACACGCTAAGTACTCTATGGGTAAAAAAAAAGTACGAAAAAAAACGCTTGTAATTCTCTTTGAAGTATCGATGTGATATCGACCGTAACGATAAATAAGGCACGCCGCGCAAACGGCAAGCAAAACGGAGGCCGTAATGGCCTTGTACAAGGAATCAAAAATCACACGCTTAAGTACTCTATGGGTACGAAAAAAAAAGTAAAAAAAACGTTTGTAATTTCTTTGAAGTATCGATGTGATATCGACGTAACGATAAAAAGGCACGCACGCCGGCGCAAACGGCAAGCAAAACGGAGGCCGTAATGGCCTTGTACAAGGAATCAAAAATCACACGCTTAAGTACTCTATGGGGGTACGAAAAAAAGTAGTACGAAAAAAAAACGTTTGTAATTCTCTTTGAAGTATCGATGTGATATCTTTGCGCCGGCGTGCCTTATTTATCGTTCGGTCGATATCACATCGCGTACTTCAAAGAGAATTACAAACGTTTTTTTTTCGTACTTTTTTTTCGTACCCATAGAGTACTTAATCGTGTGATTTTTGATTCCTTGTACAAGGCCATTTCGGCCTCCGTTTTGCTTGCCGTTTGCGCCGGCGTGCCTTATTTATCGTTCGGTCGATATCACATCGTACTTCAAAGAGAATTACAAACGTTTTTTTTTCGTACTTTTTTTCGTACCCATAGAGTACTTAACTCGTGTGATTTTTGATTCCTTGTACAAGGCCATTCGGCCTCCGTTTTGCTTGCCGTTTGCGCCGGCGTGCCTTATTTATCGTTCGGTCGATATCACATCGTACTTCAAAGAGAATTACAAACGTTTTTTTTCGTACTTTTTTTCGTACCCATAGAGTACTTAACGGTGTGATTTTTGATTCTTGTACAAGGCCATTCGGCCTCCGTTTTGCTTGCCGTTTGCGCCGGCGTGCCTTATTTATCGTTCGGTCGATATCACATCGATACTTCAAAGAGAATTACAAACGTTTTTTTTCGTACTTTTTTTTCGTACCCATAGAGTACTTAACTCGTGTGATTTTTGATTCCTTGTACAAGGCCATTCGGCCTCCGTTTTGCTTGCCGTTTGCGCCGGCGTGCCTTATTTATCGTTCGGTCGATATCACATCAAGTACTTCAAAGAGAATTACAAACGTTTTTTTTCGTACTTTTTTTCGTACCCATAGAGTACTTAACGTGTGATTTTTGATTCCTTGTACAAGGCCATTCGGCCTCCGTTTTGCTTGCCGTTTGCGCCGGCGTGCCTTATTTATCGTTCGATAAGTCGATATCACATCGTACTTCAAAGAGAATTACAAACGTTTTTTTTCGTACTTTTTTTCGTACCCATAGAGTACTTAAGCGTGTGATTTTTGATTCCTTGTACAAGGCCATTCGGCCTCCGTTTTGCTTGCCGTTTGCGCCGGCGTGCCTTATTTATCGTTCGGTCGATATCACATCGTACTTCAAAGAGAATTACAAACGTTTTTTTTCGTACTTTTTTTCGTACCCATAGAGTACTTAAGCGTGTGATTTTTGATTCCTTGTACAAGGCCATTTCGGCCTCCGTTTTGCTTGCCGTTTGCGCCGGCGTGCCTTATTTATCGTTCGGTCGATATCACATCGTACTTCAAAGAGAATTACAAACGTTTTTTTTCGTACTTTTTTCGTACCCATAGAGTACTTAACGTGTGATTTTTGATTCCTTGTACAAGGCCATTTCGGCCTCCGTTTTGCTTGCCGTTTGCGCCGGCGTGCCTTATTTATCGTTCGGTCGATATCACATCGGTACTTCAAAGAGAATTACAAACGTTTTTTTTTTCGTACTTTTTTTCGTACCCATAGAGTACTTAACGTGTGATTTTTGATTCCTTGTACAAGGCCATTCGCCTCCGTTTTGCTTGCCGTTTGCGCCGGCGTGCCTTATTTATCGTTCGGTCGATATCACATCGTACTTCAAAGAGAATTACAAACATTTTTTTCGTACTTTTTTTTCGTACCCATAGAGTACTTAGCGTGTGATTTTTGATTCCTTGTACAAGGCCATTCGGCCTCCGTTTTGCTTGCCGTTTGCGCCGGCGTGCCTTATTTATCGTTCGGTCGATATCACATCGTACTTCAAAGAGAATTACAAACGTTTTTTTTCGTACTTTTTTTTCGTACCCATAGAGTACTTAAGCGTGTGATTTTTGATTCCTTGTACAAGGCCATTCTCGGCCTCCGTTTTGCTTGCCGTTTGCGCCGGCGTGCCTTATTTATCGTTCGGTCGATATCACATCGTACTTCAAAGAGAATTACAAACGTTTTTTTTCGTACTTTTTTTCGTACCCATAGAGTACTTAACTCGTGTGATTTTTGATTCCTTGTACAAGGCCATTCGCCTCCGTTTTGCTTGCCGTTTGCGCCGGCGTGCCTTATTTATCGTTCGGTCGATATCACATCGTACTTCAAAGAGAATTACAAACGTTTTTTTTCGTACTTTTTTTCGTACCCATAGAGTACTTAAGCTTGTGTGATTTTTGATTCCTTGTACAAGGCCATTCGGCCTCCGTTTTGCTTGCCGTTTGCGCCGGCGTGCCTTATTTATCGTTCGGTCGATATCACATCGTACTTCAAAGAGAATTACAAAATTTTTTTTTCGTACTTTTTTTCGTACCCATAGAGTACTTAACTCGTGTGATTTTTGATTCCTTGTACAAGGCCATTCGGCCTCCGTTTTGCTTGCCGTTTGCGCGGCGTGCCTTATTTATCGTTCGGTCGATATCACATCGTACTTCAAAGAGAATTACAAACGTTTTTTTTCGTACTTTTTTTCGTACCCATAGAGTACTTAACCGTGTGATTTTTGATTCCTTGTACAAGGCCATTCGGCCTCCGTTTTGCTTGCCGTTTGCGCCGGCGTGCCTATTTATCGTTCGGTCGATATCACATCGTACTTCAAAGAGAATTACAAACGTTTTTTTTCGTACTTTTTTTCGTACCCATAGAGTACTTAACTCGTGATTTTTGATTTTTGATTTGAAGACTTATATGTTTTTCGAAGGCTTGTAATAAAATTTATTTTCATTTTGTTTTGACATGTAATAAGGGGTAGGGGTATTTTTGGGAGTTTTGACCAATTTTAAACAACCCTTCCCAAAATGGCAGTTTTGTCAAACCCGACCTTCGGCTTTCCATTTTGGGAAACTAAACCCTCCATTCCCAAGTACCATATACCTTAAAGGTATTTGAGGCCCTACACTACAATAATCTACCCTTTTTACCCTTCAAAAACCCGATACCTTTTTCACCTTAAATTTTGGAAACTTTCCCTACTAAAAATAGACCTTGTCCAAGTTTTCACCCAAGACATGTCCAAGACTTGTCCTAGACATGCCTTGGACGTGTCTTGCTCCTTCCACATTCTCCCACATCGATTTGAGTGAAGCTTAGCTCCCAAATTGACAAAGTATAAGTAAGACTCGAGGATGCATTGAAGAAATTAGTTCTTTCTTTGAATTATGATCGAGTGGGAGAGGAAAACTTATCTATTTTGTTATTATTTACATGTAATAAGGGGTAGGGGTATTTTTGGGAGTTTTGACCAATTTTGAACAACCCTTCCCAAAATGGCAGTTTTGTCAAACCCGACCTTCGGCTTTCCATTTTGGGAAACTAAACCCTCCATTCCCAAGTACCCTATACCTTAAAGGTATTTGAGGCCCTACCCTACAATAATCTACCCTTTTTACCCTTCAAAAACCCGATACCTTTTTCACCTTAATTTTTGGAAAGTTTCCCTACTAAAAATAGATCTTGTCCAAGTTTGCACCCAAGACATGTCCAAGACTTGTCCTAGACGTGCCTTGGACGTGGCTTAAGTCTCCCACATCGGTTTTAGCATGTTTCCAACTCCCAAACTCCAAACTATAAGTATTTTTGTCCCACATTGCTAGTTTGGGGAGTAGCTAGTTATTTTGAGTTCTATATAAGGATTGTAACTTACCTTGTATAAACTTAAGCTATATTTGAGTGATATTTTATACATATTTGAGTTTCAGTGATTGAAACTTTACTTAGTTAATCTTTTTCCTTGCGACTGGGTGAAAGTTTAGCTTGAGAATTTATCAAAGGTGTGAGCGACCTTTGTGCGATATTCTCGAACTTGGAGAAACCCGGAGTGCGATTCCGAGGGTTTATCTAAGCCTTGCTCAACTATCCAATTCGTCCTTATCATTTTAAATTCATGTAAGTTCTTATTTCTCTTGATTTTCTTGATCTAAAACAAGTTTAATTGCTAATTTGTATGAACACTTAAATCTAGATCCTTAGTTTTCATATCATTTGGTATCAGAGATTTGGGATTTAGGTGTTCATCTAGTGAATTTCTTGTTCATCCTTGTTCACATCATTTTATTTGAATCTGTCCAATCCGAATTCCGTATTTGTTCAAGTCGTTTCATATTCACAACACGTCGTAAATTTATCAAATTTTACCAGTTGATAGATCGTTTATTTATGTATATTTTGTCTCTTTTTGACTTTGCCAAATTCGGAGTTTAGCTTGGTCAAATCTGCCCAGCAATATCCTATGCGTTTTTCTGGAACCGTTGTGAAATAATTCGTTTTTCCGGAGTTGTAGTGGTCGGAAATGCGTGAAATTTTTCTGAACTTATAGGAAATTGTCTGTTCTACAACTTTCGTCCTTTGCGTTTATCCAAAGTATCGACCAATTCTTCCCAAATGTCTCCGTAACGTGCTAATCTATTTCTGTCCGAAAATCTGTCCTTGTTATTCTTAGACATATCCACAAATTTGCAGCCAATTTTTCCTCTATTTCAGATCGGCCTTTTTGTGTCAAGTGTAGTAACTTGTGCCTTTTGATATATTTCTCATAAGTAGTCATAATTGGATAATTAGTAACATTTGCTACTTATTTAGTGCTCCTTTACTCTTTTATTAGTAAAAGTTGTTTGATATTCCATAGTTTCAAAAAAAAAAAAAAAAAAAAAAAAAAAAAAAAAAAAAGCAAACGAATCAAAAAAAAAAAAAAAAAAAAAAAAAAAAAAAAAAAACAGCTCGTCTTATATAAAAAAAAAAAAAAAACACGAGCCTTTTAAAAAAAAAAAAAAAAGAAGAGCCAAGTGTGGAGAATACTTGTTCTTGTCTTACACTTTCTTGACTTGTTCCTTGATTACTTAATTTTTGTTTCCTTGTTACTACATCTTTCCCACACACACTTTCTATTCTTTTCACTCAACATCAAGCCTTTCTTCCAAACAATTCTTATTCATAGATTGCCTTGGGAGTTTGCCTTTGGTGTTCTCTTACGTTTGTGTTTATTGTGCTTACTTGCTCCTACTTTGATTCATTCGACGGTTGGACTTCACCTTTGTGAGTTTTTGAGGGTGAGTTAAACACGAGTGTTTTGTGAGGCATTTCTTTCAAAATGGCGCAAGATAATGTTGAAGAAACACATCTTGATGGTCGTATTCGTCTTCAAATTGCGGCTTATCATGAACAAATGAATAAAAAAATCGAGGACACACACCAAGGACTCTCCGATCAGATTCATGTTCTTATGCAACGACTTGGTATTGATGATGAAGGTGGCGTACAAGGTATAGGTAGAGGTCGGGGACGAGGTATTCGTGGACGTGGGGTTGGTGGTCGTGGTTTGGTTGGTGGACGTGGTGTAGTTGGTGGCCGTGGATATGTTGAGGAGGAGGAGGAACTCAGTGATCTTGCGGATGATTATGTACAAGAAGATTACGAGGCTGTACATGATGATTCTTTACGTGGATTGAAATATAAGATTCCTTCCTTCGATGGTAAGTCGGATCCGGGCAAGTACTTGGAGTGGGAAATGAAGATGAACCAGATTTTTGCGGTTCATAACTACAGTGATTCGAAAAAAATGAGGATTGCGACTTTGGAATTCACGGGGTATGCTATGTCGTGGTGGCATAGTTTTCAAGAAATTCGACGAAGACGGGGAGAGCAACCGATTAATAGCTGGACTTTACTTACGGAGCATATGCGAATAAAATGGGTTCCAAACCATTATTTTCGTGATCAAACTTTTAAGTTGCAGCAATTAACTCAATCGGGGAAGTCGGTGGAGGAATTTCACGAGGAGATGCAATTGACTATGGTGCGTTCTAATATTATTGAGTCCGAAGATGTGACGATGCAGCGTTTTTTATGTGGGTTACGGGATGATATTGCGGGCCAAGTTGAACTTCAGAATTATACTACTTTGCATGACATGGTTAACGGGGCTATGATGGTTGAACGACGTATTAAGAGTCGACGTGAAGAAAGAGCAAGATCAGGTCGTCCTTTTGGTTATAGGGGTCCTTATACATCTACTTTTCAGCCCGGGGTGTCTAATACTTCTTCTACTACGACTCCAACAAAACAGGCTGAAAGTTCATCTCGTTCTACTACTCATAAGGCGAAAATTGCTGAATTCTTGACTCCGGATAAAGGCAAGGCTGTTGTGGGTCGTTCTCGAGATATGGAGTGTTATAAATGCAAGGGCAAAGGTCATTTTGCGGTTAACTGTCCAAATAAGCGTTCTATGACGATTGTGGAACATCCGGGACATGATTTATCCTATGAATCACATTCGGACGAGGAGGAAAACAATGAAGATGATGGTGCCGTTGGGAACTTAGAAGCACACGCCACACCATCATATGGTGCGTGTTATGTTATTCGGAAGACGTTGGCTGTTCATGCTAAGTTGGAGAATGCGATTCAGCGGGAGAATATTTTTCAATCCACTTGTGGCATCGCGGGGAGGACATGCAATTATATAATCGATTCCGGGAGTTGTGCAAACTTGGTAAGTGATCTTTTGGTTCGGGATTTTAAATTTCAGCTTTTACCACATGCACATCCTTATAACTTGCAATGGATGAATGACGAGAGTGATATTCGTGTGTCGCACCAAGCTTATGTTAAGTTCCAAGTCGGTAAATTAGTTGACGAGGTTTTATGTGATGTTGTACCACTTAGTGTCACTCATTTGCTGTTAGGTAGACCTTGGCAATTTGATAGAACAGCCATGTATAACGGTCGCCTCAACTCTTGGTCTTTCACTTTACGGGGTCACACGATCACTTTGCATCCGATGACACCTACACAAGTTCACTCGGAATTAGTTCGCATGACTCATAATCGTAATGCTGCAATGTTGCGTGAGCAAAAAAATAAAAGAGAGGGCGATTTAGTTGAAAATTCATACGTTAATTTGGAGAGAAAAAAACACGAGGGAGTTTTATCACGTATTGAGGGAAGTAATGTCGAAAATTGCGAAAAGGCAAGGGAGGGCGTTACTTTTGAGGGAGATACTCGGATGGTGCAGCTTGGTAAGGGAGTGGGATCCCGAAAACACGAGGGTAAAAGAATAGTCGAAAAGAAAGATGTTCAGGGAGTGAAGCACAGTTTCCTTGCGAAACCGAACTTGGTTGCTACCACTTTGAATAGTGGCAATTGCGTATTTCTTGTTTATTTTAAAGAAGTCGTCCCAAGTTTTAAGTGCTTGGTTTCTTTTGACGACTTAACCTCTTCCCTCCCGAGTGTTGTTTGTTCTGTGTTGCAGGATTATGCGGATGTTTTTCCGGAGGAGGAACCGAGTGGATTGCCACCTCTACGCGGTATTGAGCATCAAATTGACTTTGTTCCGGGGTCAACACTTCCAAATAGGCCGGCGTATCGTGCAAATCCCGAGGAGACTAAAGAGATCCAAAAGCAAGTGGCGGAACTTTTGGATAAAGGAAAAATTCGGGAGTCATTAAGTCCGTGTGCTGTTCCCGTAATAGTTGTTCCGAAAAAGAGTGGCGAGTGGCGTATGTGTATGGATTGTCGTGCGATAAATAACATAACCGTTAAATACCGTTACCCGATTCCGCGTTTAGATGATATGCTCGATGAGTTACACGGTAGTAAAGTCTTTACTAAAATCGATTTACGAAGTGGGTATCATCAAGTTCGTATACGTGAGGGAGATGAGTGGAAAACCGCTTTTAAGACTAAGTTTGGGCTTTACGAATGGTTAGTTATGCCGTTTGGTCTCACGAATGCACCGTCCACGTTTATGCGCTTAATGAACGAAGTTCTACGAGAGTTTATAGGTCATTTTGTGGTTGTTTATTTCGATGATATTTTAATTTATAGCACCAATCTTGCTCTTCACGTAGAACATTTGCGGGCTGTACTTGAGACACTACGTCGTGCTACGTTGTATGCGAACTTAAAGAAGTGTGACTTTTGTTTAGATAGAGTCGTGTTTCTTGGGTTTGTTGTAAGTGCAGATGGCGTGGAGGTTGACCAAGAAAAGGTCCGTGCAATCAAAGAATGGCCACAACTCAAAAACGTGGCTGATGTACGTAGCTTCCTTGGTTTGGCGGGGTTTTATCGACGTTTCGTGAAGGATTTCAGCTCCATTGCTGCTCCGTTGACGGAACTTATCAAAAAGAATGCGCCATTCAATTGGGGAGAACGACAAAGGGAGTCTTTTGAAACTCTTAAGTTTAAACTTATTTCTGCACCTATTCTTGCTTTACCCGATTTTGATAAAGTCTTTGAGTTGGAATGTGATGCTTCGGGGGTGGGAATAGGGGGCGTGTTGCTTCAAGAAAAACGAACCATTGCCTATTTTTCTGAAAAACTTAAGGGTGCGCAATTGAATTACTCGACTTATGATAAAGAGTTGTATGCTTTACTTCGTTGTCTCCAAACTTGGCAACATTACCTACGACCTCGAGAGTTCATTATTCACACAGACCATGAGTCTTTAAAATACCTTAAGGGTCAGGGTAAGTTGAGTAAGCGCCATATTCGTTACATCGAGTTTATCGAGTCCTTTCCATATGTGATTAAGTTTAAAAAAGGACAAGATAATGTTGTGGCCAATGCTTTGTCACGTAGACATTCGTTAATTACGTCTTTGCAAACTCGAATGTTTGGGTTTGAGAGTTTAAAGGATTTGTATCCTAATGATATTGATTTTGGTGAGGTTTTTCACAGGTGTCCGTCATCCACTATTCCCGACTATTATATTCACGATGGGTTTTTGTTCAAAGGAGATAAGTTATGCATTCCTAGGACATCTATCCGTGAGTTGTTATTGAGAGAAGCGCATGGGGGTGGTTTAATGGGTCACTTTGGTGTTGATAAGACTTTGGAGATGCTGCGTATTCATTTCTTTTGGCCTAAGATGCGGGCTGATGTTGCAAGGTTTTGTGAGTCTTGCCTTACTTGTAAGCATGCTAAGTCGACTTTAAAGCCCCACGGATTGTATACACCTTTGCCTATCCCTACCACTCCTTGGACTGATATTTCGATGGATTTTGTGTTAGGCTTACCTAGGTCTAAGAGTGGGAAAGACTCCGTGTTTGTGGTAGTCGATAGATTTTCTAAGATGGCTCATTTTATACCATGTTCTAAGACTAATGATGCATCTTATGTGGCTGATTTGTTTTTCAAGGAGATAGTGCGTTTGCATGGGATTCCTAGAACCATTGTCAGTGACCGTGATACTAAGTTTATAAGTCACTTTTGGCGCGTTTTGTGGTTGCGTCTAGGCACTCATTTGCTCTTTTCCACTTCGTTCCACCCACAAACAGATGGTCAAACCGAGGTTGTGAATCGAGTCTTGGGTCAGTTGCTAAGAACAGTTGTGCAAAGAAATTTAAAGAATTGGGAATCGAGTTTGCCTTACGTTGAGTTTGCATATAATCGAGCTAAACATTCAGCTACTCAATTTGCTCCTTTTGAACTTGTTTATGGATTTTTACCTTCTACACCATTTGATTTTGTTCCTTTGCCTCCAGGTGAGCACGCGAGTATGGATGGTGATGCTAAGGCTAAATTGGTGAAATCTCTTCATGAAAAGGCACGGCTGAATGTAGAAAAAGCTACGGAGATTTATGCAAGGCAAGCAAATAAAGGTCGCAAAGAAATGATCTTCGATCCGGGTGATTTGGTTTGGCTACATCTTCGGAAGGATAGATTTCCACATTTGCGCAAGTCAAAGCTGAATGCTCGTGGTGATGGGCCATTCAAAGTGTTAAAGCGCATCAACAACAATGCATACGAGCTTGATATCCCTCCGGAGTGGAATATATCCTCAACTTTCAATGTAGCTGATTTGTCTCCATTTACGCCTACTTCAGATCTGAGGACAGATCCTCGTCAACCGGGAGGGAGTGATGCGTACCAAGAGAGTCAAGACAGTGAAGTCGTTCATGATGAGTTGGAGATTCAAGATGGACCGATGACGAGAGCTCGGAAACGAAGACTCGAGGATGCATTGAAGAAATTAGTTCTTTCTTTGAATTATGATCGAGTGGGAGAGGAAAACTTATCTATTTTGTTATTATTTACATGTAATAAGGGGTAGGGGTATTTTTGGGAGTTTTGACCAATTTTGAACAACCCTTCCCAAAATGGCAGTTTTGTCAAACCCGACCTTCGGCTTTCCATTTTGGGAAACTAAACCCTCCATTCCCAAGTACCCTATACCTTAAAGGTATTTGAGGCCCTACCCTACAATAATCTACCCTTTACCCTTCAAAAACCCGATACCTTTTTCACCTTAATTTTTGGAAAGTTTCCCTACTAAAAATAGATCTTTCCAAGTTTGCACCCAAGAAATGTCCAAGACTTTTGGGATTTATCGGGTGTTCATCTAAGTGAATTTCTTGTTCATCCTTGTTCACATCATTTTCTTTTTGAATCTTTTTCCTTGCGTCCAATAGCTTGAGAATTATCGTATTTGTTCAAGTCGATTTTCATATTCAAAACACGTCGTAAATTTATCAAATTTTACCAGTTGATAGATCGTTTATTTATGTATATTTTGTCTCTAGTGAATTTTTGACTTTGCCAAATTCGGAGTTTAGCTTGGTCAAATCTGCCCAGCAATATCCTTTTTGACTTTGCGCTTTTTTCCTATGCGTTTTTTCGGAACCGTTGTGAAATAATTCGTTTTTACGGAGTTGTAGTGGTCGGAAATGCGTGAAATTTTTTCTGAACTTATAGGAAATTGTCTGTTCTACAACTTTCGTCCTTTGCGTTTATCCAAATTATCGACCAATTCTTCCCAAATGTCTCCGTAACGTGCTAATCTATTTCTGTCCGAAAATCTGTCTGTGTAGTCATCTGTTTACGAATTTATTTTGACGTGGCTATCCATGTTCAATTTTCCTGAAACTTCACAGTCTTGAAGAAAAATTAATGGACTACAAGTTTTGTACTTTGAGTCTTTTCAAATTCCATACCGTTTGGTCGTGAAAATTGCTGCCATTTCGTGTTCCTGTTCCAGAAATTATACACCCTAGTTCTTTCTTTTGTGGAATTGTCCGAATTTGCTCAACTTTGATTTGTTTCGACGGTTGGACATCACCTTTCGTGAGTTATTGAGGGAGAGTGAAACACGAGTGGATTGTGAGGTCTTTGACGATGGCTCGAGTGTACAAAAAGATTCTCCTTGGCGTCTAGACATTCAATCATTCAATGACAGTTTTTCTCATCGTATTGACCATTTTCATACGCATTTGAGTGCGCAAATTGCGAAGTTAACATCTCACATTACTCAACGTGGAATTGGTACTCTTGGTGCTGTTCGTGGTCGTGATAAAAGGGTTGGTGGTCGTTGGGTTGATAGGGGACTACTTGATTTTGAGGCAAAACGAGAGAAGCAGGATTTAGAACGTGTGGAGCGGCGGAAAGCACTTGAGGCAAAGTGGAAGGCTGCGGATGAGCTTTTCTTTCAAAAGTATGGTATCACCCGCGAAGAAGCTATACGTGGCAAGGCACCAAAATATATGCCTAATGATTGTGTTGTTCCTAAACCTTCTACTGAGGTCGTCCATGATACTCCTGTTCAGTTTGAGGCCAACACCGTGGCTGATTCGGTTATCGTTGATGATGCTATAGTCAATGGACTTGTTGGTGAATCTACTTTGCCATGCTTTTCTGATAGTATTGTTGATACTTCTTTGCATGATGTGGTTACCACGCCGGATGAGATTATTGTTGACATTGCATTGGGTTCGGATACGGATATCCAAGATTTGGGTATTTCTGACGTTTGTGTGGATAATCATGTACATAATACGATTGATGTTGCTCACGTACATTCTATGACTAATCTTGGAATTGTTGAGCATGTTCACGTTTTGCAGAATTCATGTACGGATACTTCTCTGGAGGACGTGTGTTTGGAGGGTGCTATAAAGCACATATGTAGGACGATTTTGCCTACACAAAAATTTTTGATTCTTGCAAAGGTTCATACGAGTTCCCAACCTCGTACATTTCCTCCAACATCTTTGGTGCGGATTAGTGAGGCACGACCTCGTGCACTTGTTCGTGTTTGTTTTGACCCTGGCATACTTACGAGGAGCTGGAGGTGTTTTATGATGTCATACTTGCGGCGGAGGACTCATACGACATTTTGTTGATTCGAGGACGAATCCTTTTCAGCCGGGAGGGAATGACACGAAGAAGATTGAAGACTTATATATTATTTCGATGAATAACTTGTAATAAAATTTATTTTCGTTTTGTTTTGACATGTAATAAGGGGTAGGGGTATTTTTGGGAGTTTTGACCAATTTTGAACAACCCTTCCCAAAATGGCAGTTTTGTCAAACCCGACCTTCGGCTTTCCATTTTGGGAAACTAAACCCTCCATTCCCAAGTACCCTATACCTTAAAGGTATTTGAGGCCCTACACTACAATAATCTACCCTTTTTACCCTTCAAAAACCCGATACCTTTTTCACCTTAAATTTTGGAAACTTTCCCTACTAAAAATAGACCTTGTCCAAGTTTTCACCCAAGACATGTCCAAGACTTGTCCTAGACATGCCTTGGACGTGTCTTGCTCCTTCCACATTCTCCCACATCGATTTGAGTGAAGCTTAGCTCCCAAATTGACAAAGTATAAGTATTTTTGTCCCACATTGCCTATTTGGGAGAAGTTCTCTTAGTTTTAGTTCTATATAAGCTTATATATTTACCATGTATAAACCAAGTCATATTTGAGTGATATTTTATACATATTTGAGTTTCAGTGATTGAAACTTTTCTTAGTTAATCTTTTTCCTTGCGACTGGGTGAAAGTTTAGCTTGAGAATTTATCAAAGGTGTGAGCGACCTTTGTGCGATATTCTCGAACTTGGAGAAACCCGAAGTGCGATTCCGAGGGTGTATCTAAGCCTTGCTCATCTATCCATTTTCGTCCTTATCATTTTAAATTCATGTAAGTTCTTATTTCTCTTGTTTTTCTTGATCCAAAACATGTTTAATTGCTAATTTGTATGAACACTTAAATCTAGATCCTTAGTTTTCATATCAATTCTGGCCTCCGTTTTGCTTGCCATTTGCGCCGGCGTGCCTTATTTATCGTTCTGGTCGATATCACATCGTGCCTTATTTATCGTTCGGTCGATATCACATCGGTACTTCAAAGAGAATTACAAACGTTTTACTTTTTTTCGTACCCATAGAGTACTTAACCGTGTGATTTTTGATTCTTTGTACAAGGCCATTCTCGGCCTCCGTTTTGCTTGCCGTTTGCGCCGGCGTGCCTTATTTATCGTTCGGTCGATATCACATCGTACTTCAAAGAGAATTACAAACGTTTTTTTTTCGTACTTTTTTGTACCCATAGAGTACTTAACGTGTGATTTTTGATTCCTTGTACAAGGCAATTCGGCCTCCGTTTTGCTTGCCGTTTGCGCCGGCGTGCCTTATTTATCGTTCGGTCGATATCACATCGTACTTCAAAGAGAATTACAAACGTTTTTTTTTTCATACTTTGTTTTCTACCCATAGAGTACTTAACGGTGTGATTTTTGATTCCTTGTACAAGGCCATTCTGGCCTCCGTTTTTCTTGCCGTTTGCGCCGGCGTGCCTTATTTATCGTTCTGGTCGATATCACATCATTACTTCAAAGAGAATTACAAATATTTTTTTTTCGTACTTTTTTTCGTACCCATAGAGTACTTAACTGTGTGATTTTTGATTCCTTGTACAAGGCCATTCTGGCCTCCGTTTTGCTTGCCGTTTGCGCCGGCGTGCCTTATTTATCGTTCGGTCGATATCACATCGTACTTCAAAGAAATTACAAACGTTTTTTTCGTACTTTTTTTCGTACCCATAGAGTACTTAAGCGTGTGATTTTTGATTCCTTGTACAAGGCCATTCTAGCCTCCGTTTTGCTTGCCGTTTGCGCCGGCGTGCCTTATTTATCGTTCGGTCGATATCACATCGTACTTCAAAGAGAATTACAAACATTTTTTTTCGTACTTTTTTTCGTACCCATAGAGTACTTAACCGTGTGATTTTTGATTCCTTGTACAAGGCCATTCGGCCTCCGTTTTGCTTGCCGTTTGCGCCGGCGTGCCTTATTTATCGTTCGGTCGATATCACATCGCACTTCAAAGAGAATTACAAACGTTTTTTTTCGTACTTTTTTTCGTACCCATAGAGTACTTAAGCGTGTGATTTTTGATTCTTTGTACAAGGCCATTTCGGCCTCCGTTTTGCTTTTGCCGTTTGCGCCGGCGTGCCTTATTTATCGTTCGGTCGATATCACATCGTACTTCAAAGAGAATTACAAACGTTTTTTTTTTCGAACTTTTTTTGTACCCATAGAGTACTTAACGGTGTGATTTTTGATTCCTTGTACAAGGCCATTCTAGCCTCCGTTTTGCTTGCCGTTTGCGCCGGCGTGCCTTATTTATCGTTCGGTCGATATCACATCGTACTTCAAAGAGAATTACAAACGTTTTTTTTCGTACTTTTTTTCGTACCCATAGAGTACTTAATGGTGTGATTTTTGATTCCTTGTACAAGGCCATTCGACCTCCGTTTTCTTGCCGTTTGCACCGGCGTGCCTTATTTATCGTTCGGTCGATATCACATCGTACTTCAAAGAGAATTACAAACGTTTTTTTTTTTCGTACTTTTTTGTACCCATAGAGTACTTAACGGTGTGATTTTTGATTCCTTGTACAAGGCCATTCGGGCCTCCGTTTTGCTTGCCGTTTGCGCCGGCGTGCCTTATTTATCGTTCGGTCGATATCACATCGTACTTCAAAGAGAATTACAAACGTTTTTTTTCGTACTTTTTTTGTACCCATAGAGTACTTAATCGTGTGATTTTTGATTCCTTGTACAAGGCCATTCTCGCCTCCGTTTTGCTTGCCGTTTGCGCCGGCGTGCCTTATTTATCGTTCGGTCGATATCACATCGTATTTCAAAGAGAATTACAAACGTTTTTTTTTCGTACTTATTTTTGTACCCATAGAGTACTTAACGTGTGATTTTTGATTCCTTGTACAAGGCCATTCGGCCTCCGTTTTGCTTGCCGTTTGCGCCGGCGTGCCTTATTTATCGTTCGGTCGATATCACATCGTACTTCAAAGAGAATTACAAATGTTTTTTTTCGTACTTTTTTTCGTACCCATAGAGTACTTAACCGTGTGATTTTTGATTCCTTGTACAAGGTTATTCGGCCTCCGTTTTGCTTGCCGTTTCGCCGGCGTGCCTTATTTATCGTTCGGTCGATATCACATCCTACTTCAAAGAGAATTACAAACGTTTTTTTCGTACTTTTTTTCGTACCCATAGAGTACTTAAGCGTGTGATTTTTGATTCCTTGTACAAGGCCATTCGGCCTCCGTTTTGCTTGCCGTTTGCGCCGGCGTGCCTTATTTATCGTTCGGTCGATATCACATCGTACTTCAAAGAGAATTACAAACGTACATTTTTTTTTCGTACCCATAGAGTACTTAATCGTGTGATTTTTGATTCCTTGTACAAGGCCATTCGGCCTCCGTTTTGCTTGCCGTTTGCGCCGGCGTGCCTTATTTATCGTTCGTCGATATCACATCCTTCAAAGAGAATTACAAACGTTTTTTTTTCGTACTTTTTTCGTACCCATAGAGTACTTAACGGTGTGATTTTTGATTCCTTGGACAAGGCCATTCGGCCTCCGTTTTGCTTGCCGTTTGCGCCGGCGTGCCTTATTTATCGTTCGGTCGATATCACATCAATACTTCAAAGAGAATTACAAACATTTTTTTCGTACTTTTTTTGTACCCATAGAGTACTTAACGGTGTGATTTTTGATTCCTTGTACAAGGCCATTCGGCCTCCGTTTTGCTTGCCGTTTGCGCCGGCGTGCCTTATTTATCGTTCGGTCGATATCACATCGTACTTCAAAGAGAATTACAAACGTTTTTTTTCGTACTTTTTTTGTACCCATTGAGTACTTAACGTGTGATTTTTGATTCCTTGTACAAGGCCATTCGGCCTCCGTTTTGCTTTCCGTTTGCGCCGGCGTGCCTTATTTATCGTTCGGTCGATATCACATCGTACTTCAAAGAGAATTACAAACGTTTTTTTTTCGTACTTTTTTTGTACCCATTGAGTACTTAACGGTGTGATTTTTGATTCCTTGTACAAGGCCATTCGACCTCCGTTTTGCTTGCCGTTTGCGCCGGCGTGCCTTATTTATCGTTCGGTCGATATCACATCGGTACTTCAAAGAGAATTACAAACATTTTTTTTTTCGTACTTTTTTTTGTACCCATAGAGTACTTAACGTGTGATTTTTGATTCCTTGTACAAGGCCATTTCGCCTCCGTTTTGCTTGCCGTTTGCGCCGGCGTGCCTTATTTATCGTTCGGTCGATATCACATCGTACTTCAAAGAGAATTACAAACGATTTTTTTTCGTACTTTTTTTCGTACCCATAGAGTACTTAATCGTGTGATTTTTGATTCCTTGTACAAGGCCATTCGGCCTCCGTTTTGCTTGCCGTTTGCGCCGGCGTGCCTTATTTATCGTTCGGTCGATATCACATCGTACTTCAAAGAGAATTACAAACATTTTTTTTCGTACTTTTTTTCGTACCCATTGAGTACTTAACTCGTGTGATTTTTGAATCCTTGTACAAGGCCATTCGGCCTCCGTTTTGCTTGCCGTTTGCGCCGGCGTGCCTTATTTATCGTTCGGTCGATATCACATCAAGTACTTCAAAGAGAATTACAAACGTTTTTTTCGTACTTTTTTTCGTATCCATAGAGTACTTAACCGTGTGATTTTTGATTCCTTGTACAAGGCCATTCGCCTCCGTTTTGCTTGCCGTTTGCGCCGGCGTGCCTTATTTATCGTTCGGTCGATATCACATCGTACTTCAAAGAGAATTACAAACGTTTTTTTTCGTATTTTTTTCGTACCCATAGAGTACTTAACGTGTGATTTTTGATTCCTTGTACAAGGCCATTCGGCCTCCGTTTTGCTTGCCGTTTGCGCCGGCGTGCCTTATTTATCGTTCGGTCGATATCACATCGGTACTTCAAAGAGAATTACAAACGTTTTTTTTTCGTACTTTTTTTCGTACCCATAGAGTACTTAAGCGTGTGATTTTTGATTCCTTGTACAAGGCCATTCGGCCTCCGTTTTGCTTGCCGTTTGCGCCGGCGTGCCTTATTTATCGTTCGGTCGATATCACATCGGTACTTCAAAGAGAATTACAAACGTTTTTTTTCGTACTTTTTTTCGTACCCATAGAGTACTTAATCGTGTGATTTTTGATTCCTTGTACAAGGCCATTCGGCCTCCGTTTTGCTTGCCGTTTGCGCCGGCGTGCCTTATTTATCGTTCGGTCGATATCACATCGCACTTCAAAGAGAATTACAAACGTTTTTTTTTTTCGTACTTTTTTTGTACCCATAGAGTACTTAACGGTGTGATTTTTGATTCCTTGTACAAGGCCATTCGGCCTCCGTTTTGCTTGCCGTTTGTGCCGGCGTGCCTTATTTATCGTTCGGTCGATATCACATCGGTACTTCAAAGAGAATTACAAATTTTTTTTTTCGTACTTTTTTTGTACCCATAGAGTACTTAATCGTGTGATTTTTGATTCCTTGTACAAGGCCATTCGGCCTCCGTTTTGCTTGCCGTTTGCGCCGGCGTGCCTTATTTATCGTTCGGTCGATATCACATCGTACTTCAAAGAGAATTACAAACGTTTTTTTTCGTACTTTTTTGTACCCATAGAGTACTTAACGGTGTGATTTTTGATTCCTTGTACAAGGCCATTCGGCCTCCGTTTTGCTTGCCGTTTGCGCCGGCGTGCCTTATTTATCGTTCTGGTCGATATCACATCAATACTTCAAAGAGAATTACAAACATTTTTTTCGTACTTTTTTTGTACCCATAGAGTACTTAACGGTGTGATTTTTGATTCCTTGTACAAGGCCATTCTGGCCTCCGTTTTGCTTGCCGTTTGCGCCGGCGTGCCTTATTTATCGTTCTGGTCGATATCACATCAGTACTTCAAAGAGAATTACAAAGGTTTTTTTCATACTTTTTTGTACCCATAGAGTACTTAACGGTGTGATTTTTGATTCCTTGTACAAGGCCATTCTGGCCTCTGTTTTCCTTGCCGTTTGCGCCAGCGTGCCTTATTTATCGTTCTGGTCGATATCACATCGTACTTCAAAGAGAATTACAAACGTTTTTTTTCGTACTTTTTTTGTACCCATAGAGTACTTAACGGTGTGATTTTTGATTCCTTGTACAAGGCCATTCGGCCTCCGTTTTGCTTTCCGTTTGCGCCGGCGTGCCTTATTTATCGTTCGGTCGATATCACATCGTACTTCAAAGAGAATTACAAATGTTTTTTTCGTACTTTTTTTGTACCCATAGAGTACTTAACGGTGTGATTTTTGATTCCTTATACAAGGCCATTCTGGCCTCCGTTTTGCTTGCCGTTTGCGCCGGCGTGCCTTATTTATCGTTCGGTCGATATCACATCGTACTTCAAAGAGAATTACAAACGTTTTTTTTCGTTTTTTCGTACCCATAGAGTACTTAACGTGTGATTTTTGATTCCTTGTACAAGGCCATTCGGCCTCCGTTTTGCTTGCCGTTTGCGCCGGCGTGCCTTATTTATCGTTCGGTCGATATCACATCGAACTTCAAAGAGAATAACAAACGTTTTTTTTCGTACTTTTTTTGTACTCATAGAGTACTTAACGTGTGATTTTTGATTCCTTGTACAAGGCCATTACGGCCTCCGTTTTGCTTGCCGTTTGCGCCGGCGTGCCTTATTTATCGTTCGGTCGATATCACATCGTACTTCAAAGAGAATTATAAACTTTTTTTTTCATACTTTATTTTGTAAACATAGAGTACTTAACGGTGTGATTTTTGATTGCTTGTACAAGGCCATTCTGGCCTCCGTTTTGCTTGCCGTTTGCGCCGGCGTGCCTTATTTATCGTTCGGTCGATATCACATCGTACTTCAAAGAGAATTACAAACGTTTTTTTTCGTACTTTTTTTGTACCCATAGAGTACTTAACGGTGTGATTTTTGATTCCTTGTACAAGGCCATTCCGCCTCCGTTTTGCTTGCCGTTTGCGCCGGCGTGCCTTATTTATCGTTCGGTCGATATCACATCGTACTTCAAAGAGAATTACAAACGTTTTTTTTCGTACTTTTTTGTACCCATAGAGTACTTAACGGTGTGATTTTTGATTCCTTGTACAAGGCCATTCTGGCCTCCGTTTTGCTTGCCGTTTGCGCCGGCGTGCCTTATTTATCGTTCTGGTCGATATCACATCAATACTTCAAAGAGAATTACAAATGTTTTTTTTTTCGTACTTTTTTTCGTACCCATAGAGTACTTAACGGTGTGATTTTTGATTCCTTGTACAAGGCCATTCTGGCCTCCGTTTTGCTTGCCGTTTGCGCCGGCGTGCCTTATTTATCGTTCGGTCGATATCACATCGTACTTCAAAGAGAATTACAAACGTTTTTTTTCGTACTTTTTTTGTACCCATAGAGTACTTAACGGTGTGATTTTTGATTCCTTGTACAAGGCCATTCTCGGCCTCCGTTTTGCTTGCCGTTTGCGCCGGCGTGCCTTATTTATCGTTCGGTCGATATCACATCGTACTTCAAAGAGAATTACAAACGTTTTTTTTCGTACTTTTTTACCCGTACCCATAGAGAGTACTTAACGGTGTGATTTTTGATTCCTTGTACAAGGCCATTATGGCCTCCGTTTTGCTTGCCGTTTGCGCCGGCGTGCCTTATTTATCGTTCGGTCGATATCACATCGGTACTTCAAAGAGAATTACAAACGTTTTTTTTTCGTACTTTTTTTGTACCTTTAGAGTACTTAACGGTGTGATTTTTGATTCCTTGTACAAGGCCATTCGGCCTCCGTTTTGCTTGCCGTTTGCGCCGGCGTGCCTTATTTATCGTTCGGTCGATATCACATCGTACTTCAAAGAGAATTACAAACGTTTTTTTTCGTACTTTTTTTTGTACCCATAGAGTACTTAACGGTGTGATTTTTGATTCCTTGTACAAGGCCATTCGGCCTCCGTTTTGCTTGCCGTTTGCGCCGGCGTGCCTTATTTATCGTTCGGTCGATATCACATCGTACTTCAAAGAGAATTACAAACGTTTTTTTTCGTACTTTTTTTGTACCCATAGAGTACTTAACGGTGTGATTTTTGATTCCTTGTACAAGGCCATTCGCCTCCGTTTTGCTTGCCGTTTGCGCCGGCGTGCCTTATTTATCGTTCTGGTCGATATCACATCAATACTTCAAAGAGAATTACAAACGTTTTTTTTTCGTACTTTTTTCGTACCCATAGAGTACTTAACTGTGTGATTTTTTATTCCTTGTACAAGGCCATTCTGGCCTCCGTTTTGCTTGCCGTTTGCACCGGCGTGCTTTATTTATCGTTCGGGTCGATATCACATAGTACTTCAAAGAGAATTACAAACGTTTTTTTCGTACTTTTTTTCGTACCCATAGAGTACTTAACGTGTGATTTTTGATTCCTTGTACAAGGCCATTCGGCCTCCGTTTTGCTTGCCGTTTGCGCCGGCGTGCCTTATTTATCGTTCGGTCGATATCACATCGTACTTCAAAGAGAATTACAAACGTTTTTTTTCGTACTTTTTTCGTACCCATAGAGTACTTAACCGTGTGATTTTTGATTCCTTGTACAAGGCCATTCGGCCTCCGTTTTGCTTGCCGTTTGCGCCGGCGTGCCTTATTTATCGTTCGGTCGATATCACATCAGTACTTCAAAGAGAATTACAAACGTTTTTTTTTTTCGTACTTTTTTTTGTACCCATAGAGTACTTAACGGTGTGATTTTTGATTCCTTGTACAAGGCCATTCTGGCCTCCGTTTTGCTTGCCGTTTGCGCCGGCGTGCCTTATTTATCGTTCGGTCGATATCACATCAGTACTTCAAAGAGAATTACAAACATTTTTTTTCGTACTTTTTTTCGTACCCATAGAGTACTTAACGGTGTGATTTTTGATTCCTTGTACAAGGCCATTCGGCCTCCGTTTTGCTAGCCGTTTGCGCCGGCGTGCCTTATTTATCGTTCTGGTCGATATCACATCAGTACTTCAAAGAGAATTACAAATGTTTTTTTTCGTACTTTTTTTTTGTACCCATAGAGTACTTAACGATGTGATTTTTGATTCCTTGTACAAGGCCATTCTGGCCTCCGTTTTGCTTGCCGTTTGCGCCGGCGTGCCTTATTTATCGTTCGGTCGATATCACATCGTACTTCAAAGAGAATTACAAACGTTTTTTTCGTACTTTTTTTCGTACCCATAGAGTACTTAAGCGTGTGATTTTTTATTCCTTGTACAAGGCCATTCGGCCTCCGTTTTGCTTGCCGTTTGCGCCGGCGTGCCTTATTTATCGTTCTGGTCGATATCACATTAGTACTTCAAAGAGAATCACAAACGTTTTTTTTCGTACTTTTTTTCGTACCCATAGAGTACTTAATTGTGTGATTTTTGATTCCTTGTACAAGGCCATTCTGGCCTCCGTTTTGCTTGCCGTTTGCGCCGGCGTGCCTTATTTATCGTTCGGTCGATATCACATCGGTACTTCAAAGAGAATTACTAAAACGTTTTTTTTTCGTACTTTTTTCGTACCCATAGAGTACTTAACGTGTGATTTTTGATTCCTTGTACAAGGCCATTCGGCCTCCGTTTTGCTTGCCGTTTGCGCCGGCGTGCCTTATTTATCGTTCGGTCGATATCACATCGTACTTCAAAGAGAATTACAAACGTTTTTTTCGTACTCTTTTTCGTACCCATAGAGTACTTAACGGTGTGATTTTTGATTCCTTGTACAAGGCCATTCGGCCTCCGTTTTGCTTGCCGTTTGCGCCGGCGTGCCTTATTTATCGTTCGGTCGATAACACATCGTACTTCAATGAGAATTACAAACTTTTTTTTTCGTACTTTTTTCGTATCCATAGAGTACTTAGCGTGTGATTTTTGATTCCTTGTACAAGGCCATTCGACCTCCGTTTTTTGCGTTTGCGCCGGCGTGCCTTATTTATCGTTCGGTCGATATCACATCAGTACTTCAAAGAGAATTACAAACGTTTTTTTTCGTACTTTTTTCGTACCCATAGAGTACTTAACTGTGTGATTTTTGATTCCTTGTACAAGGACATTCTGGCCTCCGTTTTGCTTGCCGTTTGCGCCGGCGTGCCTTATTTATCGTTCTGGTCGATATCACATCAGTACTTCAAAGAGAATTACAAACCTTTTTTTTTCGTACATTTTTTTCGTACCCATAGAGTACTTAACGTGTGATTTTTGATTCCTTGTACAAGGCCATTCTGGCCTCCGTTTTGCTTGCCGTTTGCGCCGGCGTGCCTTATTTATCGTTATGGTCGATATCACATCAGTACTTCAAAGAGAATAACAAACGTTTTTTTTCGTACTTTTTTTCTTACTCATAGAGTACTTAATTGTGTGATTTTTGATTCCTTGTACAAGGCCATTCTGGCCTCCGTTTTGCTTGCCGTTTGCACCGGCGTGCCTTATTTATCGTTCTGGTCGATATCACATCAGTACTTCAAAGAGAATTACAAACGTTTTTTTTCGTACTCTTTTTTGTACCCATAGAGTACTTAACGGTGTGATTTTTGATTCCTTGTACAAGGCCATTCTGGCCTCCGTTTTGCTTGCCGTTTGTGCCGCCGTGCCTTATTTATCGTTCTGGTCGATATCACATCAGTACTTCAAAAAGAATTACAAACGTTTTTTTTCGTACTTATTTTTGTACCCATAGAGTACTTAACGGTGTGATTCTGGCCTCCGTTTTGCTTGCTGTTTGCGCTGGCGTGCCTTATTTATCATTCGTTCGATATCACATCGTACTTCAAAGAGAATTACAAACATTTTTTTTCGTACTTTTTTTTTTGTACCTATAGAGTACTTAACTGTGTGATTTTTTATTCCTTGTACAAGGCCATTCTGGCCTCCGTTTTGCTTGCCGTTTGCGCCGGCGTGCCTTATTTATCGTTCTGGTCGATTTCACATCAGTACTTCAAAGAGAATTACAAACGTTTTTTTTCGTACTTTTTTTCTTACTCATAGAGTACTTAACTGTGTGATTTTTGATTCCTTGTACAAGGCCATTGTGGCCTCCGTTTTGCTTTCCGTTTGCGCCGGCGTGCCTTATTTATCGTTCTGGTCGATATCACATCAGTACTTCAAAGAGAATTACAAACGATTTTTTTTCGTACTCTTTTTTGTACCCATAGAGTACTTAACGATGTGATTTTTGATTCCTTGTACAAGGCCATTCTGGCCTCCGTTTTGCTTGCCGTTTGCGCCGGCGTGCCTTATTTATCGTTCGGTCGATTCACATCGGTACTTCAAAGAGAATTACAAACGTTTTTTTTCGTACTTTTTTCTTACTCATAGAGTACTTAACTGTGTGATTTTTGATTCCTTGTACAAGGCCATTGTGGCCTCCGTTTTGCTTTCCGTTTGCGCCGGCGTGCCTTATTTATCGTTCTGGTCGATATCACATCAGTACTTCAAAGAGAATTACAAACGATTTTTTTTCGTACTCTTTTTTGTACCCATAGAGTACTTAACGATGTGATTTTTGATTCCTTGTACAAGGACATTCTGGCCTCCGTTTTGCTTGCCGTTTGCGCCAGCGTGCCTTTTTTTATCGTTCTGGTCGATATCACATCAGTACTTCAAAGAGAATTACAAACCTTTTTTTTCGTACATTTTTTTCGTACCCATAGAGTACTTAACTGTGTGATTTTTTATTCCTTGTACAAGGCCATTCTGGCCTCCGTTTTGCTTGCCGTTTGCGCCGGCGTGCCTTATTTATCGTTCTGGTCGATATCACATCAGTACTTTAAAGAGAATAACAAACATTTTTTTTCGTAATTTTTTTCTTACTCATAGAGTACTTAACTGTGTGATTTTTGATTCCTTGTACAAGGCCATTCTGGCCTCCGTTTTGCTTGCCGTTTGCGCCGGCGTGCCTTATTTATCGTTCTGGTCGATATCACATCAGTACTTCAAAGAGAAGTACAAACATTTTTTTTCGTACTCTTTTTCATACCCATAGAGTACTTAACGGTGTGATTTTTGATTCCTTGTACAAGGCCATTCTGGCCTCCGTTTTGCTTGCCGTTTACGCCGGCGTGCCTTATTTATCGTTCTGGTCGATAACACCTCAGTACTTCAATGAGAATTACAAACGTTTTTTTTTCGTACTTTGTTTCGTATCCATAGAGTACTTAACTGTGTGATTTTTGATTCCTTGTCCAAGGCCATTCTGACCACCGTTTTGCTTGCCGTTTACGCCGGCGTACCATATTTATCGTTCTGGCCGATACCACACCAGTACTTCAAACAGAATTACAAACATTTTTTTCGTACTTTTTTTCGTACCCATAGAGTACTTAAGTGTGTGATTTTTGATTCCTTGTACAAGGACATTCTGGCCTCCGTTTTGCTTGCCGTTTGCGCCAGCGTGCCTTTTTATCGTTCGGTCGATATCACATCGTACTTCAAAGAGAATTACAAACCTTTTTTTTCGTACATTTTTTTCGTACCCATAGAGTACTTAACTGTGTGATTTTTTATTCCTTGTAAAAGGCCATTCTGGCCTCCGTTTTGCTTGCCGTTTGCGCCGGCATGCCTTATTTATCGTTCTGGTCGATATCACATCAATACTTCAAAGAGAATAACAAACGTTTTTTTTCGTAATTTTTTTCTTACTCATAGAGTACTTAACTGTGTGATTTTTGATTCCATGTACAAGGCCATTCTGGCCTCCATTTTGCTTGCCGTTTGCGCCGGCGTGCCTTATTTATCGTTCGGTCGATATCACATCGTACTTCAAAGAGAATTACAAACGTTTTTTTTCGTACTTTTTTTGTACCCATAGAGTACTTAACGGTGTGATTTTTGATTCCTTGTACAAGGCCATTCGGCCTCCGTTTTGCTTGCCGTTTGTGCCGCCGTGCCTTATTTATCGTTCGGTCGATATCACATCGGTACTTCAAAGAGAATTACAAACGTTTTTTTTCGTACTTATTTTTGTACCCATAGAGTAAGGGTATTTTTAACGGTGTGATTTCGGCCTCCGTTTTGCTTGCCGTTTGCGCTGGCGTGCCTTATTTATCATTCTGGTCGATATCACATCAGTACTTCAAAGAGAATTACAAACATTTTTTTTCGTACTTTTTTTTGTACCCATAGAGTACTTAACGGTGTGATTTTTGATTCCTTGTACAAGGCCATTCTGGCCTCCGTTTTGCTTGCCGTTTGTGCCGCCGTGCCTTATTTATCGTTTTGGTCGATATCACATCAGTACTTCAAACAGAATTACAAACGTTTTTTTTCATACTTATTTTTTTACCCATAGAGTACTTAACGGTGTGATTCTGGCCTCCGTTTTGCTTGTTGTTTGCGCTGGCGTGCCTTATTTATCATTCTGGTCGATATCACATCAGTACTTCAAAGAGAATTACAAACGTTTTTTTTCGTACTCCTTTTTGTACCCATAGAGTACTTAACGGTGTGATTTTTGATTCCTTGTACATGGCCATTCTGGCCTCCGTTTTGCTTGCCGTTTGCGCCGGTGTGCCTTATTTATCGTTCTGGTCGATATCACATCAATACTTCAAAGAGAATTACAAACACTTTTTTTCGTACTCTTTTTTGTACCCATAGAGTACTTAACGGTGTGATTTTTGATTCCTTGTACAAGGCCATTCTGGCCTCCGTTTTGCTTGCCGTTTGTGCCGGCGTGCCTTATTTATCGTTCTGGTCGATTTCACATCAGTACTTCAAAGAGAATTACAAACGTTTTTTTTCGTACTTTTTTTCTTACTCATAGAGTACTTAACTGTGTGATTTTTGATTCCTTGTACAAGGCCATTGTGGCCTCCGTTTTGCTTTCCATTTGCGCCGGCGTGCCTTATTTATCGTTCTGGTCGATATCACATCAGTACTTCAAAGAGAATTACAAACGTTTTTTTTGTACTCTTTTTTGTACCCATAGAGTACTTAACGGTGTGATTTTTGATTCCTTGTACAAGGCCATTCTGGCCTCCGTTTTGCTTTCCGTTTGCGCCGGCGTTCCTTATTTATCGTTCTGGTCGATAACACATCAGTACTTCAATGAGAATTACAAACGTTTTTTTTCGTACTTTGTTTTGTACCCATAGAGTACTTAACGGTGTGATTTTTGATTCCTTGTCCAAGGCCATTCTGACCTCCGTTTTGCTTGCCGTTTGCGCCGGCGTGCCTTATTTATCGTTCGGTCGATACCACATCAGTACTTCAAAGAGAATTACAAACGTTTTTTTCGTCCTTTTTTTCGTACCCATAGAGTACTTAAGCGTGTGATTTTTGATTCCTTGTACAAGGCCATTCGGCCTCCGTTTTGCTTGCCGTTTGCGCCGGCGTGCCTTATTTATCGTTCGGTCGATATCACATCGTACTTCAAAGAGAATTACAAACGTTTTTTTCGTACTTTTTTCGTACCCATAGAGTACTTAACCGTGTGATTTTGATTCCTTGTACAAGCCATTCGGCCTCCATTTTGATCGCCGTTTGCGCCGGCGTGCCTTATTTATCGTTTTGGTCGATATCACATCGTACTTCAAAGAGAATTACAAACGTTTTTTTTCGTACTTTTTTCCGTACCCATAGAGTACTTAAGCGTGTGATTTTTGATTCCTTGTACAAGGCCATTCGGCCTCCGTTTTGCTTGCCGTTTGCGCCGGCGTGCCACGATTTATCGTTCGGTCGATATCACATCAGTACTTCAAAGATAATTACAAACGTTTTTTTTCGTACTCTTTTTTTGTTCCCATAGAGTACTTAACGGTGTGATTTTTGATTCCTTGTACAAGGCCATTCTGGCCTCCGTTTTGCTTGCCGTTTGCGCCGGCGTGCCTTATTTATCGTTCTGGTCTATCACATCAGTACTTCAAAGTGAATTACAAACGTTTTTTTTCGTAACTTTTTTTGTATCCATAGAGTACTTAACGGTGTGAATTTTGATTCCTTGTACAAGGTCATTCTGGCGTCCGTTTTGCTTGCCGTTTGCACCGGCGTACCTATATTATCGTTCTGGTCGATATCACGTTAGTACTTCAAAGAGAATTACAAACGTTTTTTCGTACTTTTTTTCGTACCCATAGAGTACTTAACTGTGTGATTCTTGATTCCTTGTACAAGCCCATTCTGGCCTCCGTTTTGCTTGAAGTTTGTGCCGCCGTGCCTTATTTATCGTTCTGGTTGATATCACATCAGCACTTCAATGAGAATTACAAAGGTTTTTTTTCGTAATCTTTTTTGTACCCATAGAGTACTTAACGGTGTGATTTTTGATTCCTTGTACAAGGCCATTCTGGCCTCCGTTTTGCTTGCCGTTTGCGCCGGCGTGCCTTATTTATCGTTCTGGTCGATATCACATCAGTACTTCAAAGAGAATTACAACCGTTTTTTTCGTACTCTTTTTTTGTACCCATAGAGTACTTAACGGTGTGATTTTTGATTCCTTGTACAAGGCCATTCTGGCCTCCGTTTTGCTTGCCGTTTGCGCCGGCGTGCCTTATTTATCGTTCTAGTCGATATCACATCAGTACTTCAAGAGAATTACAAATGTTTTTTTTCGTACTTTTTTTCGTACCCATAGAGTACTTAAGCGTGTGATTTTTGATTCCTTGTACAAGGCCATTCTGGCCTCCGTTTTGCTTGCCGTTTGTGCCGGCGTGCCTTATTTATCGTTCTGGTCGATATCACATCAGTACTTCAATGAGAATTACAAAGGTTTTTTTTCGTACTCTTTTTTGTACCCATAGAGTACTTAACGGTGTGATTTTTGATTCCTTGTACAAGGCCATTCTGGCCTCCGTTTTGCTTGCCGTTTGCGCCGGCGTGCCTTATTTATCGTTCTGGTCGATATCACATCAGTACTTCAAAGTGAATTACAAACGTTTTTTTTTCGTAACTTTTTTTGTACCCATAGAGTACTTAACGGTGTGAATTTTGATTCCATGTACAAGGCCATTCTGGCCTCCGTTTTGCTTGCCGTTTGCGCCGGCGTACCTTTATTATCGTTCTGGTCGATATCACGTTAGTACTTCAAAGAGAATTACAAACGTTTTTTTTCGTACTTTTTTTTGTACCCATAGACTACTTAACGGTGTGATTTTTGATACCTTGTACTTGGCCATTCTGGCCTCCATTTTGCTTGCCGTTTGCGTCGGCGTGCCTTATTTATCGTTCTGGTCGATATCTGATACGTGTAAAGAGAGTGAAGACGTTGAAGATGAATTGGAGATTCAAGATGGTCCGATGACGAGAGCTCGGAAACGAAGACTCGAGGATGCATTGAAGAAACTAGTTCTTTCTTTGAGTTATGATCGAGTGGGAGAGGAAAACTTATCCATTCTATTATTATTTAAATGTAATAAGGGGTAGGGGGCATTTTTGGGAGTTTTGACCATTTTTGAACAACCCTTCCCAAAATGGCAGTTTTGTCAAAACCGACCTTCGGCTTTCCATTTTGGGAAACTAAAACTTCTATCCCAATGTTCCTTACACTTTAAGGGTAACCTAGGTCCTAAACCACATTTATCTACCCTTTTGACCCTTCAAAAAACCGATACCTTTTTCACCTTATTTTTTGGAAACTTTCCCTACTAAAATTATACCTTGTCCAAGTTTACACCCAAGACTTGTCCAAGACTTGTCCTAGACATGCCTTGGACGTGCCTAGCCCCTTACCATCCTCCCACATCGAAATTTGTGAAGCTTAGCTCCCAAATTGACAAAGTATAACTACTTTTGTCCCACATTGCCTAAATGGGGAGTTGTCTTTTATTTCTAGTTCTATATATACTTGAATACTTACCTTGTACAAACCAAGTTATATTTGAGTGAAATATTATATATTTTAAAGTTTCAGTGATTGAAACAAATAGTTAAAACTTTTCCTTGTGACTGGGTGAAGGTTTAACTAGAGAATTTATCAAAGGTGTGAGCGACCTTTGTGCGATATTCTCGAACTTGGAGAAACCCGAAGTGCGACTCCGAGGGTGGATCTAAGCTGCTCCTATCCTTTCATTTTCGTTCTAAATGCATTTGTTCTAGTAAGTTTTCATTTCTTCTTGTTTTCTCTTCATAAAACATGATTACTAGCTTATTTTGTTGAATACTTAAATCTAGATCCTTAGTTTTCATATCATTTGGTATCAGAGCACAAGGGATTTAGGTGTTCATATCCTTGATTAGTTGTTTGTTCTTCATTTTCTTTGCCAAATTTTTTTTTTTTTTTTTTTCTTTTCGTCCTTAGTATAAAAAAAATAAAAAAAAATGTGGCCTTTGTGATCTAAACTCGTATCTACTTGTTTGTTCTATGCTAGTTTCCTTGATTGCATGAGTTTTTGTTCTTCTCCACGTTTTTCTTCATCAAAACACAGCTATATCTATAGGATCAGCCTTTAAAACATAGTCATAGTCTTTTCCTTTCCAAATGCCTTTTCATCTTATTATCATAAGTAGCTTTTAATTTTATCATTAGTAGCCTTAAATATTTTTATAAGTTAAAGTTGGTTCATCTTCTCTCTTTTTTAAAAAAAAAAAAAAAAAAAAAAAAAAAAAAAAAAGAGTAAAGCAGCTCGTATTAAAAAAAAAAAAAAAAAAAAAAAACGAGCCAAATTTTTTTTCAAAAAAAAAAAAAAAAAAAAAAAAAAGGGAGAGACTCACGACCATTTGTTCATTGATTTCTAGTTTTTTTTTGGTTTGCTACTTGGATATTAGCATTGATGCTTGCCTTGTTACTACTTGCTTGTTATTACTTCTTCCCACACTTTTTCGATTCCATATCACTCACCTTTTAAGCCTTTCTTCCAAGCCCTTCTTCATAGAGTGCCTTGGGAGTTTGTCTTTGGTGTTATATTCAGTTTGGATTATTGTGCTTGCTTGCTCCTTATTTGATTTATTCGACGGTTGGACTTCACCTTTGTGAGTTTGAGGGTGAGTTAAACACGAGAGAATTTGGTGAGGTTTTCTTTCAAAATGGCGCAAGATCATGTTGATGATGCACATCTTGATGGTCGTATTCAACTTCAAATTGCGGCTTCTTATGAACAAATGAATAAAAAAATTGAAGATACACACCAAGGCCTTTCCGATCAAATTCATGAACTTATGCAACGTCTTGGTCTTGATGAGGAAGGTGGCGTGCAAGGTGTTGGTAGAGGTAGGGGACGTGGTGTTCTTGGACGTGGGGTTGGAGGCCGTGGTAGGGGTTATGGTGGCCGTGGTAATGGTGGAGGACGTGGGTTTGTGAATGAGGACGACGACTTGAGTGATTTGGCCGATGATTATGTACAAGAAGATTATGAGGCTGTACATGATGATTCGTTACGTGGTTTGAAGTATAAGATTCCTTCTTTCGATGGTAAGTTGGATCCGGGCAAGTACTTGGAGTGGGAAATGAAAATGAACCAGATTTTTTCGGTTCATAACTATAGTGATTCGAAAAAAATGAGGATTGCGACTTTGGAGTTTACGGGGTATGCTATGTCGTGGTGGCATAG
This sequence comes from Gentiana straminea, assembly GCA_036785695.1. Taxonomy (NCBI): domain Eukaryota; kingdom Viridiplantae; phylum Streptophyta; class Magnoliopsida; order Gentianales; family Gentianaceae; genus Gentiana; species Gentiana straminea. The sequence goes on from JAVUPR010000084.1 coordinate 338,833, forward strand.
TTTTCAAGAGAATCGACGAAGACGAGGAGAGCAACCGATTAATAGCTGGACTTTACTTACAGAGCATATGCGAATCAAATGGGTGCCAAACCATTATTTTCGTGATCAAACTTTTAAGTTGCAGCAATTAACTCAATCGGGGACGTCGGTGGAAGAATTTCACGAAGAGATGCAATTAACTATGGTTCGTTCGAACATCATTGAACCCGAGGATGTGACTATGCAGCGGTTTTTATGTGGTTTGCGTGACGATATAGCGGGGCAAGTTGAACTTCAGAATTATGAAACGTTGCATGACATGGTTAATGGTGCTCGGATGATTGAAAGACGTCTTAAGAGTAGACGTGAAGCAAGAGCAAGTTCAGCTCGTCCTTTTGGTTATAGGGGTCCTTATTCATCTACTTTTCAGCCCGGGGTGTCTCATACTTCTTCTACTACGACTCCAACTAAACAAGCTGAAAGTTCATCTCGTTCTACTAATCATAAGGCGAAAGTTGCTGAATTATTAACTCCGGATAAAGGCAAGGCTGTTGGGGGTCGTTCTCGAGATATGGAGTGTTATAAATGCCGAGGCAAAGGTCATTTTGCGGTAAAGCTTGTCCTAATAAGCGTTCTATGACAATTGTGGAGCATCCGGGACATGCTTTATCCTATGAATCACATTCCGACGAGGAGGAGAACAATGGAGATGATGATGACGTGGGAGACTTGGAAGCACACGCCACACCCACATATGGTGCGTGTTATGTCATTCGGAAAACGTTGGCTGTTCATGCTAAGTTGGAGGATTCGATTCGAGCGGGAGAATATCTTTCAATCTACTTGTGGCATCGCGGGGAGGACGTGCAATTATATAATCGATTCCGGGAGTTGTGCCAACTTGGTAAGTGATCTTTTGGTTCGTGATTTTCACTTTCAGCTTTTACCACATGCACATCCTTATAATTTGCAATGGATGAATGACGAGAGTGATATTCGCGTGTCGCACCAAGCTTATGTTAAATTCCAAGTCGGTAAATTAGTTGATGAGGTTTTATGTGATGTTGTACCACTTAGTGTCACTCATTTGCTGTTAGGTAGACCGTGGCAATTTGATAGAACGACCATGTATAACGGTCGCTTAAACACTTGGTCTTTTACTTTACGAGGTCACACGATCACTTTGCATCCTATGACACCTACACAAGTTCACTCGGAATTAGTTCGCATGACTCATAATCGTAATCGCAATGTTGCGTGAGAAAAAAAATAATAAAAGTGAGGGAGTTTTAGTTGAAAATCAATGCGTTACTTTGGAGAGAAAAAAACACGAGGGAGTTTTATCACGTATTGAGGGAAGTAATGTCGAAAATTGCAAAAAGGCAAGGGAGGGCGTTACTTTTGAGGGAGATACACGGATGGTGCAGCTTGGTAAGGGAGTGGGATCCCGAAATCACGAGGGAAAAATAAAAGTTGAAAAGAAAAACGTTCAGGGAGTGAAGCACGAGTTTTCTTGCGAAACCAAACTTGGTTGCTAGCACTTTGAATAATGGAAATGGCGTGTTTCTTATTTATTTTAAAGAAGTCGTCCCAAGTTTTAAGTGCTTGGTTTCTTTTGACGACTTAACCTCTTCCCTCCCGAGTGTTGTTTGTTCTTTATTGCGGGATTATGCGGATGTTTTTCCGGAGGAGGAACCAAGTGGTTTACCACCACTACGTGGCGTTGAACATCAAATCGACTTGGTTCCGGGGGCAACACTTCCAAACAGGCACCGCATATCGTGCAAATCCCGAGGAAACTAAAGAGATCCAAAAGCAAGTTGCGGAAGCTTGTTGGATAAAGGGAAAGTTCGGGAATCTTTAAGTCCGTGTGCCGTTCCCGTTATAGTTGTTCCGAAAAAGAATGGCGAGTGGCGTATGTGTATGGATTGTCGTGCACTAAATAACATAACCGTTAAATACCGTTACCCAATTCCGCGTTTAGACGATATGCTCGATGAATTACACGGTAGTAAAGTCTTTACTAAAGTCGATTTAAAAAGTGGGTATCATCAAGTCCGTATACGTGAGGGGGATGAGTGGAAAACCGCTTTTAAGACTAAGTTTGGGCTTTACGAATGGTTAGTTATGCCGTTTGGTCTCACGAATGCACCGTCCACTTTTATGCGCTTAATGAACGAAGTTCTACGAGTTTATAGGTCATTTTGTGGTGGTTTATTTCGATGATATTTTAATTTATAGCACCAATCTTGATCTTCACGTAGAACATTTGCGGGCTGTACTTGAGACACTACGTCGTGCTAAGTTGTATGCGAATTTAAAGAAGTGTGATTTTTGCTTGGATAGAGTCGTGTTTCTTGGGTTTGTTGTAAGTGCAGATGGCGTGGAGGTTGACCAAGAAAAGGTCCGAGCAATCAAAGAATGGCCACAACTCAAAACCGTGGGCGATGTACGTAGCTTCCTTGGTTTGGCGGGGTTTTATCGACGTTTCGTGAAGGATTTCAGCTCCATTGCTTTGCTCCGTTGACGGAACTTATCAAAAAGAATGCGCCATTCAATTGGGGAGAACGACAAAGGGAGTCTTTTGAAACTCTTAAGTTTAAACTTATTTCTGCACCTATTCTTGCTTTACCCGATTTTGATAAAGTCTTTGAGTTGGAATGTGATGCTTCGGGGGGTGGGAATAGGGGGCGTGTTGCTTCAAGAAAAACGAACCATTGCCTATTTTCCGAAAAACTTAAGGGTGCGCATTTAAATTACTCCACGTATGATAAAGAGCTGTATGCTTTAATTCGTTGTTTACAAACGTGGCAAAGCATTACCTTAGACCTCGAGAGTTCATTATTCACACGGACCACGAGTCATTAAAATACCTTAAGGGTCAAGGTAAGTTGAGTAAGCGCCATATTCGTTACATTGAGTTTATCGAGTCCTTTCCTTATGTGATTAAGTTTAAAAAAGGACAAGATAATATTGTGGCGGATGCTTTGTCACGTAGGCATTCATTAATTACATCTTTGCAAACTCGCATGTTTGGGTTTGAGGCTATAAAGGATTTGTATCCTAATGATCCTGATTTTGGGGAGATTTTTGACAAGTGTCCATCATCCACTTTTCCCGACTATTACATTCACGATAGGTTTTTGTTCAAAGGAGATAAGTTATGCATTCCTAGGACATCTATCCGTGACTTATTATTGAGAGAGGCGCATGGGGGTGGTTTAATGGGTCATTTTGGTGTCGATAAAACTTTGGAGATGTTGCGTATTCACTTCTTTTGGCCTAAGATGCGGGCTGATGTTGCGAGGTTTTGTGAGTCTTGCCTTACTTGTAAGCATGCTAAGTCGACCTTAAAGCCCCACGGATTGTATACACCTTTGCCTATACCTACCACTCCTTGGACTGATATTTCGATGGATTTTGTGTTAGGTTTACCTAGGTCAAGAGCGGGAAAGACTCGTGTTTGTGGTAGTCGATAGATTTTCTAAGATGGCTCATTTTATACCATGTTCTAAGACTAATGATGCATCTTATGTGGCTGATTTGTTCTTCAAGGAGATAGTGCGTTTGCATGGGATTCCTAGAACCATTGTAAGTGACCGTGATACTAAGTTTGTAAGTCACTTTTGGCGCGTTTTGTGGTTGCGTCTAGGCACTCACTTGTTATTTTCCACTTCGTTCCACCCACAAACGGATGGTCAAACCGAGGTTGTGAATCGGGTCTTGGGTCAATTGTTAAGAACGGTGGTGCAACGCAATCTAAAGAATTGGGAGTCGACTTTGCCTTACATTGAGTTTGCGTATAATAGAGCTAAACATTCGGCTACTCAATTTGCTCCTTTTGAACTTGTTTATGGGTTTTTACCTTCTACACCATTTGATTTTGTTCCTTTGCCTCCGGTGAGCACGTGAGTTTGGATGGTGAAGCTAAAGCTAAGTTGGTGAGATCACTTCATGAAAAGGCCAGCTGAATGTCGAGAAAGCTACGGAGAGTTACGCAAAGCACGCAAATAAAGGTCGCAAAGAGATGATATTCGATCCAGGTGATTTGGTTTGGTTGCATCTTCGGAAGGATAGATTTCCACATTTGCGCAAGTCAAAGCTACATGCTCGTGGAGATGGTCCATTCAAGGTGTTGAAGCGCATCAATAACAATGCCTACGAGCTTGATATCCCTCCGGATTGGAATATATCTTCAACGTTCAATGTGGCGATTTGTCTCCATTTACGGTTCCTTCAGATCTGAGGACAGATCCTTCTCAACCGGGAGGGAGTGATACGTATAAAGAGAGTGAAGACGTTGAAGATGAATTGGAGATTCAAGATGGTCCGATGACGAGAGCTCGGAAACGAAGACTCGAGGATGCATTGAAGAAACTAGTTCTTTCTTTGAGTTATGATCGAGTGGGAGAGGAAAACTTATCCATTCTATTATTATTTAAATGTAATAAGGGGTAGGGGGCATTTTTGGGAGTTTTGACCATTTTTGAACAACCCTTCCCAAAATGGCGGTTTTGTCAAAACCGACCTTCGGCTTTCCATTTTGGGAAACTAAAACTTCTATCCCAATGTTCCTTACACTTTAAGGGTAACCTAGGTCCTAAACCACATTTATCTACCCTTTTGACCCTTCAAAAACCCGATACCTTTTTCACCTTATTTTTTGGAAACTTTCCTTACTAAAATTAGACCTTGTCCAAGTTTACACCCAAGACTTGTCCAAGACTTGTCCTAGACATGCCTTGGACGTGCCTAGCTCCTTACCATCCTCCCACATCGAAATTTGTGAAGTTTAGCTTCCAAATTCACAAAGTATAACTACTTTTGTCCCACATTGCCCAAATGGGGAGTTGTCTTTTATTTCTAGTTCTATATATACTTGAGTACTTACCTTGTACAAACTAAGTTATATTTGAGTGAAATATTATATATTTTAAAGTTTCAGTGATTGAAACAAATAGTTAAAACTTTTCCTTGTGATTTGGGTGAAGGTTTAACTAGAGAATTTATCAAAGGTGTGAGCGACCTTTGTGCGATATTCTCGAACTTGGAGAAACCCGAAGTGCGACTCCGAGGGTGGATCTAAGCTGCTCCTATCCTTTCATTTTCGTTCTAAATCCATTTGTTCTAGTAAGTTTTCATTTCTTCTTGTTTTCTCTTCATAAAACATGATTACTAGCTTATTTTGTTGAATACTTAAATCTAGATCCTTAGTTTTCATATCATTTAAATATTTTTATAAGTTAAAGTTGGTTCATCTTATTTCATAAGTAGCTTTTAATTTTATCAAGCCTTAAAATTTTTATAAGTTAAAAAAAAAAAAAAAAAAAAAAAAAAAAAAAAAGAGTAAAGCAGCTCGTATTAAAAAAAATAAAAAAAAAAAAAAAACGAGCCAAATTTTTTTCAAAAAAAAAAAAAAAAAAAAAAGGGAGAGACTCACGACCATTTGTTCATTGATTTCTAGTTTTTTTTTGGTTTGCTACTTGGATATTAGCATTGATGCTTGCCTTGTTACTACTTGCTTGTTACTACTTCTTCCCCACACTTTTTCGATTCCATATCACTCACCTTTTAAGCCTTTCTTCCAAGCCCTTCTTCATAGAGTGCCTTGGGAGTTTGTCTTTGGTGTTATATTCAGTTTGTGATTATTGTGCTTGCTTGCTCCTTATTTGATTTATTCGACGGTTGGACTTCACCTTTGTGAGTTTGAGGGTGAGTTAAACACGAGAGAATTTGGTGAGGTTTTCTTTCAAAATGGCGCAAGATCATGTTGATGATGCACATCTTGATGGTCGTATTCAACTTCAAATTGCGGCTTCTTATGAACAAATGAATAAAAAAATTGAAGATACACACCAAGGCCTTTCCGATCAAATTCATGAACTTATGCAACGTCTTGGTCTTGATGAGGAAGGTGGCGTGCAAGGTGTTGGTAGAGGTAGGGGACGTGGTGTTCTTGGACGTGGGGTTGGAGGCCGTGGTAGGGTTATGGTGGCCGTGGTAATGGTGGAGGACGTGGGTTTGTGAATGAGGAAGACGACTTGAGTGATTTGGCCGATGATTATGTACAAGAAGATTATGAGGCTGTACATGATGATTCGTTACGTGGTTTGAAGTATAAGATTCCTTCTTTCGATGGTAAGTTGGATCCGGGCAAGTACTTGGAGTGGGAAATGAAAATGAACCAGATTTTTTCGGTTCATAACTATAGTGATTCGAAAAAAATGAGGATTGCGACTTTGGAGTTTACGGGGTATGCTATGTCGTGGTGGCATAGTTTTCAAGAGAATCGACGAAGACGAGGAGAGCAACCGATTAATAGCTGGACTTTACTTACGAGCATATGCGAATCAAATGGGTGCCAAACCATTATTTTCGTGATCAAACTTTTAAGTTGCAAAGCAATTAACTCAATCGGGGAAGTCGGTGGAAGAATTTCACGAAGAGATGCAATTAACTATGGTTCGTTCGAACATCATTGAACCCGAGGATGTGACTATGCAGCGATTTTTATGTGGTTTGCGTGACGATATAGCGGGGCAAGTTGAACTTCGAGAATTATGAAACGTTGCATGACATGGTTAATGGTGCTCGGATGATTGAAAGACGTCTTAAGAGTAGACGTGAAGCAAGAGCAAGTTCAGCTCGTCCTTTTGGTTATAGGGGTCCTTATTCATCTACTTTTCAGCCCGGGGTGTCTCATACATCTTCTACTACGACTCCAACTAAACAAGCGAAAGTTCATCTCGTTCTACTAATCATAAGGCGAAAGTTGCTGAATTATTAACTCCGGATAAAGGCAAGGTTGTTGGGGGTCGTTCTCGAGATATGGAGTGTTATAAATGCCGAGGCAAAGGTCATTTTGCGGTAAAGCTTGTCCTAATAAGCGTTCTATGACAATTGTGGAGCATCCGGGACATGCTTTATCCTATGAATCACATTCCGACGAGGAGGAGAACAATGGAGATGATGATGACGTGGGAGACTTGGAAGCACACGCCACACCCACATATGGTGCGTGTTATGTCATTCGGAAAACGTTGGCTGTTCATGCTAAGTTGGAGGATTCGATTCAGCGGGAGAATATCTTTCAATCTACTTGTGGCATCGCGGGGAGGACGTGCAATTATATAATCGATTCCGGGAGTTGTGCCAACTTGGTAAGTGATCTTTTGGTTCGTGATTTTCACTTTCAGCTTTTACCACATGCACATCCTTATAATTTGCAATGGATGAATGACGAGAGTGATATTCGCGTGTCGCACCAAGCTTATGTTAAATTCCAAGTCGGTAAATTAGTTGATGAGGTTTTATGTGATGTTGTACCACTTAGTGTCACTCATTTGCTGTTAGGTAGACCGTGGCAATTTGATAGAACAGCCATGTATAACGGTCGCTTAAACACTTGGTCTTTTACTTTACGAGGTCACACGATCACTTTGCATCCTATGACACCTACACAAGTTCACTCGGAATTAGTTCGCATGACTCATAATCGTAATCTGCAATGTTGCGTGAGAAAAAAAATAATAAAAGTGAGGGAGTTTTAGTTGAAAATCAATGCGTTACTTTGGAGAGAAAAAAACACGAGGGAGTTTTATCACGTATTGAGGGAAGTAATGTCGAAAATTGCAAAAAGGCAAGGGAGGGCGTTACTTTTGAGGGAGATACACGGATGGTGCGGCTTGGTAAGGGAGTGGGATCCCGAAATCACGAGGGAAAAATAAAAGTTGAAAAAAAACGTTCGGGGAGTGAAGCACGAGTTTTCTTGCGAAACCAAACTTGGTTGCTAGCACTTTGAATAATGGAAATGGCGTGTTTCTTATTTATTTTAAAGAAGTCGTCCCAAGTTTTAAGTGCTTGGTTTCTTTTGACGACTTAACCTCTTCCCTCCCGAGTGTTGTTTGTTCTTTATTGCGGGATTATGCGGATGTTTTTCCGGAGGAGGAACCAAGTGGTTTACCACTACGTGGCGTTGAACATCAAATCGACTTGGTTCCGGGGGCAACACTTCCAAACAGGCCTGCATATCGTGCAAATCCCGAGGAAACTAAAGAGATCCAAAAGCAAGTTGCGGAACTGTTGGATAAAGGGAAAGTTCGGGAATCTTTAAGTCCGTGTGCCGTTCCCGTTATAGTTGTTCCGAAAAAGAATGGCGAGTGGCGTATGTGTATGGATTGTCGTGCACTAAATAACATAACCGTTAAATACCGTTACCCAATTCCGCGTTTAGAGCGATATGCTCGATGAATTACACGGTAGTAAAGTCTTTACTAAAGTCGATTTAAAAAGTGGGTATCATCAAGTCCGTATACGTGAGGGGGATGAGTGGAAAACCGCTTTTAAGACTAAGTTTGGGCTTTACGAATGGTTAGTTATGCCGTTTGGTCTCACGAATGCACCGTCCACTTTTATGCGCTTAATGAACGAAGTTCTACGAGAGTTTATAGGTCATTTTGTGGTGGTTTATTTCGATGATATTTTAATTTATAGCACCAATCTTGATCTTCACGTAGAACATTTGCGGGCTGTACTTGAGACACTACGTCGTGCTAAGTTGTATGCGAATTTAAAAAAGTGTGATTTTTGCTTGGATAGAGTCGTGTTTCTTGGGTTTGTTGTAAGTGCAGATGGCGTGGAGGTTGACCAAGAAAAGGTACGAGCAATCAAAGAATGGCCACAACTCAAAACCGTGGCTGATGTACGTAGCTTCCTTGGTTTGGCGGGGTTTTATCGTCGTTTCGTGAAGGATTTCAGCTCCATTGCTGCTCCGTTGACGGAACTTATCAAAAAGAATGCGCCATTCAATTGGGGAGAACGACAAAGGGAGTCTTTTGAAACTCTTAAGTTTAAACTTATTTCTGCACCTATTCTTGCTTTACCCGATTTTGATAAAGTCTTTGAGTTGGAATGTGATGCTTCGGGGGTCGGAATAGGGGGCGTGTTGCTTCAAGAAAAACGAACCATTGCCTATTTTTCTGAAAAACTTAAGGGTGCGCATTTAAATTACTCCACGTATGATAAAGAGCTGTATGCTTTAATTCGTTGTTTACAAACGTGGCAGCATTACCTTAGACCTCGAGAGTTCATTATTCACACGGACCACGAGTCATTAAAATACCTTAAGGGTCAAGGTAAGTTGAGTAAGCGCCATATTCGTTACATTGAGTTTATCGAGTCCTTTCCTTATGTGATTAAGTTTAAAAAAGGACAAGATAATATTGTGGCGGATGCTTTGTCACGTAGGCATTCATTAATTACATCTTTGCAAACTCGCATGTTTGGGTTTGAGGCTATAAAGGATTTGTATCCTAATGATCCTGATTTTGGGGGGATTTTTGACAAGTGTCCATCATCCACTTTTCCCGACTATTACATTCACGATAGGTTTTTGTTCAAAGGAGATAAGTTATGCATTCCTAGGACATCTATCCGTGACTTATTATCCGTGACTTATTATTCCTGACCACCGTTTTGCTTGCCGTTTGCGCCGGCGTACCTTATTTATCGTTCTGGCCGATACCACATTAGTACTTCAAAGAGAATTACAAACGTATTTTTTCGTACTTTTTTTCGTACCCATAGAGTACTTAACTGTGTGATTTTTGATTCCTTGTACAAGGACATTCTGGCCTCTGTTTTGCTTGCCGTTTGCGCCAGCGTGCCTTATTTATCGTTCCGGTCGATATCACATCAGTACTTCAAAGAGAATTACTAACGTTTTTTTTCATACTTTTTTTTCGTACCCATAGAGTACTTAACTGTGTGATTTTTGATTCCTTGTACAAAGCCATTCTGGCCTCCGTTTTGCTTGCCGTTTGCGCCGGCGTGCCTTATTTATCGTTCTGGTCGATATCCACATCAGTACTTCAAAGAGAATTACAAACGTTTTTTTTCATAATTTTTTTTCGTACCCATAGAGTACTTAACTGTGTGATTTTTGATTCCTTGTACAAGGCCATTCGGCCTCCGTTTTGCTTGCCGTTTGCGCCGGCGTGCCTTATTTATCGTTCTGGTCGATATCCACATCAGTACTTCAAAGAGAATTACAAACATTTTTTTTCGTACTCTTTTTTGTACCCAAAGAGTACTTAATGGTGTGATTTTTGATTTCTTGTACAAGGCCATTCTGGCCTCCGTTTTGCTTGCCGTTTGCGCCGGCGTGCCTTATTTATCGTTCTGGTCGATATCACATCAGCACTTCAAAGAGAATTACAAACGTATTTTTCCGTACTCTTTTTTGTACCCAAAGAGTACTTAATGGTGTGATTTTTGATTTCTTGTACAAGGCCATTCTGGCCTCCGTTTTGCTTGCCGTTTGCGCCGGCGTGCCTTATTATCGTTCTGGTCGATAACACATCAGTACTTATATGAGAATTACAAATATTTTTTTCGTACTAGGTTTTGTACCCATAGAGTAGTTAACGGTGTGATTTTTGATTCCTTGTACAAGGCCATTCTGACCTCCGTTTTGCTTGCCATTTGCGCCGGCGTACCTTATTTATCGTTCTGGTGGATACCACATCAGTACTTCAAAGAGAATTACAACCGTTTTTTTCGTACTCTTTTTTGTACCCATAGAGTACATAACGGTGTGATTTTTGATTCCTTGTACAAGGCCATTCTGGCCTCCGTTTTGCTTGCTGTTTGCGCCGGCGTGCCTTATTTATCGTTCTGGTCGATATCACATCAGTACTTCAACGAGAATTACAAACGTTTTTTTCGTACTTTTTTCGTACCCATAGAGTACTTAACTGTGTGATTTTTGATTCCTTGTACAAGGCCATTCTGGCCTCCGTATTGCTTGCCGTTTGTGCCGGCGTGCCTTATTTATCGTTCTGGTCGATATCACATCAGTACTTCAATGAGAATTACAAAGGTTTTTTTCGTACTCTTTTTTGTACCCATAGAGTACTTAACCGTGTGATTTTTTATTCCTTGTACAAGGCCATTCTGGCCTCCGTTTTGCTTGCCGTTTGCGCCGGCGTGCCTTATTTATCGTTCTGGTCGATGTCACATCAGTACTTCAAAGTGAATTACAAACGTTTTTTTCGTAACTTTTTTGTACCCATAGAGTACTTAACGGTGTGAATTTTGATTCCTTGTACAAGGCCATTCTGGCCTCCGTTTTGCTTGCCGTTTGCGCCGGCGTACCTTTATCATCGTTCTGGTCGATATCACGTTAGTACTTCAAAGAGAATTACAAACGTTTTTTTTCGTACTTTTTTTTTGTACCCATAGAGTACTTAACGGTGTGATTTTTGATACCTTGTACTAGGCCATTCCGGCCTCCGTTTTTTGCTTGCCGTTTGCGCCGGCGTGCCTTATTTATCGTTCGGTCGATATCACATCGTACTTCAAAGAGAATTACAAACGTTTTTTTCATACTTTTTTTCGTACCCATAGAGTACTTAGCGTGTGATTTTTGATTCCTTGTACAAGGCCATTCGGACTCCGTTTTGCTTGCCGTTTGCGCCGGCGTGCCTTATTTATCGTTCTGGTCGATATCACATCAGTACTTCAAAGAGAATTACAAACGTTTTTTTTCGTACTCTTTTTTGTACCCAAAGAGTACTTAATGGTGTGATTTTTGATTTCTTGTACAAGGCCATTCTGGCCTCCGTTTTGCTTGCCGTTTGCGCCGGCGTGCCTTATTTATCGTTCTGGTCGATATCACATCAGCACTTCAAAGAGAATTACAAACGTATTTTTCCGTACTCTTTTTTGTACCCAAAGAGTACTTAATGGTGTGATTTTTGATTTCTTGTACAAGGCCATTCTGGCCTCCGTTTTGCTTGCCGTTTGCGCCGGCGTGCCTTATTTATCGTTCTGGTCGATAACACATCAGTACTTCAATGAGAATTACAAACATTTTTTTTCGTACTAGGTTTTGTACCCATAGAGTAGTTAACGGTGTGATTTTTGATTCCTTGTACAAGACCATTCTGACCTCCGTTTTGCTTGCCATTTGCGCCGGCGTACCTTATTTATCGTTCTGGTCGATACCACATCAGTACTTCAAAGAGAATTACAACCGTTTTTTTCATACTCTTTTTTGTACCCATAGAGTACATAACGGCGTGATTTTTGATTCCTTGTACAAGGCCATTCTGGCCTCCGTTTTGCTTGCCGTTTGCGCCGGCGTGCCTTATTTATCGTTCTGGTCGATATCACATCAGTACTTCAACGAGAATTACAAACGTTTTTTTTCGTACTTTTTTTCGTACCCATAGAGTACTTAAGCGTGTGATTTTTGATTCCTTGTACAAGGCCATTCTGGCCTCCGTATTGCTTGCCGTTTGTGCCGGCGTGCCTTATTTATCGTTCTGGTCGATATCACATCAGTACTTCAATGAGAATTACAAAGGTTTTTTTCGTACTCTTTTTTGTACCCATAGAGTACTTAACGGTGTGATTTTTGATTCCTTGTACAAGGCCATTCTGGCCTCCGTTTTGCTTGCCATTTGCGCCGGCGTGCCTTATTTATCGTTCTGGTCAATGTCACATCAGTACTTCAAAGTGAATTACAAACGTTTTTTTCGTAACTTTTTTTGTACCCATAGAGTACTTAACGGTGTGAATTTTGATTCCTTGTACAAGGCCATTCTGGCCTCCGTTTTGCTTGCCGTTTGCGCCGGCGTACCTTTATTATCGTTCTGGTCGATATCACGTTAGTACTTCAAAGAGAATTACAAAAGTTTTTTTCGTACTTTCTTTTGTACCCATAGAGTACTTAACGGTGTGATTTTTGATACCTTGTACTAGGCCATTCTGGCCTCCGTTTTCGTTGCTGTTTGCGCCGGCGTGCCTTATTTATCGTTCTGGTCGATATCACATCTGTACTTCAAAGAGAATTACAAACATTTTTTTTCGTACTTTTTTTTCGTACCCATAGAGTACTTAACTGTGTGATTTTTGATTCCTTGTACAAGGCCATTCTGGCCTCCAATTTGCTTGCCGTTTGCGTCGGCGTGCCTTATTTATCATTCTGGTCGATATCACATCAGTACTTCAAAGAGAATTACAAACGTTTTTTTCGTACTCTTTTTTGTACCCATAGAGTACTTAACGGTGTGATTTTTGATTCCTTGTACAAGGCCATTCTGGCCTCCGTTTTGCTTGCCGTTTGCGCCGGCGTGCCTTATTTATCGTTCTGGTCGATAACACATCAGTGCTTCAATGAGAATTACAAACGTTTTTTTTCGTACTTTGTTTCGTATCCATAGAGTACTTAACTGTGTGATTTTTGATTTCCTTGTACAAGGCCATTCTGACCACCGTTTTGCTTGCCGTTTGTGCCGGCGTACCTTATTTATCGTTCTGGCCGATACCACATACTTCAAAGAGAATTACAAACGTTTTTTTTCGTACTTTTTTTTGTACCCATAGAGTACTTAACTGTGTGATTTTGATTCCTTGTACAAGGACATTCTGGCCTCCGTTTTGCTTGCCGTTTGCGCCAGCGTGCCTTATTTATCGTTCCGGTCGATATCACATCAGTACTTCAAAGAGAATTACAAACGTTTTTTTCGTACTTTTTTTTCGTACCCACGAGTACTTAAGCGTGTGATTTTTGATTCCTTGTACAAGTCCATTCGGCCTCCGTTTTGCTTGCCGTTTGCGCCGGCGTGCCTTATTTATCGTTCGGTCGATATCACATCGTACTTCAAAGAGAATTACAAATGTTTTTTTTCGTACTTTTTTTCCTACCCATAGAGTACTTAACTGTGTGATTTTTGATTCCTTGTACAAGGCCATTCTGGCCTCCGTTTTGCTTGCCGTTTGCGCCGGCGTGACTTATTTATTGTTCTGGTCGATATCACATCAGCACTTCAAAAAGAATTACAAACGTATTTTTCGTACTTTTTTTTTGTACCCAAAGAGTACTTAATGGTGTGATTTTTGATTTCTTGTACAAGGCCATTCTGGCCTCCGTTTTGCTTGCCGTTTGCGCCGGCGTGCCTTATTTATCGTTCTGGTCGATAACACATCAGTACTTCAATGAGAATTACACACATTTTTTTTCGTACTAGGTTTTGTACCCATAGAGTAGTTAACGGTGTGATTTTTGATTCCTTGTACAAGGCCATTCTGACCTCCGTTTTGCTTGCCATTTGTGCCGGCGTACCTTATTTATCATTCTGGTCGATACCACATCAGTACTTCAAAGAGAATTACAAACGTTTTTTTTCGTACTTTTTTCCGTACCCAAAGAGTACTTAACTGTGTGATTTTTGATTCCTTGTACAGGGCCATTCTGGCCTCGGTTTTGCGTGCCGTTTGTGCCTGTGTGCCTTATTTATCGTTCTGGTCGATATCACATGAGTACTTCAAAGAGAATTACAAACGTTTTTTCGTACTGTTTTTCTTACTCATAGAGTACTTAACTGTGTGATTTTTGATTCTTTGTACAAGGCCATTCTGGCCTCCGTTTCGTTGCCGATTGCGCCGGCGTGCCTTATTTATCGTTCTGGTCGATATCACATCAGTACTTCAAAGAGAATTACAAACGTTTTTTTTCGTACTCTTTTTTGTACCCATAGAGTACTTAACGGTGTGATTTTTGATTCCTTGTACAAGGCCATTCTGGCCTCCGTTTTGCTTTCCGTTTGCGCCGGCATGCCTTATTTATCGTTCGGGTCGATAACACATCAGTACTTCAATGAGAATTACAAACGTTTTTTTTTTCGTACTTTGTTTCGTACCCATAGAGTACTTAACGGTGTGATTTTTGATTCCTTGTAAAAGGCCATTCTGACCTCCGTTTTGCTTGCCATTTGCACCGGCGTACCTTATTTATCGTTCTGGTCGATACCACATCAGTACTTCAAAGAGAATTACAAATGTTTTTTTTCGTACTTTTTTTCGTACCCATAGAGTACTTAACTGTGTGATTTTTGATTCCTTGTACAAGGCCATTCTGGCCTCCGTTTTGCTTGCCATTTGCGCCGGCGTACCTTATTTATCGTTCTGGTCGATACCACATCAGTACTTCAAAGAGAATTGCAAACGTTTGCGCCGGCGTACCTTATTTATCGTTCTGGTCGATACCACATCAGTACATCAAAGAGAATTACAAACGTTTTTTTTCGTACTCTTTTTTGTACCCATAGAGTACTTAACGGTGTGATTTTTGATTCCTTGTACAAGGCCATTCTGTCCTCCGTTTTGCTTGCCGTTTGCGCCGGCGTGCTTTATTTATCGTTCTGGTCGATAACACATCAGTACTTCAATGAGAATTACAAACGTTTTTTTTCGTACTTTGTTTTGCACCCATAGAGTACTTAACGGTGTGATTTTTGATTCCTTGTACATGGCCATTCTGACCTCCGTTTTGCTTGCCGTTTGCGCCGGCGTACCTTATTTATCGTTCTGGTCGATACCACATCAGTAATTCAAAGAGAATTACAAACGTTTTTTTCGTACTTTATTTCGTACCCATAGAGTACTTAACTGTGTGATTTTTGATTCCTTGTACAAGGCCATTCTGGCCTCCGTTTTGCTTGCCGTTTGCGCCGGCGTGCCTTATTTATCGTTCTGGTCGATATCACATCAGTACTTCAAAGAGAATTACAAACGTTTTTTGTCGTACTTTGTTTTGTACCCATAGAGTACTTAACGGTGTGATTTTTGATTCCTTGTACAAGGCCATTCTGACCTCCGTTTTGCTTGCCGTTTGCGCCGGCGTACCTTATTTATCGTTCTGGTCGATACCACATCAGTACTTCAACGAGAATTACAAACGTTTGCACCGGCGTACCTTATTTATCGTTCTGGTCGATACCACATCAGTACTTCAAAGAGAATTACAAACGTTTTTTTTGTACTTTTTTTCGAACCCATAGAGTACTTAACTGTGTGATTTTTTATTCCTTGAACAAGGCCATTCTGGCCTTCGTTTTGCTTGCCGTTTGCGCCGGCGTGCCTTATTTATCGTTCTGGTCGATATCACATCAGTACTTCAAAGAGAATTACAAACGTTTTTTTTCGTACATTTTTTCGTACACATAGAGTACTTAATTGTGTGATTTTTGATTCCTTGTACAAGGCCATTCTGGCCTCCGTTTTGCTTTCCGTTTGCGCCGGCGAGCCTTATTTATCGTTCTGGTTGATATCACATCAATACTTCAAAGAGAATTACAAACATTTTTTTCGTACTCTTTTTTGTACCCATAGAGTACTTAACGGTGTGATTTTTGATTCCTTATACAAGGCCATTCTGGCCTCCGTTTTGCTTGCCGTTTCCGCCGGCGTGCCTTATTTATCGTTCTGGTCGATATCACATCAATACTTCAAAGAGAATTACAAATATTTTTTTCATACTCTTTTTTGTACCCATAGAGTACTTAACGGTGTGATTTTTGATTCCTTGTACAAGGCCATCCTGGCGTCCGTTTTGCTTGCCGTTTGTGCCGCCGTGCCTTATTTATCGTTCTGGCCGATATCACATCAGTACTTCAAAGATAATTACAAACGTTTTTTTTTTCGTACTTATTTTTGTACCCATAGAGTACTTAACGGTGTGATTCTGGCCTCCGTTTTGCTTGCTGTTTGCGCTGGCGTGCCTTATTTATCATTCTGGTCGATATCACATCAGTACTTCAAAGAGAATTACAAACGTTTTTTTTCGTTCTCTTTTTTGTACCCATAGAGTACTTAACGGTGTGATTTTTGATTCCTTGTACAAGGCCATTCTGGCCTCCGTTTTGCTTGCCGTTAGTGCCGCCGTGCCTTATTTATCGTTCTGGTCGATATCACATCAGTACTTCAAAGAGAATTACAAACATTTTTTTCGTACTCTTTTTTGTACCCATAGAGTACTTAACGGTGTGATTTTTGTTTCCTTGTACAAGGCCATTCTGACCTCAGTTTTGCTTGCCATTTGCGCCGGCGTACCTTATTTATCGTTCTGGTCGATACCACATCAGCACTTCAAAGAGAATTACAAATGTTTTTTTTTTCGTACTTTTTTTGTACCCGTAGAGTACTTAACGGTGTGATTTTTTTATTCCTTGTACAAGGCCATTCTGGCCTCCGTTTTGCTTGCCGTTTGTGCCGGCGTGCCTTATTTATCGTTCTGGTCGATATCACATCAGTACTTCAAAGAGAATTCCAAATGATTTTTTTCGTACTCTTTTTTGTACCCATAGAAAACTTAACGGTGTGATTTTTGATTCCTTGTACAAGGCCATCCTGACCTCTGTTTTGCTTGCCGTTTGTGCCGCCGTGCCTTATTTATCGTTCTGGTCGATATCACATCAGTACTTCAAAGAGAATTACAAACGTTTTTTTTCGTACTTATTTTTGTACCCATAGAGTACTTAACGGTGTGATTCTGGCCTCCGTTTTGCTTGCTGTTTGCGCCGGCGTGCCTTATTTATCATTCTGGTCGATATCACATCAGTACTTCAAAGAGAATTACAAACGTTTTTTTTTCGTTCTCTTTTTTGTACCCATAGAGTACTTAACGGTGTGATTTTTGATTCCTTGTACAAGGCCATTCTGGCCTCCGTTTTGCTTGACGTTTGTGCCGCCGTGCCTTATTTATCGTTCTGGTCGATATCACATCAGTACTTCAAAGAGAATTACAAACATTTTTTTCGTACTTATTTTTGTACCCATAGAGTACTTAACGGTGTGATTCTGGCCTCCGTTTTGCTTGCTGTTTGCGCCGGCGTGCCTTATTTATCATTCTGGTCGATATCACATCAGTACTTCAAAGAGAATTACAAACGTTTTTTTTCGTTCTCTTTTTTGTACCCATAGAGTACTTAACGGTGTGATTCTGGCCTCCGTTTTGCTTGCTGTTTGCGCTGGCGTGCCTTATTTATCATTCTGGTCGATATCACATCAGTACTTCAAAGAGAATTACAAACATTTTTTTTCGTTCTATTTTTTGTACCCATAGAGTACTTAACGGTGTGATTTTTGATTCCTTGTACAAGGCCATTCTGGCCTCCGTTTTGCTTGCCGTTTGCGCCGGCGTGCCTTATTTATCGTTCTGTTCGATATCACATCAATACTTCAAAGAGAATTACAAAAAAAAATTTCGTACTCTTTTTTGTACCCATAGAGTACTTAACGGTGTGATTTTTGATTCCTTGTACAAGGCCATTCTGGCCTCCGTTTTGCTTGCCGTTTGCGCCGGCGTGCCTTCTTTATCGTTCTGGTCGATATCACATCAGTACTTCAAAGAGAATTACAAACGTTTTTTTTTCGTACTCTTTTTTGTACCCATAGAGTACTTAACGGTGTGATTTTTGATTCCTTGTACAAGGCCATTCTGGCCTCCGTTTTGCTTGCCGTTTGCGCAGGCGTGCCTTATTTATCGTTCTGGTCGATAAAACATCAGTACTTCAAAGAGAATTACAAACGTTTTTTTTCGTACTTTGTTTTGTACCCATTGAGTACTTAACGGTGTGATTTTTGATTCCTTGTACGAGGCCATTCTGACCTCCGTTTTGCTTGCCGTTTGCGCCGGCGTAACTTATTTATCGTTCTGGTCGATACCACATCAGTACTTCAAAGAGAATTACAAATGTTTTTTTTTCGTACTTTTTTTTGTACCCATAGAGTACTTAACGGTGTGATTTTTTATTCCTTGTACAAGGGCATTCTGGCCTCCGTTTTGCTTGCCGTTTGCGCCGGCGTGCCTTATTTATCGTTCTGGTCGATATCACATCAGTACTTCCAAGAGAATTCCAAACGATTTTTTTCGTACTTTTTTTCGTACCCATAGAGTACTTAACTGACGTGATCCGTTTCCGTCAGGTAGTTTGAAAGGAAGACTTGGACGTGGGATATCTGGCCTCTTCGTGGTGCTCCGATCAGTGAGGTTATCGCCGTCGGACGGTGGCGTTTATCGACGTCGGCGATGAGCCCGCGGTGGTAATATGAAATAAATAGGAGAGAGAGAACAGTGCTGATAGAAATAAATGTGCGAAAGTTGTTCTATATATCTCTCCCTTCATTAATGTCACAGTGGGGGTATTTATAGGGAAAGGATAAAGCTGTAAAAGACTACTCGTGCTAGCGGCGCCGATGCCCGACAGATGGCAGTCGGCCTCGCATTCTATCTAAGCTTATGAACTTTCCATTAACTGATATTCTCATAGGAAGGGGCCCGCAGTGCTGCGGGGCGGCCCCCTTATGCTTATGAGGATGGCGGGATGGCCCTCAAGTTGGCGACGTCGCGTGCTTATGCTCAGGGAAAGAGTTTGACTTATGTCCTCAGACGAGTTGACCGGGGATAATGGGACCGTGTCGGGTTCCGTATCATCAATGGCCCCCTACTCGCGGCGGAAATTTGTTGCGGCGTAGTAGTAGTATCGGTCGAGGAGTCTCCGTTGTCGAACACTCTTGGAAGACAAAAGTTGAGCGGACTCAGATTAGGGATACAAACTCGTAGAGCCTCATCAAAACCTTTCTTAAGAAAAACCCGGTGGGAAAAAATCTTAAGCAAGGGAAAAGAGTACTCTCTCGTTTGTATCGAAATCTTAAGACCGCTCCGTCGAGGCGAGGCGGGGTTGCGACATGAAGTTGATGCAACATATCCCGCGAGCGCTTCGTGAAGTTGAAGCTATACGAAAGGCTTGCCAATCACTACAAGCGGGTTTCCTCCTCCTAGTACACGTTAGTGGTGATCTGGAGTCGTCGTCGCGCTCGGTAGTTCGCAGCCAGTCGCAAGCAACAAGGGATCTGACCTACCAGGCCGCCTCTTTTCAGATATAGGAAGCGATCTTCTCTCATCCGGCGGCCTACCAGGTCGTCTTCCCCTCATATAGGAAGCGATCCTCTCTCATCTTGGATCTCAGCTTGCGGACTCGGTGATTGTAAGGGGCCCAATTCTGGTGAAAGACGCTTTGCCATTCTTCCCAGACGGCGTCGACCATGGCCCCCTGGCAGTTTCCATTCTGGACTAGATGCACAAACTTTTTGAACAGCTTGCTTTGTGCGGTCCGTGGATCCGATCGCCGATGAATACCTCTGATCCTCCTGTGAGCCCGCAGGACTCTGGATTCACTTATCTCAGCTTCCTCCTCACGCTCTAACTCCGCAATCTCGGGCAGCAAGAAGGCGGCGGCGGTATCAAGATTCTGTTCCATTTCCACTCGTGGTATTGAAATTGGGGGTTGTCCTTCCCCTGAAGGGTTATGGAGGAAGTGCAAGCTGGATTCCAGATGCTCGTTGCCTTTGTAATCCTCCATAAATTTGTATTCAACATTATCCGACTGAGACATTCTTGTTTTTCTGGGATTTTGTAAGGAAAAAACGAGTGATTCGAATGGGAGAAGAAGCATCTGTGGAGGAGGCAGTGAAATGGCTGGCTTTTATAGAGGGAGGTGGCGTGTTTGGCATGGATTACCATAATGGTGGATTTACGTAACGACGGCTATCCGAAGAGACATCATAATGACCGGCGTAATGATGGTTATCTGAGAGGTTTACCGTCATTATGAGCATTCGAAGGGACGGTTATTTATGGTGGGTAATCATGGGCTATTTTTCGTCCAGCATAGTCCCTAGTCAAAGTAGCCCTATTAAACACGGCTAAAACTCGGGAAGACCACCAATGATGGCTTTTGAACCGTTCCATCCGTTGGGATACCTGACAGTTTGTGGACGCAGCGGGGAGATGCGATGACGCCTGCGGACTGCGATTTGAGGTGCACAGCATAGAGCGATCCAGATATGCCGCGAGGAGCTGTTCTGGTCGCCGCGACTGCGGCTTGAGAGCTTGCGATGGAAATCGTCCGTGCTCGTTGGTCTGACCGAGGTCGACATGTTGAGGTGCACAGCATAGAGCGATCCAGATATGCCGCGAGGAGCTGTTCTGGTCACCGCGACTGCGGCTTGAGAGCTTGCGATGGAAATCGTCCGTGCTCGTTGGTCTGACCGAGGTCGACATGTTGAGGTGCACAACATAGAGCGATCCGGATATGCCGCGAGGAGTCGTTGCCGTCGCCGCGATCGCGGCTTGAGAGCTTGCGATGGAAATCGTCCGTGCTCGTTGGTCCGACCGAGGTCGACATGTTGAGGTGCACAAGCATGAGCGATCCGATATGCCGCGAGGAGTCGTTTCGGTCGCCGCGATCGCGGCTTCGAGAGCTTGCGATGGAAATCGTCCGTGCTCGTTGGTCCGACCGAGGTCGACATGTTGAGGTGCACAAAGATAGAGCGATCCGATATGCCGCGAGGAGTCGTTTCGGTCGCCGCGATCGCGGCTTGAGAGCTTGCGATGGAAATCGTCCGTGCTCGTTGGTCTGACCGAGGTCGACATGTTGAGGTTCTGGGAGTTATCATTTTCTGCGATCCCATGCGAGATGGCGAAGCCATTTGTGTTGGCGAGAGCGAAAACTGTACAAGCGAGCTATTACAGGTGGCGTGCCACGTGGAGCAATACAAATGGGCTGCAGAACGCTGCGTATCATTAAATGTGGCGTCCTTTCAGGTCTGACAAGGTGACGTTTCGCCGCAGGACGTGACGGCTGGTGATGATGGCATTTCGTTTTTTACGCAAACTTCAAATTTCGAAGCGTCGTGTCGGATTCTGAAACTTTTCGCTTTCCCGCGTAAACCCGAACCGTTGGATGTAGATAATCACAGCCGCTGGTTGGTTGAATGCCTGTCTATTTAAGGGGGTGTTGCCCCTCTTTTTGCCACTTTTTCGAAAACATCCTCCAACATTCCCAGGCTGATCAAGCCAGAAATCAAGAGCATCCTGTGGTAATTTAGAACCGAGTTTCCAGAATTCTGAGGCTGAGGCTGTGTTTGAACTTCATCGGAGTGAGCCTTTTTCAGCGATCGGAGCGATCATCCTTTTCTTCCCAATTTTCTGCCATCCAGATCATAAAGGTACCATCTTTATCCGATCTAACACTGGGTTTTTCTTTGATGATCGTCTTTTTGTGGTTGATTCTTGGCCTGTATAGATCATAAGTATGCTTTTTTGTCCCGTAGATATTCGGATTTTTGAGGTTTTCTAACCGGTGATAGAATCCGTATGCCTAAACCCTTCTTTTGTGAATTTGAAGCCCTCAGGGTTTAGGGTGTAATTTTCAATTTTTCCGTGTAGTATTTCTTTATGACCCCGTTGCCCCCTCGTGCTTTGTTTGGCTTGCGCGGAAACGGGGGGGGCGGTGTCGACCGAACGAAGCGTTGATCCACCTCTCTTCATTTTGCAGCATGTCGCACAGCGGGGACGACAGCGATAAAGAGGAATTTAGTTATGGGGACGGCGGGGCCGAGGAAATGGCTGGCGGCGAGGTTTCATCTTCCCATTCTGACGAGGAGGACTCGCACCCTGCGACTGGCGAGGCCCAAAGGCTCCTTATAACGAGGGGCACTCAGCTGCTTTCTGAATCCTTGCAGCACTTAGCTCCCAGAGAGCGAATTCCTAAGACCGCCGGTGAAAGGATTCAGACGGCGTCCGCCCCAAAGCCGCAAAGGCGAAGGGGGACAGCCGTGGGGGCACCCAAACCTGCTAGGCTCCGCCCCGCAGAGGGGGAAAATCCAGATCAGCTTGGAGACTGCGGAGTCTTTGGAAGAGGGTGGCAAGCTGAAGGCTATGCATCGCGCCGTCGATGTAGAATGGAGATCTTTGTTGACCGCGGCGCCTGATTTTAACACCGCTATCCGCGCCCGATACCGGCTTTCCGACGACTATCATTTTTGTCCGTGCATGGACAGCCGACAGTATGATTATACTTGTGGGCGCTCTACCAGGGACCAGTTGTATGTTCCTTTCGACAATTTCCTGGCGGGGTTCAGGCCCCCTTTCGATCCTTTTTTGGTGGAGGTGATGTATTTGCTGGAAGCCTTGCCGGCGGACTTTCACCCTAATGCTGTTAGGGCCCTGGCGGCGTTTATTGCGACGTGCCGCCTTAATGGAATTGAGCCCTCCTTGGGCCTGTTTAGGGAGTTCCATGATTTCGTCGGCACCCAAACTCCGGGTCAGGTGAGCGTGAGGGCGCGTGAGGGGAGGCCTCGCCCTTTTTACCCCGCCGACAACAAAATCTACAACTGGAGCCAAAGAGTGATGCGCGTGCAATCCAGGGTCGGATGGCCGTTCCCGCATTTTGGGAGTCGGGCTGCACGGGGACTAGACTCCAAGTGGCTCAAAGGCAGAGTGGTTCCTCTCGCAAGTCCTGAAGAAGTAGAGGCGATTGTGGCCTTGATAAGCTCTGCGGACGGATCCGCACGAGTCCGCATGATCGCGTTCGGATGTTGACGAACGTAAAGCCGGGTAGCGCGAGGATGGCGGGGATCCCGGGCTGTTTGGAGTCGGGGATTTTGCCCGTCGTGAACATTCCCCCGCCATCCGTGGAGTTTAGTGATCCCGACCGGGTCGGCGAGTGCCACTTGGGTAGGAACTTTCCGACGCAATGCGAAGAGTGTGGCGGCGATTGGTCGAGCCGCCAGGGTAAAACCATTTCTTCTCTATTTTTGTTTTTGCTAACCCAAAAATACGCGGCGCCTGTGTGCGGGGTCGGGGCGGCGCTGGGCACAGTCCCCCTACTCCCCCCTTTTTTTTTTTTTTTTTTTTTTGACTTGTACATTTCTGATTGCTTCCTCTTTTTTTTTTTTTTTAGAGATGCCGGCATCCGGTCTTCGCAGGAGCGCTAATGTTGCCGCTGCTAATGCCGCGAGGCAGCTCCAGGTGGTGAGGAGGGGGCGCATCCAGGAGATTCGCAAGCTGGCCTTGATTCCGGAAGCGTTTGATTGTCCTTTTGTTATTGACAGAAACTTTGTTGTTGGTTTGCAATATTAACTTTTGTTTCCGGCTGATGTGGGGCTCGCCACCCTGTTAACTTTGATCCTTTTTTCTTCCGTGCACATTGGGGCCGCTGCATGGCCATTTCGTTTTATGCCTTTGTTCTCTGCTTTGGTATTTTGAGTTGTTTTTGTTTTTGCTAACCCAAAAATACATAAGCCTGTGCGCGGGGTCGGGGCGGCGCTGGGCACAGTCCCCCTACTCCCCCCTTTTTTTTTTTTTTTTTTTTTTTTTTTTTGCAAAAAGGAAGAAAAATATATACACAAGGAACAAAAACTTCCAAAAAACGAGAGGACTACATGTAATATCTCTTGAGGTTGTCGGCGTGCCAAGTATTCTCATATTCACGGCCATTCCTGTCTTTGAGATAATATGTCCCCTTCTTTAGCTCGCGAGAGATCTGAAGGGGTCCCTCCCAATTGCTGTCTAACTTTTTGGGTTTGCGGCCGGCGGCTTCACATTTAATTAATACGAAATCTCCCGCCTTGAAAAAATGGTGGCGTACCTTCTTATCGTGGTGTCGCTTAGCGGCCATCTTGAAGTTAGCCAAACGGGTCGCCGCTTGCGTCTTTTTTCTTCGAGCATGTCGAGCTCAAACTCACGCGATCGTTCGTTGGTGTCCTCGTTGAACCGCGACACTCGATGCTAGGTAGAGACATCTCCATCGGTGTCATCGCCTCCGAACCATAAGTCGGGAGAATGGGGTTTCTCCTGTGGTGGACTTTTTGGCGGTCCGGAGCGACCATAAGATCGCGGGCAGCTCATCTACCCACTTGCCTTTCTTTCCGCATAGAGTGCGTTTTATGCCTCTGAGTACTTGTTTGTTTGCGTTCTCTGCCTGACCATTACTTTGAGGATAGCTGACCGAAGACGTCGCATGAATGACGCCATGCTCTTTACAAAACTCGTCGAATTCCGTTCGAACCGTGGTCCATGGTCGGATATAATGATGCGAGGTACCCCGAAACGAGTCCACACTTGATCCATTAAAAAATAGATGACCGGGTGGTGGCAATCTCTTTGAGGGGCTTCGCCTCGTCCATTTGGTGTAATAATCGGCCGCTACTACTATGTATTCACATCCTCCGCGCCCTTTAGGCATTGGACCGACGAGGTCGATGCCCCACATTTCGAAAGGCCATGAAGCGGTGACGATGCTCGCTCTACGGAGGGTAACCCGGGTATATCTCGCGTACCTTTGACAGGGGTCGCATTCCCTAACGAATATATCCGCATCCCTCGACAAGGTAGGCCGCAGTATCCTCGCGGTGATCGCCCTTTGTGCGAGGGTTCGACAGCCGGATGCCCGCCGCACACTCCTTGATGAAGCTCATGGAGGATACCCTCTACTTGCTCCGGCCTGACACAGCGGAGCAGAGGTTTGGAGAAAGAGCGCCCGTAAAGTATCCCATTTTGTATGACATATCTTCGCTCGGCGAGCCAAGGTTCTCGCCTCTATCTTGTCCGAAGGCAAAACTCCATGCTCAATATAATCTTTGACCTCATCGATCCGGCATAGCGCGAGGAGGGTTGAATATCCATGACCTCGCATCCGTTGATAGAAGGTTCCCCGAGGTATTCCAAAGGGATGTCAGGAGCGAGCGCCGCGTCGGCGTCGGATAACTTGGATAAATAGTCTGCCCTCAAATTCTGAGTGCGCGGTATATAAGAGAGCTCGCAATATCCGAACTGACGACGTAACTTCTGGACCAGGTCGATGTACTGCTGCAGTTTCGAACAATAAATTTTATAACCTCCATTCACTTGATTGACAACCAGTTGTGAGTCGCAAAAGACGTGTATGTTCTCAACTCTCATTGCGAGGGCGAGCTCAAGGCCTGCGATGACTGCCTCATATTCAGCTTGGTTGTTTGACGCCGTGAAATAGAAGCGAAGCGCTTTCTCAATTTCTTCGGACGTTCCCGGCTCGAGCAAGACGATGCCGGCCCCGCAAGCTCCAATTCCACTAGCGCCGTCAACGAACAACTGCCAACAGTGGCTGGGCCTCATCGGGCCGCTAGGAGCCGGTTTGTCGGGCGAGTTGGTCGAAGGGGAAGTGGGTTGCGTTGTCGAGGGATCTCGGAAGCTTGCTTCAAGAATGAACTCGGCCAGGGCCTGTGCCTTGATTGCCCTTCGAGGCTCGTACTTGATGTCGAATTCGGTGAGCTCAATTGCCCATTTCCGGAGACGACCGGCGAGGTCCGGCTTATGTAAAACCCGACGCAATGCGGACTATCCGATAGTACAATGATCGTATGTGATGAAAAATATGCACGGAGCTTTCTAGCCGCTATAACAAGAGAGTAAGCCAATTTCTCTCGCATTAAAATATCGACCTTCCACAGACCGAGAGCCTTCGAAACATAGTAAATAGGCTTTTGAACGGGCTTCTCAGGAGTCCCCTCTTCCTTTACAAGAACTGCGGCGACAGCCCTATCTGAGGCCGCCAAATATAAATAAAGCTGGTCGCCTATGATAGGACTTACTAAAAGAGGCGGGCTGACCAGGTATCGCTTGAGCTCTTCAAAGGCTTCAGTGCATTCTTCAGTCCATTCAAATCCCTTGCTGCTGCCTTTCAAGATTTTATAAAAAGGAAGGCACCTGTCTGCCGATTTCGAAATGAAACGCCCCGTAGCGGTTATCCTTCCATTCAACCTCGAACCTCTTTCACGGTCGTGGGAGGTGCCATGTCCGAATGGCTCGATTTTCTCAGATTGGCTTCGATGCCGCGCACGTGTGACCATGAAGCCTAAGAATTTTCCGCTTTAACCCCAAACGTGCATTTGACTCGGGTTTAGCTTCATGTTGTTTTTTTGTACGTTCGCGAAAGTTTCCCTCAAATCGCTATGAAATCGCATCCGCCGGATTTGATGACCATGTCATCTATGTAAGCTTCCATGTTGCGGCCGATTTGAGTGTGGAAGACCCGGTTGATCATCCTCTCGGAATGTTGAACCCGCATTCTTCGTGCCGAAGGGCATCATTTTGTAATAATACATGCCGCCTCCGGCTACGAAAGCAAGTAAGTTGTCCTTCGTCCCCGGCCATACGGACTCGATGGTATCCAGAATAGGCGTCGACGAAACTGAGGATTTCAAAACCCGCTATCCGATCTACCATTCTGTCTATGCGGGGTAGCTCATAGGGATCCTTGGGGCAGGCCTTGTTCAAGTCGGTGAAATCTACGCACATTCGCCACTTGCCGTTGTGCTTCAAAACCATAACGACGTTGGCTAGCCAAGTAGGATATTGTAGTTCTTCAATGATATCCGCCGCAAGTAGTTTGGCGATCTCAATTTTTACAGCCTCTTCCTTTGCGGTTGAAAATTGACGAGCCCGCTGCTGAATTGGCTTGAAGTGAGGATTCACGTTGAGACGGTGGAGTGCGACCTCAGGGTCAACGCCTCGCATGTCAGTGACCTCCCAAGCAAAGGCCTCTAGGTTCTCTCTCAGTACGTTGATCAGCGCGGACATATCGGCCTTGCTGAGGTGCGCCCCGACTTTGATCTTTTGGTCGGGGTATCTCTCATTGATGATTACCTCGACGAGCTCCCCCTCTCGCTTCAATGCTTGGATCATCTCGTATCCGCAATGTGTCGCATACAATTTCCTTTTGTTGTTTCTTAAGCGGCGGAGGGTCGTTCGTGTCTTGTCCCCGCTCGATATGGGCTTCCAGCGCTCTTTTCTTAGCACTCGCCTCTAACTCGGCCATGGACTCACCTTCCCGGGGGTCGAGTCGTCCGGGGGCACTTGGGACCTCAGCTGTATCGGTTATCACTAGAGCTTCTCCCAACGCATTTATTGAACTCGTGATGGGGTTAGTCCCCGCCGGTGCGACGGGAGGGGTAGCATAAGCTTGTCCCGGCACACCTTGGACTTCGGGCTCCCGTGCCCTTTTCAACCCTGCCTTTGATTTTGCCAAGTGGTCAAGATAAGTCTGTGGTCGGCTAATCGCCTGGCCTATCTTGCCATTTTCTGTATAAAACTTGACCCTCTGATGCGGAATGGAAGACACCATCTGAAATTTGCGCATCGCAGGTATGCCCAGGATCATGTGGTAGCGAGCTGGCAGATCGACCACCAGAAATTCTATTTTTTCGATCCGGAAGGGCTCGAAGTCTCCGATGCGGACCTCCAGGTCAATCATTCCTTTAACTTTTACCTCATGGTTGGTAAAACCCTCTAGCGAGCCCAGGTATGGTTTCAGATTGGCCTCGGTGAAATTCAAACTTTTGAGGCAGTCAAGATAGATGATGTCTCTCGGCGGCACTCGTATCCACCAGACTCGTTAACCCCGCACTTACCGATCCCGATTTTGATTATGAGGGGCATCTCCATTGCTCCCGTAACAAAGCTAAGCTCGCTCTTTGTGAAAGTCAAGGCCTCTTCATCCGGCCGCGAGTTCTAGGCCGCTCTCGTCCAAACTCTTTGATCGAGTTGATCGTTCTTTTATCCGCCCGTTGCTAGGCGGGCTTTCGTGGATGACATTAAGCTCGCGCTCATACCGGGCCGCGACGAGTCTCCGGTTGGCACCGCCCGCCGATTTGAATCGATCTAACTTTCCCTCCCGGGCCATTTTGTCTAGGATCCTTATCGGGAAAAACAATCATCCGTGTTATGGCCGTGATAATTATGAAATTCACAGAATTTGCTTGTGTCCGCTTTTCGAACGGTGTCTTCGCTACGATTGTCGCGGGGCTTCCGGATGTGTTCCGAAATTTCATTCAGGATTGCCGACGGTCGGGCATTCAGCGGAATGTAATCTTTTACGTCGAACTTTTGCGGCCTTTTGAAATCACGGTCGTCCGTTCTTTCGCCGGATTGACGGCCTCCTCCTTTCTTTGGGGATCGGCCTCGAGTACTATTGGACGGGGCCGTGGGATCAGATTGAAGGCCCCGGTTTCTGGCGGGGATGACCTCGACGGTAGTAAACTTCCGGGCCTGCTCCAACATGTCCCTCAAGTTGGTCGGAGCGTGCATCGTTAAGTGTGTCTTAAGTTCGCCGCCCACCAGTCCAGTTAAGAATGCCATCATGACCGTGGGTTCGGGCTCGTCCCGTGTTTGATCGTAAACTTGGACGAATTTCTCGTAATACGACCGGGCGGACTCCCCAGTGTCCTGCTTTATCAAGAACAGATCGGTCGTGGTCTTGCGAGGTCTATGCGCTGTCTTGAATTCTGTCAGGAACTTTGTCCGCATATCCTCCCAAACCGTTAACCGATCCGGGTCGGCAATTTGCGAAGCCATGTAGAGGCTCTATCTTTCATGCAACCCACCATAGCCACGCACCGGGCCGCGCTATGGCGCGTAGCGAGCATCATTTTGCTCTCGAACGAGGCTATCCATTCGTATGGGTCTGACTTACCCTGATAATCTGTTATGTTGACGTTGGAGACTCGGCGTCGAGGGAGGCTCGCTATGAGCGAGTCTGAAAGTGCATCCATAGCAGCGCTAGGTTCCTTATCCTCTTCTCGTTTGTTCTTTTTCATCTCCGAACCATCGGCCTCGCATCTTCAAATCGCCGGTTGGTCTGGGCTCGAGGTGCGCCCTGAGAGTGGGCGTCGTCCTCGTCACTGCTGTGCCTTTCTGTTTCGGCCCGTGCTCTTCTTCTCAGGATAAGGTTCCGGGGATTTTCACTGAGGGGACCCAGCCTCCGTCTGACGTTGCCTCGCGTTCCTTTATCTTCATCCCTCGGTGGTGATGGTAAAGCTCTACGTTTTCCCAGGCGGTCGTGCGCCGATATTCTAGTTTGGCTGTGTTCACCGTGCCGAGAGGAGGATACGCTTTCCCCTCGATGCTCGTGACGCTGAGCTCGCGTTGTTTCCCCCATGTTTGGCCCTTTCCACGGAGGGGCGATGACGTTAGGTCCGGCGTTCATGCCCTCTACGGTTGGGGGAGGATCAATTGCTAGCGCGGGCTGGCCGGCGGAGATTAAGATCTCGTTGGCTGCCTTCATTTTCGCCGCGTATTCACCATAACTCTTCATTCTTGCCAGATCAGCCTCGCTAGGAACCAGCGGGGCGGGGGCCTCTTTGTCTGGGCCCTCGGTGTTAATCTGTCTTCGGGCGAGCTCTGCCTCTAACTGAGTGTTTTTCTTTCTTAACTCTAAGAACTCGCGGTAATCGACGGTTGTACGGGCGGGGTCACTCTCATGAGACCTCGTTGGGGCGATCTGCTTTTCTGCCGGGTTGGGTGTGACGGGGTTAGGCGAAGGGTTAGCCATGATGGGAGGTCTGATGCCAGTCTGGCAACAAGCTTTCCAAGGTAGCAAGTGGGATTATTGCCTCTGACACAAGCCAACTCTAGTACCCTTTTCAAAAGGTAGTTGATGTGACGTGATCCGCTGTCAGATTTTATGTACGCAACATCCGATGAACCTTTTACCCTCCTATAAGCGATCGATCCCAACACAGAGATGCTGCAAGTCGAATTTTATGGCGTTCACACCGTCCCGATCAACATACAAATCGGAAAAACGCTAACCACAGCCGTTTCTTAGCGGTTCATATAAGATTATCCCAATAGTGGTGAATCTTCAAACGCAAGATTGGGATAGTCTACATAAACACATGAGCTATTTTTCAACGGACTCGTGAAGACAAAGATAACCGATTTGATGATGATAAACCGGAATAACAAACCTTCTATACAAGGGAGACGGAGATCGGTACAAGCTGAGCAACTATGGAGTCCACGAAGGTGTTGAATCCTTTGAAGAAAACGTTCCCGGTAACGGAGCCAATTGACGTGATCCGTTTCCGTCAGGTAGTTTGAAAGGAAGACTTGGACGTGGGATATCTGGCCTCTTCGTGGTGCTCCGATCAGTGAGGTTATCGCCGTCGGACGGTGGCGTTTATCGACGTCGGCGATGAGCCCGCGGTGGTAATATGAAATAAATAGGAGAGAGAGAACAGTGCTGATAGAAATAAATGTGCGAAAGTTGTTCTATATATCTCTCCCTTCATTAATGTCACAGTGGGGGTATTTATAGGGAAAGGATAAAGGCGTAAAAGACTACTCGTGCTAGCGGCGCCGATGCCCGACGGATGGCGGTCGGCCTCGCATTCTATCTAAGCTTATGAACTTTCCATTAAGCGATATTCTCATAGGAAGGGCCCGCGCGGTCGCGGGGCGGCCCCCTTATGCTTATGAGGATGGCGGGATGGCCCTCAAGTTGGCGACGTCGCGTGCTTATGCTCAGGGAAAGAGTTTGACTTATGTCCTCAGACGAGTTGACCGGGGATAATGGGACCGTGTCAGGTTCCGTATCATCATTAACTGTGTGATTTTTGATTCCTTGTACAAGGCCATTCTGGCCTCCATTTTGCTTGCCGTTTGCGCCGGCGTGCCTAATTTATCGTTCTGGTCGATATCACATCAGTACTTCAAAGGGAATTACAAACGTTTTTTTTTGTACTTTTTTTCGTACCCATAGAGTACTTTACTGTGTGATTTTTGATTCCTTGTACAAGGTCATTCGGCCTCCGTTTTGCTTGCCGTTTGCGCCGGCGGGCCTTATTTATCGTTCTGGTCGATATCACATCAGTACTTCAAAGAGAATTACAAACGTTTTTTTTTCGTACTCTTTTTTGTACCCATAGAGTACTTAACGGTGTGATTTTTGATTCCTTGTACAAGGCCATTCTGGCCTCCGTTTTGCTTTCCGTTTGCGCCGGCGTGCCTTATTTATAGTTCTGGTCGATAACACATCAGTACTTCAATGAGAATTACAAACGTTTTTTTTTCGTACTTTGTTTTGTACCCATAGAGTACTTAACGGTGTGATTTTTGATTCCTTGTACAAGGCCATTCTGGCCTCCGTTTTGCTTGACATTTGCGCCGGCGTACCTTATTTATCGTTCTGGTCGATACCACATCAGTACTTCAAAGAGAATTGCAAATGTTTTTTTTCGTACTTTTTTTCGTACCCATAGAGTACTTAACTGTGTGATTTTTGATTCCTTGTACAAGGCCATTCGCCGCCGTTTTGCTTGCCGTTTGCGCCGGCGTGCCTTATTTATCGTTCTGGTCGATATCACATCAGTACTTCAAAGAGAATTACAAACGTTTTTTGTCGTACTTTGTTTTGTACCCATAGAGTACTTAACGGTGTGATTTTTGATTCCTTGTACAAGGCCATTCTGACCTCCGTTTTGCTTGCCGTTTGCGCCGGCGTACCTTATTTATCGTTCTGGTCGATACCACATCAGTACTTCAAAGAGAATTACAAACGTTTGCGCCGGCGTACCTTATTTATCGTTCTGGTCGATACCACATCAGTACTTCAAAGAGAATTACAAATGTTTTTTTTCGTACTCTTTTTTGTACCCATAGAGTACTTAACGGTGTGATTTTTGATTCCTTGTACAAGGCCATTATGGCCTCCGTTTTGCTTGCCGTTTGCGCCGGCGTGCTTTATTTATCGTTCTGGTCGATAACACATCAGTACTTCAATGAGAATTACAAACGTTTTTTTTCGTACTTTGTTTTGTACCCATAGAGTACTTAACGGTGTGATTTTTGATTCCTTGTACAAGGCCATTCTGACCCCCGTTTTGCTTGCCGTTTGCGCCGGCGTACCTTATTTATCGTTCTGGTCGATACAACATGAGTAATTCAAAGAGAATTCCAAACGTTTTTTTTCGTACTTTTTTTCGTACCCATAGAGTACTTAACTGTGTGATTTTTGATTCCTTGTACAAGGCCATTCTGGCCTCCGTTTTGCTTGCCGTTTGCGTCGGCGTGCCTTATTTATCGTTCTGGTCAATATCACATCAGTACTTCAAAGAGAATTACAAACGTTTTTTTGTCGTACTTTGTTTTGTACCCATAGAGTACTTAACGGTGTGATTTTTGATTCCTTGTACAAGGCCATTCTGACCTCCGTTTTGCTTGCCGTTTGCGCCGGCGTACCTTATTTATCGTTCTGGTCGATACCACATCAGTACTTCAAAGAGAATTACAAACGTTTTTTTCGTACTTTTTTTCGAACCCATAGAGTACTTAACTGTGTGATTTTTTATTCCTTGAACAAGGCCATTCTGGCCTTCGTTTTGCTTGCCGTTTGCGCCGGCGTGCCTTATTTATCGTTCGGTCGATGTCACATCGCATACTTCAAAGAGAATTACAAACGTTTTTTTTCGTACTTTTTTTCGTACCCATAGAGTACTTAATTGTGTGATTTTTGATTCCTTGTACAAGGCCATTCTGGCCTCCGTTTCGCTTTCCGTTTTCGCCGGCGAGACTTATTTATCGTTCTGGTCGATATCACATCACTACTTCAAAGAGAATTACAAACATTTTTTTCGTACTCTTTTTTGTACCCATAGAGTACTTAACGGTGTGATTTTTGATTCCTTGTACATGGCCATTCTGGCCTCCGTTTTGCTTGCCGTTTGCGCCGGCATGCCTTATTTATCGTTCTGGTCGATATCACATCAATACTTCAAAGAGAATTACAAAAAAAATTTTCGAACTTTTTTTGTACCCATAGAGTACTTAACGGTGTGATTTTTGATTCCTTGTACAAGGCCATTCTGGCCTCCGTTTTGCTTGCCGTTTGCGCCGGCGTGCCTTATTTATCGTTCTGGTCGATATCACATCAGTACTTCAAAGAGAATTACAAACGTTTTTTTTCGTACTCTTTTTTGTACCCATAGAGTACTTAACGGTGTGATTTTTGATTCCTTGTACAAGGCCATTCTGGCCTCCGTTTTGCTTGCCGTTTGCGCCGGCGTGCCTTATTTATCGTTCTGGTCGATAACACATCAGTACTTCAATGAGAATTGCAAACGTTTTTTTTCGTACTTTGTTTTGTACCCATTGAGTACTTAACGGTGTGATTTTTGATTCCTTGTACAAGGCCATTCTGACCTCCGTTTTGCTTGCCGTTTGCGCCGGCGTACCTTATTTATCGTTCTGGTCAATACCACATCAGTACTTCAAAGAGAATTACAAATGTTTTTTTTTTCGTACTTTTTTTGTACCCATAGAGTACTTAACGGTGTGATTTTTTATTCCTTGTACAAGGCCATTCTGGCCTCCGTTTTGCTAGCCGTTTGCGCCGGCGTGCCTTATTTATCGTTTGGTCGATATCACATCAGTACTTCAAAGAGAATTCCAAACGATTTTTTTCGTACTCTTTTTTGTACCCGTAGAGTACTTAACGGTGTGATTTTTGATTCCTTGTACAAGGCCATTCTGGCCTCCGTTTTGCTTGCCGTTTGTGCCGGCGTGCCTTATTTATCGTTCTGGTCGATATCACATCAGTACTTAAAAGATAATTACTAACATTTTTTTTCGTACTCTTTTTTGTACCCATATAGTACTTAACGGTGTGATTTTTGATTCCTGGTACAAGGCCATTCTGGCCTCCGTTTTGCTTGCCGTTTGTGCCGCCGTGCCTTATTTATCGTTCTGGTCGATATCACATCAGTACTTCAAAGAGAATTACAAACATTTTTTTTCGTACTTATTTTTGTACTCATAGAGTACTTAACGGTGTGATTCTGGCCTCCGTTTTGCTTGTTGTTTGCGCTGGCGTTCCTTCTTTATCATTCTGGTCGATATCACATCAGTACTTCAAAGAGAATTACAAACGTTTTTTTTCGTACTCTTTTTTGTACCCATAGAGTACTTAACGGTGTGATTTTTGATTCCTTGTACAAGGCCATTCTGGCCTCCGTTTTGCTTGCCGTTTGCGCGTGCCTTATTTATCGTTCTGGTCGATTTCACATCCGTAATTCAAAGAGAATTACAAACGTTTTTTTTCGTACTTTTTTTCTTACTCATAGAGTACTTAACTGTGTGTTTTTTGATTCCTTGTACAAGGCCATTCTGGCCTCCGTTATGCTTGCCGTTTGCGCCGGCGTGCCTTATTTATCGTTCTGGTCGATATCACATCAATACTTCAAAGAGAATTACAAACACTTTTTTTCGCACTCTTTTTTGTACCCATAGAGTACTTAACGGTGTGATTTTTGATTCCTTGTACAAGGCCATTCTGGCCTCCGTTTTGCTTGCCGTTTGCGCGTGCCTTATTTATTGTTCTGGTCGATATCACATCAGTACTTCAAAGAGAATTACAAACATTTTTTTTCGTACTCTTTTTTGTACCCATAGAGTACTTAACGGTGTGATTTTTGATTCCTTGTACAAGGCCATTCTGGCCTCCGTTTTGCTTGCCGTTTGCGCCGGCGTGCCTTATTTATCGTTTTGGTCGATAACACATCAGTACTTCAATGAGAATTACAAACGTTTTTTTTCGTACTTTGTTTTGTACCCATAGAGTTCTTAACGGTGTGATTTTTGATTCCTTGTACAAGACCATTCGACCTCCGTTTTGCTTGCCGTTTGCGCCGGCGTACCTTATTTATCGTTCTGGTCGATACCACATCAGTACTTCAAAGAGAATAATTACAAACGTTTTTTCATACTTTTTTTTGTACCCATAGAGTACTTAACTGTGTGATTTTTGATTCCTTGTACAAGGCCATTCTGGCCTCCGTTTTGCTTGTCGTTTGCGCCGGCGTGCCTTATTTATCGTTCTGGTCGATATCACATAAGTACTTCAAAGAGAATTACAAACGTTTTTTGCGTACTTTTTTTCGTACCCATAGAGTACTTAACTGTGTGATTCTTGATTCCTTGTACAAGCCCATTCTGGCCTCCGTTTTGATCGCCGTTTGCGCCGGCGTGCCTTATTTATCGTTCTGGTCGATATCACATCATTACTTCAATGAGAATTACAAACGTTTTTTTTCGTACTTTTTTCCGTACCCATAGAGTACTTAACTGTGTGATTTTTGATTCCTTGTACAAGGCCATTCTGTCCTCCGTTTTGCTTGCCGTTTGAGCCGGCGTGCCTGATTTATCGTTCTGGTCGATATCACATCAGTACTTCAAAGATAATTACAAACGTTTTTTTTCGTACTCTTTTTTGTACCCATAGAGTACTTAACGGTGTGATATTTGATTCCTTGTACAAGGGCATTCTGGCCTCCGTTTTGCTTGCCGTTTGCGCCGGCATGCCTTTTTTATCGTTCTGGTCGATAACACAACAGTACTTCAATGAGAATTACAAACGTTTTTTTTCGTACTTTGTTTTGTACCCATAGAGTACTTAACGGTGTGATTTTTGATTCCTTGTACAAGGCCATTCTGACCTCCGTTTTGCTTGCCATTTGCGCCGGCGTACCTTATTTATCATTCTGGTCGATATCACATCAGTACTTCAAAGTGAATTACAAACTTTTTTTTTCGTAACTTTTTTTGTATCCATAGAGTACTTAACGGTGTGAATTTTGATTCCTTGTACAAGGCCATTCTGGCGTCCGTTTTGCTTGCCGTTTGCGCCGGCGTACCTTTATTATCGTTCTGGTCGATATCACGTTAGTACTTCAAAGAGAATTACAAACGTTTTTTCGTACTTTTTTTCGTACCCATAGAGTACTTAACTGTGTGATTCTTGATTCCTTGTACAAGCCCATTCTGGCCTCCGTTTTGCTTGCCATTTGTGCCGCCGTGCCTTATTTATCGTTCTGGTCGATATCACATCAGTACTTCAAAGAGAAATACAAACATTTTTTTTCGTACTTATTTTTGTACCCATAGAGTACTTAACGGTGTGATTCTGGCCTCCGTTTTGCTTGTTGTTTGTGCTGGCGTGCCTTATTTATCATTCTGGTCGATATCACATCAGTACTTCAAAGAGAATTACAAACGTTTTTTTTCGTACTCTATTTTGTACCCATAGAGTACTTAGCGGTGTGATTTTTGATTCCTTGTACAAGGCCATTCTGGCCTCCGTTTTGCTTGCCGTTTGCGCCGGCGTGCCTTATTTATCGTTTTGGTCGATAACACATCAGTACTTCAATGAGAATTACAAATGTTTTTTTTTTCGTACTTTGTTTTGTGCCCATAGAGTACTTAACGGTGTGATTTTTGATTCCTTGTACAAGGCCATTCTGACCTCCGTTTTGCTTGCCGTTTGTGCCGGCGTGCCTTATTTATCGTTCTGGTCGATATCACATCAGTACTTCAAAGAGAATTACAAAGGTTTTTTTCGTACTTTTTTTCGTACCCATAGAGTACTTAACTGTGTGATTTTTGATTCCTTGTACAAGGCCATTCGGCCTCCGTTTTGCTTGCCGTTTGCGCCGGCGTGCCTTATTTATCGTTCGGTCGATATCACATCGCACTTCAAAGAGAATTACAAACGTTTTTTTTGTACTTTTTTTCGTACCCATAGAGTACTTAACGTGTGATTTTTGATTCCTTGTACAAGGACATTCGGCCTCCGTTTTGCTTGCCGTTTGCGCCGGCGTGCCTTATTCATCGTTCTGGTCGATATCACATCAGTACTTCAAAGAGAATTACAAAAGTTTTTTTTCATACTTTTTTTCGTACCCATAGAGTACTTAACTGTGCGATTTTTGATTCCTTGTACAAAGCCATTCTGGCCTCCGTTTTGCTTGCCGTTTGCGTCGGCGTGCCTTAGTTATCGTTCTAGTCGATATCACATCAGTACTTCAAAGAGAATTACAAAAGTTTTTTTTCGTACTTTTTTTCGTACCCATAGAGTACTTAACTGTGCGATTTTCGATTCCTTGTACAAAGCCATTCTGGCCTCCGTTTTGCTTGCCGTTTGCGCCGGCGTGCCTTATTTATCGTTCGGTTGATATCACATCGGTACTTCAAAGAGAATTACAAACGTTTTTTTTCGTACTTTTTTTTCGTACCCATAGAGTACTTAACGTGTGATTTTTGATTCCTTGTACAAGGCCATTCGGCCTCCGTTTTGCTTGCCGTTTGCGCCGGCGTGCCTTATTTATCGTTCGGTCGATATCACATCGGTACTTCAAAGAGAATTACAAACGTTTTTTTCGTACTTTTTTTCGTACTCATAGAGTACTTAACTGTGTGATTTTTGATTCTTTGTACAAGGCCATTCTGGCCTCCGTTTTGCTTTCCGTTTGCGCCGGCGTGCCTTATTTATCGTTCTGGTTGATATCACATCAGTACTTCAAATAGAATTACAAACGTTTTTTTCGTACTCTTTTTTGTACCCATAGAGTACTTAACGGTGTGATTTTTGATTCCTTGTACAAGGCCATTCTGGCCTCCGTTTTGGTTTCCGTTTGCACCGGCGTGCCTTATTTATCGTTCTGGTCGATAACACATCAGTACTTCAATGAGAATTACAAACGTTTTTTTTCGTACTTTGTTTTGTACCCATAAAGTACTTAACGGTGTGATTTTTGATTCCTTGTACAAGGACATTCTGGCCTCCGTTTTGCTTGCCGTTTGCGCCGGCGTACCTTATTTATCGTTCTGGTCGATACCACATCAGTACTTCAAAGAGAATTACAAACGTTTTTTTTCGTATTTTTTTCGAACCCATATAGTACTTAACTGTGTCATTTTTGATTCCTTGTACAAGGCCATTCTGGCCTCCGTTTTGCTTCCGTTTGCGCCGGCGTGCCTTATTTATCGTTTTGGTCGATATCACATCAGTACTTCAAAGAGAATTACAAAAGTTTTTTTTCGTACTTTTTTTCGTACCCATAGAGTACTTAACTGTGTGATTTTTGTTTCCTTGTACAAGGCCATTCGGCCTCCGTTTTGCTTGCCGTTTGCGCCGGCGTGCCTTATTTATCGTTCTGGTCGATATCACATCAGTACTTCAAAGAAAATTAAACGCTTTTTTTCGTACTCTTTTTTGTACCCATAGAGTACTTAACGGTGTGATTTTTGATTCCTTGTACAAGGCCATTCTGGCCTCCGTTTTGCTTTCCGTTTGCGCCGGCGTGCCTTATTTATCGTTCTGGTCGATAACACATCAGTACGTCAATGAGAATTACAAATGTTTTTTTCGTAATTTGTTTTGTACCCATAAAGTACTTAACGGTGTGATTTTTGATTCCTTGTACAAGGCCATTCTGACCTCCGTTTTGCTTGCCGTTTGCGCCGGCGTACCTTATTTATCGTTCTGGTCGATACCACATCAGTACTTCAAAGAGAATTACAAACGTTTTTTCGTAATTTTTTCGTACCCATAGAGTACTTAACTGTGTGATTTTTGATTCCTTGTACAAGGCCATTCTGGCCTCCGTTTTTCTTGCCGTTTGCGCCGGCGTACCTTATTTATCGTTCTGGTCGATACCACATCAGTATTTCAAAGAGAATTACAAACGTTTTTTTCGTACTTTTTTTTCGAACCCATAGAGTACTTAACTGTGTCATTTTTAATTCCTTGTACAAGGCCATTCTGGCCTCCGTTTTGCTTCCGTTTGCGCCGGCGTGCCTTATTTATCGTTCGGTCGATATCACATCGTACTTCAAAGAGAATTACAAAAGTTTTTTTTCGTACTTTTTTTCGTACCCATAGAGTACTTAAGCGTGTGATTTTTGATTCCTTGTACAACGCCATTTCGGCCTCCGTTTTGCTTGACGTTTGCGCCGGCGTGCCATATTTATCGTTCGGTCGATATCACATCAGTACTTCAAAGAAAATTACAAACGCTTTTTTTCGTACTTTTTTTCGTACCCATAGAGTACTTAACTGTGTGATTTTTGATTCCTTGTACAAGGCCATTCTAGCCTCGGTTTTGCTTGCCGTTTGCGCCGGCATGCCCTATTTATCGTTCTGGTCGATAACACATCAGTACTTCAAAGAGAATTACAAACGCTTTTTTTCGTACTTTTTTTTCGTACCCATAGAGTACTTAACTGTGTGATTTTTGATTCCTTGTACAAGGACATTCTGGCCTCCGTTTTGCTTGCCGTTTGCGCCGGCGTGCCTTATTTATCGTTCGGTCGATATCACATCGTACTTCAAAGAGAATTACAAACGTTTTTTTCGTACTTTTTTTCTTACTCATAGAGTACTTAATCGTGTGATTTTTGATTCTTTCTACAAGGCAATTCTGGCCTCCGTTTTGCTTGCCGTTTGCGCCGGCGTGCCTTATTTATCGTTCTGGTCGATATCACATCAGTACTTCAAAGAGAATTACAAACGTTTTTTTCGTACTTTTTTTCTTACTCATAGAGTACTTAACTGTGTGATTTTTGATTCTTTGTACAAGGCAATTCTGGCCTCCGTTTTGCTTGCCGTTTGCGCCGGCTTGCCTTATTTATCGTTCTGGTGGATATCACATCAGTACTTCAAAGAGAATTACAAACGTTTTTTTTCGTACTCTTTTTTGTACCCATAGAGTACTTAACAGTGTGATTTTTGATTCATTGTACAAGGCCATTCTGGCCTCCGTTTTGCTATCCGTTTGTGCCGGCGTGCCTTATTTATCGTTCTGGTCGATAACACATCAGTACTTCAATGAGAATTACAAACGTTTTTTTTCGTACTTTGTTTTGTACCCATAAAGTACTTAACGGTGTGATTTTTGATTCCTTGTACAAGGCCATTCTGACCTCCGTTTTGCTTGCCGTTTGCGCCGGCGTCCCTTATTTATCGTTCTGGTCGATACCACATCAGTACTTCAAAGAGAATTACAAACGTTTTTTTTCGTACTTTTTTCGTACCCATAGAGTACTTAACTGTGTGATTTTTGATTCCTCGTACAAGGCCATTCGGCCACCGTTTTGCTTGCCGTTTGCGCCGGCGTGCCTTATTTATCGTTCGGTCGATATCACATCGGTACTTCAAAGAGAATTACAAACGTTTTTTACGTACTTTTTTTCGCACCCATAGAGTACTTAACTGTGTGATTTTTGATTCCTTGTACAAGGACATTCTGGCCTCCGTTTTGCTTGCCGTTTGCGCCGGCGTACCTTATTTATCGTTCTGGTCGATACCACATCAGTACTTCAAAGAGAATTACAAACGTTTTTTTCCGTACTTTTTTTCGAACCCATAGAGTACTTAACTGTGTCATTTTTTATTCCTTGTACAAGGCCATTCTGGCCTCCGTTTTGCTTCCGTTTGCGCCGGCGTGCCTTATTTATCGTTCTGGTCGATATCATATCAGTACTTCAAAGAGAATTACAAAAGTTTTTTTTCGTACTTTTTTTCGAACCCATAGAGTACTTAACTGTGTCATTTTTTATTCCTTGTACAAGGCCATTCTGGCCTCCGTTTTGCTTCCGTTTGCGCCGGCATGCCTTATTTATCGTTCGGTCGATATCACATCAGTACTTCAAAGAGAATTACAAAAGTTTTTTTCGTACTTTTTTTCGTGCCCATAGAGTACTTAACTGTGTGATTTTTTATTCCTTGTACAAGGCCATTCTGGCCTCCGTTTTGCTTGCCGTTTGTGCCGGCGTGCCATATTTATCGTTCTGGTCGATATCACATCAGTACTTCAAAGAAAATTACAAACGCTTTTTTTCGTACTTTTTTTTCGTACCCATAGAGTACTTAACTGTGTGATTTTTGATTCCTTGTACAAGGCCATTCTAGCCTCGGTTTTGCTTGCCGTTTGCGCCGGCGTGCCTTATTTATCGTTCTGGTCGATATCACATCAGTACTTCAAAGAGAATTACAAACACTTTTTTTCGTACTTTTTTTCTTACTCATAGAGTACTTAACTGTGTGATTTTTGATTCTTTGTACAAGGCCATTCTGGCCTCCGTTTGGCTTGCCGTTAGCGCCGGCGTGCCTTATTTATCGTTCTGGTCGATATCACATCAGTAATTCAAAGAGAATTACAAACGTTTTTTTTCGTACTCTTTTTTGTACCCATAGAGTACTTAACGGTGTGATTTTTGATTCCTTGTACAAGGCCATTCTGGCCTCCGTTTTGCTTGCCGTTTGCGCCGGCGTGCCTTATTTATCGTTCTGGTCGATAACACATCAGTACTTCAATGAGAATTACAAACGGTTTTTTTCATACTTTGTTTTGTACCCATAGAGTACTTAACGGTGTGATTTTTTATTCCTTGTACAAGGCCATTCTGACCTCCGTTTTGCTTGCCGTTTGCACCGGCGTGCTTTATTTATCGTTCTGGTCGATATCACATCAGTACTTCAAAGAGAATTACAAACGTTTTTTTCGTACTTTTTTTCTTACTCATAGAGTACTTAACTGTGTGATTTTTGATTCTTTGTACAAGGTCATTCTGGCCTCCGTTTTGCTTTCCGTTTGCGCCGGCGTGCCTTATTTATCGTTCGGTCGATACCACATCGGTACTTCAAAGAGAATTACAAACGTTTTTTTTCGTACTTTTTTTCATACCCATAGAGTACTTAAGCGTGTGATTTTTGATTCCTTGTACAAGGCCATTCGGCCTCCGTTTTGCTTGCCGTTTGCGCCGGCGTGCCTTATTTATCGTTCTGGTCGATAACACATCAGTACTTCAATGTGAATTACAACCGTTTTTTCGTACTTTGTTTCGTATCCATAGAGTACTTAACTGTGTGATTTTTGATTCCTTGTACAAGGCCATTCTGACCACCGTTTTGCTTGCCGTTTGTGCCGGCGTGCGTTATTTATCGTTTCGTACTTCAAAGAGAATTACAAACGTTTTTTTCGTACTTTTTTTCGTACCCATAGAGTACTTAGCGTGTGATTTTTGATTCCTTGAACAAGACCATTCTGGCCTCCGTTTTGCTTGCCGTTTGCACCGGCGTGCCTTATTTTTCGTTCTGGTCGATATCACATCAGTACTTCAAAGAGATTTACAAACGTTTTTATCGTACTTTTTTTCGTACCCATAGAGTACTTAACTGTTTGATTTTTGATTCCTTGTACAAGGACATTCTGGCCTCCGTTTTGCTTGCCGTTTGCGCCGGCGTACCTTATTTATCGTTCTGGTCGATACCACATCGTACTTCAAAGAGAATTACAAACGTTTTTTTCGTACTTTTTTTGTACCCATAGAGTACTTAACGGTGTGATTTTTGATTCCTTGTACAAGGCCATTCGGCCTCCGTTTTGCTTGCCGTTTGCGCCGGCATGCCTTATTTATCGTTCTGGTCGATAACACATCAGTACTTCAATGAGAATTACAAACGTTTTTTTTCGTACTTTGTTTTGTACC
Organism: Gentiana straminea; assembly: GCA_036785695.1. Taxonomy (NCBI): domain Eukaryota; kingdom Viridiplantae; phylum Streptophyta; class Magnoliopsida; order Gentianales; family Gentianaceae; genus Gentiana; species Gentiana straminea. The sequence continues at coordinate 381,581 of JAVUPR010000084.1, forward strand.
CATAGAATACTTAACTGTGAGATTTTTGATTCCTTGTACAAGGCCATTCTGACCTCCGTTTTGCTTGCCGTTTGCGCCGGCGTGCCTTATTTATCGTTCTGGTCGATACCACATCAGTACTTCAAAGAGAATTACAAACGTTTTTTTCGTACTTTTTTTCTTACTCATAGAGTTCTTAACTGTGTGATTTTTGATTCTTTGTACAAGGTCATTATGGCCTCCGTTTTGCTTGCCGTTTGCGCAGGCGTGCCTTATTTATCGTTCTGGTCGATATCACATCAGTACTTCAAAGAGAATTACAAACGTTTATTTCGTACTCTTTTTTGTACCCATATAGTACTTGACGGTGTGACTTTTGATTCTTTGTACAAGGCCATTCTGGCCTCCGTTTTGCTTGCCGTTTGCACCGGCGTGCCTTATTTATCATTCTGGTCGATATCACATCACTACTACAAAGAGAATTACAAACTTTTTTATTCGTACTTTTTTTCTTACTCATAGAGTACTTAACTGTGTGGTTTTTGATTCTTTGTACAAGGCCATTCTGGCATCCGTTTTGCTTGCCGTTTGCGCCTGCGTGCCTTATTTATCGTTCTGGTCGATATCACATCAGTACTTCAAAGAGAATTACAAACGTTTTTTTTCGTACTCTTTTTTGTACCCATAGAGTACTTAACGGTATGATTTTTGATTCCTTGTACAAGGCCATTTTGGCCTCCGTTTTGCTTGCCGTTTACGCCGGCGTGCCTTATTTATCGTTCTGGTCGATAACACATCAGTATTTCAAGGAGAATTACAAACGTTTTTTTTCGTACTTTGTTTTGTACCCATAGAGTACTTAACTGTGTGATTTTTGATTCCTTGTACAAGGCCATTCTGGCCCCCGTTTTGCTTGCCGTTTGAGCCGGGGTGCCTTATTTATCGTTCGGTCGATACCACATCGTACTTCAATGAGAATTACAAATGTTTTTTTTTACGTACTTTTTTTCGTACCCATAGAGTACTTAGCGTGTGATTTTTGATTCCTTGTACAAGGACATTCGGCCTCCGTTTTGCTTGCCGTTTGCGCCGGCGTACCTTATTTATCGTTCTGGTCGATACCACATCAGTACTTCAAAGAGAATTACAAACGTTTTTTTTCGTACTTTTTTTCGAACCCATAGAGTACTTAACTGTGTGATTTTTTATTCCTTGTACAAGGCAATTCTGGCCTCCGTTTTGCTTGCCGTTTGCGCCGGCGTGCCTTATTTATCGTTCTTGTCGATATCACATCATTACTTCAAAGAGAATTACAAAAGTTTTTTTTCGTACTTTTTTTCGTACCCATAGAGTACTTAACTGTGTGATTTTTGATTCCTTGTACAAGGCCATTCTGGCCTCCGTTTTGCTTGTCGTTTGCGCCGGCGTGCCTTATTTATCGTTCTGGTCGATATCACATCAGTACTTCAAAGAGAATTACAAACGCTTTTTTTCGTACATTTTTTTCGTACCCATAGAGTATTTAACTGTTTGATTTTTTATTCCTTGTACAAGGCCATTCTGGCCTCCGTTTTGCTTGCCGTTTGCGCCGGCGTGCCTTAATTATCATTCTGGTCGATATCACATCAGTACTTCAAAGAGAATTACGAACGTTTTTTTCGTACTTTTTTTCTTACTCATAGAGTACTTAACTGTGTGATTTTTGATTCTTTGTACAAGGCCATTCTGGCCCCCGTTTTACTTGCCGTTTGCGCCGGCGTGCCTTATTTATTGTTCTGGTCGATATCACATCAGTACTTCAAAGAGAATTACAAACGTTTTTTTTCATACTCTTTTTTGTACCCATAGAGTACTTAACGGTGTGATTTTTGATTCCTTGTACAAGGCCATTCTGGCCTCCGTTTTGCTTGCCGTTTGCGCCGGCGTGCCTTATTTATCGTTCTGGTCGATAACACATCAGTACTTCAATGAGAATTACAAACGTTTTTTTTCGTATTTGTTTTGTACCCATAGAGTACTTAAAGGTGTGATTTTTGATTCCTTGTACAAGGCCATTCTGACCTACGTTTTGTTTGCCGTTTGCGCCGGCATCCTTATTTATCGTTCTGGTCGATACCACATCAGTACTTCAAAGAAAATTACAAACGTTTTTTTTCGTACTTTTTTTCGTACCTATAGAGTACTTAACTGTGTGATTTTTGATTCCTTGTACAAGGCCATTCTGGCCTCCGTTTTGCTTGCCATTTGCGCCGGCGTGCCTTATATATCGTTCTGGTCGATAGCACATCAGTACTTCAAAGAGAATTACAAACGTTTTTTACGTACTTTGTTTTGTACCCATAGAGTACTTAACTGTGTGATTTTTGATTCCTTGTACAAGGACATTCTCGCCTCCGTTTTGCTTGCCGTTTGTACCGGCGTACCTTATTTATCGTTCTGGTCGATACCACATCAGTACTTCAAAGAGAATTACAAACGTTTTTTTTCGTACTTTTTTTCGAACCCATAGAGTACTTAACTGTGTGATTTTTTATTCCTTGTACAAGGCCATTCGGCCTCCGTTTTGCTTGCCGTTTGCGCCGGCGTGCCTTATTTATCGTTCGGTCGATATCACATCAGTACTTCAAAGAGAATTACAAAAGTTTTTTTTCGTACTTTTTTTCGTACCCATAGAGTACTTAACTGTGTGATTTTTGATTCCTTGTACAAGGCCATTTTGGCCTCCGTTTTGCTTGCCGTTTGCGCCGGCGTGCCTTATTTATCGTTCTGGTCTATATCACATCAATACTTCAAAGAGAATTACAAACAGTTTTTTTTCGTACTTTTTTTTCGTACCCATAGAGTACTTAACTATGTGATTTTTGATTTCTTGTACAAGACCATTCTAGCCTCCCTTTTGCTTGCCGTTTGCGCCGGCGTGCCTTATTTATCGTTCTGGTCGATATCACATCAGTACTTCAAAGAGAATTACCAACGCTTTTTTTCGTACTTTTTTTCTTACCCATAGAGTACTTTCGTGTGATTTTTGATTCTTTGTACAAGGCCATTCTGGCCTCCGTTTTGCTTGCCGTTTGTGCCGGCGTGCCTTATTTATCGTTCTGGTCGATATCACATCAGTACTTCAAAGAGAATTGAAAACGTTTTTTTTCGTACCTTTTTTTGTACCCATAGAGTACTTAACGGTGTGATTTTTGATTCCTTGTACAAGGCCATTCTGGCCTCCTTTTTGCTTGCCGTTTGCGCCGGCGTGCCTTATTTATCGTTCTGGTCGATCACACATCGTACTTCAAAGAGAATTACAAACGTTTTTTTTCGTACTTTGTTTTGTACCCATAGAGTACTTAATCGTGTGATTTTTGATTCCTTGTACAAGGCCATTCGGCCTCCGTTTTGCTTGCCGTTTGCGCCGGCGTGCCTTATTTATCGTTCGGTCGATATCACATCGTACTTCAAAGAGAATTACAAACGTTTTTTTCGTACTTTTTTTCGTACCCATAGAGTACTTAAGCGTGTGATTTTTGATTCCTTGTACAAGGCCATTCGGCCTCCGTTTTGCTTGCCGTTTGCGCCGGCGTGCCTTATTTATCGTTCGGTCGATATCACATCGTACTTCAAAGAGAATTACAAACGTTTTTTTTTACGTACTTTGTTTTGTACCCATAGAGTACTTAAGCGTGTGATTTTGGATTCCTTGTACAAGGACATTCTCGCCTCCGTTTTGCTTGCCGTTTGTGCCGGCGTACCTTATTTATCGTTCGGTCGATATCACATCGTACTTCAAAGAGAATTACAAACGTTTTTTTTCGTACTTTTTTTTCGTACCCATAGAGTACTTAAGCGTGTGATTTTTGATTCCTTGTACAAGGCCATTCGGCCTCCGTTTTGCTTGCCGTTTGCGCCGGCGTGCCTTATTTATCGTTCTGGTCGATATCACATCAGGACTTCAAAGAGAATTACAAACGTTTTTTCGTACTTTTTTTCTTACTCATAGAGTACTTAACTGTGTGATTTTTGATTCTTTATACAAGGCCATTATGGCCTCCGTTTTGCTTGCCGTTTGCGCCGGCATGCCTTTTTTATCGTTCTGGTCGATATCACATCAGTACTTCAAAGAGAATTACAAACGTTTTTTTCGTACTTTTTTTCTTACTCATAGAGTACTTAACTGTGTGATTTTTGATTCCTTGTACAAGGCCATTCTGGCCTCCGTTTTGCTTGCCGTTTGCGCCGGCGTGCCTTATTTATCGTTCTGGTCGATATCACATCAGTACTTCAAAGAGAATTACAAACGTTTTTTTCGTACTTTTTTCGTACCCATAAAGTACTTAACGGTGTGATTTTTGATTCCTTGTACAAGGCCATTCTGGCCTCCGTTTTGCTTGCCGTTTGCGCCGGCGTGCCTTATTTATCGTTCTAGTCGATACCACATCAGTACTTCAAAGAGAATTACAAACGTTTTTTTTCGTACTTTTTTTCGTACCCATAGAGTACTTAACTGTGTGATTTTTGATTCCTTGTACAAGGCCATTCTGGCCTCCGTTTTGCTTGCCGTTTGCGCCGGCGTGCCTTATTTATCGTTCTAGTCGATACCACATCAGTACTTCAAAGAGAATTACAAACGTTTTTTTCGTACTTTTTTCGTACCCATAGAGTACTTAACTGTGTGATTTTTGATTCCTTGTACAAGGCCATTCTGGCCTCCGTTTTGCTTGCCGTTTGCGCCGGCGTGCCTTATTTATCGTTCGGTCGATAACACATCAGTACTTCAATGAGAATTACAAACTTTTTTTTCGTACTTTGTTTCGTATCCATAGAGTACTTAATCGTGTGATTTTTGATTCCTTGTACAAGGCCATTCGACCTCCGTTTTGCTTGCCGTTTGCGCCGGCGTGCCTTATTTATCGTTTCGTCACATCGCATACTTCAAAGAGAATTACAAACGTTTTTTTCGTACTTTTTTTCGTACCCATAGTACTTAAGCGTGTGATTTTTGATTCCTTGAACAAGGCCATTCGGCCTCCGTTTTGCTTGCCGTTTGCGCCGGCGTGCCTTATTTATCGTTCGGTCGATATCACATCGGTACTTCAAAGAGAATTACAAACGTTTTTTTCGTACTTTTTTTCGTACCAATAGAGTACTTAACTGTGCGATTTTTGATTCCTTGTACAAGGACATTCTGGCCTCCGTTTTGCTTGCCGTTTGCGCCGGCGTGCCTTATTTATCGTTCTGGTCGATATCACATCAGTACTTCAAAGAGAATTACAAACGTTTTTTTTCGTACTTTTTTTCGAACCCATAGAGTACTTAACTGTGTGATTTTTTATTCCTTGTACAAAGCCATTCTGGCCTCCGTTTTGCTTGCCGTTTGCGCCGGCGTGCCTTATTTATCGTTCTGGTCGATATCACATCAGTACTTCAAAGAGAATTACAAACGTTTTTTTCGTACTTTTTTTCGTACCCATAGAGTACTTAAGCGTGTGATTTTTGATTCCTTGTACAAGGCCATTCGGCCTCCGTTTTGCTTGCCGTTTGCGCCGGCGTGCCTTATTTATCGTTCGGTCGATATCACATCGGTACTTCAAAGAGAATTACAAACGTTTTTTTTCGTACTTTTTTTCTTACCCATAGAGTACTTAAGCGTGTGATTTTTGATTCTTTGTACAAGGCCATTCGGCCTCCGTTTTGCTTGCCGTTTGCGCCGGCGTGCCTTATTTATCGTTCGGTCGATATCACATCGGTACTTCAAAGAGAATTACAAACGTTTTTTTTCGTACTTTTTTTCGTACCCATAGAGTACTTAACTGTGTGATTTTTGATTCTTTGTACAAGGCCATTTTGGCCTCCGTTTTGCTTGCCGTTTGCGCCGGCGTGCCTTATTTATCGTTCGGTCGATATAACATCGGTACTTCAAAGAGAATTACAAACATTTTTTTTCGTACTATTTTTTGTACCCATAGAGTACTTAACGGTGTGATTTTTGATTCCTTGTACAAGGCCATTCTGGCCTCCGTTTTGCTTGCCGTTTGCGCCGGCGTGCCTTATTTATCGTTCTGGTCGATAACACATCAGTACTTCAATGAGAATTACAAACGTTTTTTTTCGTACTTTGTTTTGTACCCATGGAGTACTTAACTGTGTGATTTTTGATTCCTTGTACAAGGCCATTCTGACCTCCGTTTTGCTTGCCGTTTGCGCCGGCGTGCCTTATTTATCGTTCTGGTCGATATCACATCAGTACTTCAAAGAGAATTACAAACGTTTTTTACGTACTTTGTTTTGTACCCATAGAGTACTTAACTGTGTGATTTTTGATTCCTTGTACAAGGACATTCTCGCCTCCGTTTTGCTTGCCGTTTGCGCCGGCGTACCTTATTTATCGTTCTGGTCGATACCACATCAGTACTTCAAAGAGAATTACAAACGTTTTTTTTCGTACTTTTTTTCGAACCCATAGAGTACTTAAGCGTGTGATTTTTGATTCCTTGTACAAGGCCATTCGGCCTCCGTTTTGCTTGCCGTTTGCGCCGGCGTGCCTTATTTATCGTTCGGTCGATATCACATCGGTACTTCAAAGAGAATTACAAACGTTTTTTTCGTACTTTTTTTCGTACCATAGAGTACTTAGCGTGTGATTTTTGATTCCTTGTACAAGGCCATTATGGCCTCCGTTTTGCTTGCCGTTTGCGCCGGCGTGCCTTATTTATCGTTCGGTCGATATCACATCGGTACTTCAAAGAGAATTACAAACGTTTTTTTCGTACTTTTTTTGTACCCATAGAGTACTTAACGTGTGATTTTTGATTCCTTGTACAAGGCCATTCGGCCTCCGTTTTGCTTGCCGTTTGCGCCGGCGTGCCTTATTTATCGTTCGGTCGATATCACATCGGTACTTCAAAGAGAATTACAAACGTTTTTTTCGTACTTTTTTTCGTACCCATAGAGTACTTAACTCGTGTGATTTTTGATTCCTTGTACAAGGCCATTCTGGCCTCCGTTTTGCTTGCCGTTTGCGCCGGCGTGCCTTATTTATCGTTCTAGTCGATACCACATCAGTACTTCAAAGAGAATTACAAACGTTTTTTTTCGTACTTTTTTTCGAACCCATAGAGTACTTAATCGTGTGATTTTTGATTCCTTGTACAAGGCCATTCTGGCCTCCGTTTTGCTTGCCGTTTGCGCCGGCGTGCCTTATTTATCGTTCTGGTCGATAACACATCAGTACTTCAATGAGAATTACAAACTTTTTTTTTCGTACTTTGTTTCGTATCCATAGAGTACTTAACTGTGTGATTTTTGATTCCTTGTACAAGGCCATTCTGACCACCGTTTTGCTTGCCGTTTGCGCCGGCGTGCCTTATTTATCGTTTCGTACTTTTTTTCGTACCCATACAGTACTTAACTGTGTGATTTTTGATTCCTTGAACAAGGCCATTCTGGCCTCCGTTTTGCTTGCCGTTTGCGCCGGCGTGCCTTATTTATCGTTCTGGTCGATATCACATCAGTACTTCAAAGAGAATTACAAACGTTTTTTTCGTACTTTTTTTCGTACCAATAGAGTACTTAACTGTGCGATTTTTGATTCCTTGTACAAGGACATTCTGGCCTCCGTTTTGCTTGCCGTTTGCGCCGGCGTACCTTATTTATCGTTCTGGTCGATACCACATCGTACTTCAAAGAGAATTACAAACGTTTTTTTTCGTACTTTTTTTCGAACCCATAGAGTACTTAAGCGTGTGATTTTTTATTCCTTGTACAAGGCCATTCGGCCTCCGTTTTGCTTGCCGTTTGCGCCGGCGTGCCTTATTTATCGTTCGGTCGATATCACATCGTACTTCAAAGAGAATTACAAACGTTTTTTTTCGTACTTTTTTTCGTACCCATAGAGTACTTAAGCGTGTGATTTTTGATTCCTTGTACAAGGCCATTCGGCCTCCGTTTTGCTTGCCGTTTGCGCCGGCGTGCCTTATTTATCGTTCGGTCGATATCACATCGTACTTCAAAGAGAATTACAAACGTACTTTTTTTTTCGTACTATGTGATTTTTTTCTTTACTCATAGAGTACTTAACCGTGTGATTTTTGATTCTTTGTACAAGGCCATTATGGCCTCCGTTTTGCTTGCCGTTTGCGCCGGCGTGCCTTATTTATCGTTCTGGTCGATATCACATCAGTACTTCAAAGAGAATTACAAACGTTTTTTTCGTACTTTTTTTCGTACCCATAGAGTATTTAACGGTGTGATTTTTGATTCCTTGTACAAGGCCATTCTGGCCTCCGTTTTGCTTGCCGTTTGCGCCGGCGTGCCTTATTTATCGTTCGGTCGATATCACATCGGTACTTCAAAGAGAATTACAAACGTTTTTTTCGTACTTTTTTTGTACCCATAGAGTACTTAACGGTGTGATTTTTGATTCCTTGTACAAGGCCATTCGGCCTCCGTTTTGCTTGCCGTTTGCGCCGGCGTGCCTTATTTATCGTTCTGGTCGATATCACATCAGTACTTCAAAGAGAATTACAAACGTTTTTTTTCGTACTTTTTTCGTACCCATAGAGTACTTAATTGTGTGATTTTTGATTCCTTGTACAAGGCCATTCTGGCCTCCGTTTTGCTTGCCGTTTGCGCCGGCGTGCCTTATTTATCGTTCTGGTCGATATCACATCAGTACTTCAAAGAGAATTACAAACGTTTTTTTTCGTACTTTTTTTCGTACCCATAGAGTACTTAATTGTGTGATTTTTGATTCCTTGTACAAGGCCATTTCGGCCTCCGTTTTGCTTGCCGTTTGCGCCGGCGTGCCTTATTTATCGTTCGGTCGATATCACATCGGTACTTCAAAGAGAATTACAAACGTTTTTTTTCGTACTTTTTTTTCGTACCCATAGAGTACTTAGCGTGTGATTTTTGATTCCTTGTACAAGGCCATTCGGCCTCCGTTTTGCTTGCCGTTTGCGCCGGCGTGCCTTATTTATCGTTCGGTCGATATCACATCGGTACTTCAAAGAGAATTACAAACGTTTTTTTTTCGTACTTTTTTTCGTACCCATAGAGTACTTAACCGTGTGATTTTTGATTCCTTGTACAAGGCCATTCGGCCTCCGTTTTGCTTGCCGTTTGCGCCGGCGTGCCTTATTTATCGTTTCGGTCGATATCACATCGGTACTTCAAAGAGAATTACAAACGTTTTTTTTCGTACTTTTTTTCGTACCCATAGAGTACTTAACGGTGTGATTTTTGATTCCTTGTACAAGGCCATTCGGCCTCCGTTTTGCTTGCCGTTTGCGCCGGCGTGCCTTATTTATCGTTCGGTCGATATCACATCGGTACTTCAAAGAGAATTACAAACGTTTTTTTTCGTACTTTTTTTTGTACCCATAGAGTACTTAAGCGTGTGATTTTTGATTCCTTGTACAAGGCCATTCGCCTCCGTTTTGCTTGCCGTTTGCGCCGGCGTGCCTTATTTATCGTTCGGTCGATATCACATCGGTACTTCAAAGAGAATTACAAACGTTTTTTTCGTACTTTTTTTCGTACCCATAGAGTACTTAACGGTGTGATTTTTGATTCCTTGTACAAGGCCATTCGGCCTCCGTTTTGCTTGCCGTTTGCGCCGGCGTGCCTTATTTATCGTTCGGTCGATACACATCGTACTTCAATGAGAATTACAAACGTTTTTTTTCGTACTTTTTTTGTACCCATAGAGTACTTAACGGTGTGATTTTTGATTCCTTGTACAAGGCCATTCTGACCTCCGTTTTGCTTGCCGTTTGCGCCGGCGTACCTTGTTTATCGTTCTGGTCGATACCACATCAGTACTTCAAAGAGAATTACAAACGTTTTTTTTCGTACTTTTTTTCGTACCCATAGAGTACTTAAGCGTGTGATTTTTGATTCCTTGTACAAGGCCATTCGGCCTCCGTTTTGCTTGCCGTTTGCGCCGGCGTGCCTTATTTATCGTTCGGTCGATATCACATCGTACTTCAAAGAGAATTACAAACGTTTTTTTCGTACTTTTTTTCGTACCCATAGAGTACCGTGTGATTTTTGATTCCTTGTACAAGGCCATTCGGCCTCCGTTTTGCTTGCCGTTTGCGCCGGCGTGCCTTATTTATCGTTCGGTCGATACCACATCGTACTTCAAAGAGAATTACAAACGTTTTTTTTTTCGTACTTTTTTTCGAACCCATAGAGTACTTAACTCGTGTGATTTTTTATTCCTTGTACAAGGCCATTACGGCCTCCGTTTTGCTTGCCGTTTGCGCCGGCGTGCCTTATTTATCGTTCGGTCGATATCACATCGTACTTCAAAGAGAATTACAAAAGTTTTTTTTCGTACTTTTTTTCGTACCCATAGAGTACTTAAGCGTGTGATTTTTGATTCCTTGTACAAGGCCATTTTGGCCTCCGTTTTGCTTGCCGTTTGCGCCGGCGTGCCTTATTTATCGTTCGGTCGATATCACATCTGTACTTCAAAGAGAATTACAAACGTTTTTTTTCGTACTTTTTTTCGTACCCATAGAGTACTTAACTGTGTGATTTTTGATTCCTTGTACAAGGCCATTCTAGCCTCCCTTTTGCTTGCCGTTTGCGCCGGCGTGCCTTATTTATCGTTCTGGTCGATATCACATCAGTACTTCAAAGAGAATTACAAACGCTTTTTTTCGTACTTTTTTTCTTACTAATAGAGTACTTTACTGTGTGATTTTTGATTCTTTGTACAAGGCCATTCTGGCCTCCGTTTTGCTTGCCGTTTGCGCCGGCGTGCCTTATTTATCGTTCTGGTCGATATCACATCAGTACTTCAAAGAGAATTGAAAACGTTTTTTTCGTACCTTTTTTTGTACCCATAGAGTACTTAACGGTGTGATTTTTGATTCCTTGTACAAGGCCATTCTGGCCTCCGTTTTGCTTGCCGTTTGCGCCGGCGTGCCTTATTTATCGTTCTGGTCGATATCACATCAGTACTTCAAAGAGAATTACAAACGTTTTTTTCGTACTTTTTTCGTACCCATAGAGTACTTAACTCGTGTGATTTTTGATTCCTTGTACAAGGCCATTCGGCCTCCGTTTTGCTTGCCGTTTGCGCCGGCGTACCTTATTTATCGTTCTGGTCGATACCACATCGGTACTTCAAAGAGAATTACAAACGTTTTTTTCGTACTTTTTTTCGTGCCCATTGAGTACTTAAGTGTGTGATTTTTGATTCCTTGTACAAGGCCATTTGGCCTCCGTTTTGCTTGCCGTTTGCGCCGGCGTGCCTTATTTATCGTTCGGTCGATAACACATCGTACTTCAATGAGAATTACAAACTTTTTTTCGTACTTTGTTTCGTATCCATAGAGTACTTAACTGTGTGATTTTTGATTCCTTGTACAAGGCCATTTTGACCACCGTTTTGCTTGCCGTTTGCGCCGGCGTGCCTTATTTATCGTTTCGTACTTTTTTTCGTACCCATACGTAGTACTTAGCGTGTGATTTTTGATTCCTTGAACAAGGCCATTCGGCCTCCGTTTTGCTTGCCGTTTGCGCCGGCGTGCCTTATTTATCGTTCGGTCGATATCACATCAGTACTTCAAAGAGAATTACAAACGTTTTTTTCGTACTTTTTTTCGTACCAATAGAGTACTTAACTGTGCGATTTTTGATTCCTTGTACAAGGACATTCTGGCCTCCGTTTTGCTTGCCGTTTGCGCCGGCGTACCTTATTTATCGTTCTGGTCGATACCACATCAGTACTTCAAAGAGAATTACAATCGTTTTTTTCGTACTTTTTTTCGAACCCATAGAGTACTTAACTGTGTGATTTTTTATTCCTTGTACAAGGCCATTTTGGGCCCCTGTTTTGCTTGCCGTTTGCGCCGGCGTACCTTTTTATCGTTCTGGCCGATATCACATCGTACTTCAAAGAGAATTACAAACGTTTTTTTTTCGTACTTTTTTTCGTACCCATAGAGTGCTTAAGCGTGTGATTTTTGATTCCTTGTACAAGGCCATTCGGCCTCCGTTTTGCTTGCCGTTTGCGCCGGCGTTCCTTATTTATCGTTCGGTCGATATCACATCGGTACTTCAAAGAGAATTACAAACGTTTTTTTTCGTACTTTTTTTTCGTACCCATAGAGTACTTAGCGTGTGATTTTTGATTCCTTGTACAAGGCCATTCGGCCTCCGTTTCGCTTGCCGTTTGCGCCGGCGTGCCTTATTTATCGTTCGGTCGATATCACATCGTACTTCAAAGAGAATTACAAACGTTTTTTTCGTACTTTTTTTCTTACTCATAGAGTACTTAAGCGTGTGATTTTTTATTCTTTATACAAGGCCATTCGGCCTCCGTTTTGCTTGCCGTTTGCGCCGGCGTGCCTTATTTATCGTTCGGTCGATATCACATCGGTACTTCAAAGAGAATTACAAACGTTTTTTTCGTACTTTTTTCTTACTCATAGAGTACTTAAGCGTGTGATTTTTGATTCCTTGTACAAGGCCATTCGGCCTCCGTTTTGCTTGCCGTTTGCGCCGGCGTGCCTTATTTATCGTTCGGTCGATACACATCGTACTTCAAAGAGAATTACAAACGTTTTTTTCATACTTTGTTTTGTACCCATAGAGTACTTAACGTGTGATTTTTGATTCCTTGTACAAGGCCATTCGACCTCCGTTTTGCTTGCCGTTTGCGCCGGCGTGCCTTATTTATCGTTCGGTCGATATCACATCGTACTTCAAAGAGAATTACAAACGTTTTTTCGTACTTTTTTTCGTACCCATAGAGTACTTAAGCGTGTGATTTTTGATTCCTTGTACAAGGCCATTCGGCCTCCGTTTTGCTTGCCGTTTGCGCCGGCGTGCCTTATTTATCGTTCGGTCGATATCACATCGGTACTTCAAAGAGAATTACAAACGTTTTTTTTCGTACTTTTTTTCGAACCCATAGAGTACTTAAGCGTGTGTGATTTTTGATTCCTTGTACAAGGCCATTCGGCCTCCGTTTTGCTTGCCGTTTGCGCCGGCGTGCCTTATTTATCGTTCTGGTCGATATCACATCAGTACTTCAAAGAGAATTACAAACGTTTTTTTCGTACTTTTTTTTCGTACCCATAGAGTACTTAAGTGTGTGATTTTTGATTCCTTGTACAAGGCCATTCTGGCCTCCGTTTTGCTTGCCGTTTGCGCCGGCGTGCCTTATTTATCGTTCTGGTCGATATCACATCGGTACTTCAAAGAGAATTACAAACGTTTTTTTTCGTACTTTTTTTGTACCCATAGAGTACTTAAGCTGTGTGATTTTTGATTCCTTGTACAAGGCCATTTCGGCCTCCGTTTTGCTTGCCGTTTGCGCCGGCGTGCCTTATTTATCGTTCGGTCGATATCACATCGGTACTTCAAAGAGAATTACAAACGTTTTTTTTTTCGTACTTTTTTTCTTACTCATAGAGTACTTAAGCGTGTGATTTTTGATTCTTTGTACAAGGCCATTCGGCCTCCGTTTTGCTTGCCGTTTGCGCCGGCGTGCCTTATTTATCGTTCGGTCGATATCACATCGGTACTTCAAAGAGAATTACAAACGTTTTTTTTCGTACTTTTTTTTGTACCCATAGAGTACTTAACGGTGTGATTTTTGATTCCTTGTACAAGGCCATTTCGGCCTCCGTTTTGCTTGCCGTTTGCGCCGGCGTGCCTTATTTATCGTTCGGTCGATAACACATCGTACTTCAAAGAGAATTACAAACGTTTTTTTTCGTACTTTTTTTGTACCCATAGAGTACTTAAGCGTGTGATTTTTGATTCCTTGTACAAGGCCATTCGACCTCCGTTTTGCTTGCCGTTTGCGCCGGCGTGCCTTATTTATCGTTCGGTCGATATCACATCGGTACTTCAAAGAGAATTACAAACGTTTTTTTCGTACTTTTTTTCGTACCCATAGAGTACTTAAGCGTGTGATTTTTGATTCCTTGTACAAGGCCATTCGGCCTCCGTTTTGCTTGCCGTTTGCGCCGGCGTGCCTTATTTATCGTTCGGTCGATATCACATCGTACTTCAAAGAGAATTACAAACGTTTTTTTTCGTACTTTTTTTCGTACCCATAGAGTACTTAAGCGTGTGATTTTTGATTCCTTGTACAAGGCCATTCGGCCTCCGTTTTGCTTGCCGTTTGCGCCGGCGTGCCTTATTTATCGTTCGGTCGATATCACATCGTACTTCAAAGAGAATTACAAACGTTTTTTTTCGTACTTTTTTTGTACCCATAGAGTACTTAACGTGTGATTTTTGATTCCTTGTACAAGGCCATTCGGCCTCCGTTTTGCTTGCCGTTTGCGCCGGCGTGCCTTATTTATCGTTCGGTCGATATCACATCGGTACTTCAAAGAGAATTACAAACGTTTTTTTTCGTACTTTTTTTCTTACTCATAGAGTACTTAGCGTGTGATTTTTGATTCCTTGTACAAGGCCATTCGGCCTCCGTTTTGCTTGCCGTTTGCGCCGGCGTGCCTTATTTATCGTTCGGTCGATATCACATCGGTACTTCAAAGAGAATTACAAACGTTTTTTTTCGTACTTTTTTCGTACCCATAGAGTACTTAAGCGTGTGATTTTTGATTCCTTGTACAAGGCCATTCGGCCTCCGTTTTGCTTGCCGTTTGCGCCGGCGTGCCTTATTTATCGTTCGGTCGATATCACATCGTACTTCAAAGAGAATTACAAACGTTTTTTTTCGTACTTTTTTTCGTACCCATAGAGTACTTAGCGTGTGTGATTTTTGATTCCTTGTACAAGGCCATTCGGCCTCCGTTTTGCTTGCCGTTTGCGCCGGCGTGCCTTATTTATCGTTCGGTCGATATCACATCGTACTTCAAAGAGAATTACAAACGTTTTTTTTTTTTCGTACTTTTTTTCGTACCCATAGAGTACTTAAGCGTGTGATTTTTGATTCCTTGTACAAGGCCATTCGGCCTCCGTTTTGCTTGCCGTTTGCGCCGGCGTGCCTTATTTATCGTTACGGTCGATATCACATCGGTACTTCAAAGAGAATTACAAACGTTTTTTTTCGTACTTTTTTTCGTACCCATAGAGTACTTAAGCGTGTGATTTTTGATTCCTTGTACAAGGCCATTCGGCCTCCGTTTTGCTTGCCGTTTGCGCCGGCGTGCCTTATTTATCGTTCGGTCGATATCACATCGGTACTTCAAAGAGAATTACAAACGTTTTTTTTCGTACTTTTTTTCGTACCCATAGAGTACTTAAGCGTGTGATTTTTGATTCCTTGTACAAGGCCATTCGGCCTCCGTTTTGCTTGCCGTTTGCGCCGGCGTGCCTTATTTATCGTTCGGTCGATATCACATCGTACTTCAAAGAGAATTACAAACGTTTTTTTTCGTACTTTTTTTGTACCCATAGAGTACTTAACGTGTGATTTTTGATTCCTTGTACAAGGCCATTCGGCCTCCGTTTTGCTTGCCGTTTGCGCCGGCGTGCCTTATTTATCGTTCGGTCGATATCACATCGTACTTCAAAGAGAATTACAAACGTTTTTTTTCGTACTTTTTTTCGTACCCATAGAGTACTTAACGTGTGATTTTTGATTCCTTGTACAAGGCCATTCGGCCTCCGTTTTGCTTGCCGTTTGCGCCGGCGTGCCTTATTTATCGTTCGGTCGATATCACATCGGTACTTCAAAGAGAATTACAAACGTTTTTTTCGTACTTTTTTTCGTACCCATAGAGTACTTAACGTGTGATTTTTGATTCCTTGTACAAGGCCATTCGGCCTCCGTTTTGCTTGCCGTTTGCGCCGGCGTGCCTTATTTATCGTTCGGTCGATATCACATCGGTACTTCAAAGAGAATTACAAACGTTTTTTTTCGTACTTTTTTTCGTACCCATAGAGTACTTAACTGTGTGATTTTTGATTCCTTGTACAAGGCCATTCTGGCCTCCGTTTTGCTTGCCGTTTGCGCCGGCGTGCCTTATTTATCGTTCTGGTCGATATCACATCAGTACTTCAAAGAGAATTACAAACGTTTTTTTTTCGTACTTTTTTTTCGTACCCATAGAGTACTTAATTGTGTGATTTTTGATTCCTTGTACAAGGCCATTCTGGCCTCCGTTTTGCTTGCCGTTTGCGCCGGCGTGCCTTATTTATCGTTCTGGTCGATATCACATTAGTACTTCAAAGAGAATTACAAACGTTTTTTTTTCGTACTTTTTTTCGTACCCATAGAGTACTTAAGCGTGTGATTTTTGATTCCTTGTACAAGGCCATTCGGCCTCCGTTTTGCTTGCCGTTTGCGCCGGCGTGCCTTATTTATCGTTCGGTCGATATCACATCGGTACTTCAAAGAGAATTACAAACGTTTTTTTTCGTACTTTTTTTTCTTACCATAGAGTACTTAAGCGTGTGATTTTTGATTCTTGTACAAGGCCATTCGGCCTCCGTTTTGCTTGCCGTTTGCGCCGGCGTGCCTTATTTATCGTTCGGTCGATATCACATCAATACTTCAAAGAGAATTACAAACGTTTTTTTTCGTACTTTTTTTGTACCCATAGAGTACTTAACGCGTGTGATTTTTGATTCCTTGTACAAGGCCATTCGCCTCCGTTTTGCTTGCCGTTTGCGCCGGCGTGCCTTATTTATCGTTCGGTCGATATCACATCGGTACTTCAAAGAGAATTACAAACGTTTTTTTTTCGTACTTTTTTTGTACCCATAGAGTACTTAAGCGTGTGATTTTTGATTCCTTGTACAAGGCCATTCGGCCTCCGTTTTGCTTGCCGTTTGCGCCGGCGTGCCTTATTTATCGTTCGGTCGATATCACATCGGTACTTCAAAGAGAATTACAAACGTTTTTTTCGTACTTTTTTTGTACCCATAGAGTACTTAACGGTGTGATTTTTGATTCCTTGTACAAGGCCATTCTGGCCTCCGTTTTGCTTGCCGTTTGCGCCGGCGTGCCTTATTTATCGTTCTGGTCGATAACACATCAGTACTTCAATGAGAATTACAAACGTTTTTTTCGTACTTTGTTTTGTACCCATAGAGTACTTAACGGTGTGATTTTTGATTCCTTGTACAAGGCCATTCTGACCTCCGTTTTGCTTGCCGTTTGCGCCGGCGTACCTTATTTATCGTTCTGGTCGATATCACATCAGTACTTCAAAGAGAATTACAAACGTTTTTTTTCGTACTTTTTTTCGTACCCATAGAGTACTTAACTGTGTGATTTTTGATTCCTTGTACAAGGCCATTTCGGCCTCCGTTTTTTGCCGTTTGCCGTTTGCGCCGGCGTGCCTTATTTATCGTTCGGTCGATATCACATCGGTATTTCAAAGAGAATTACAAACATTTTTTTTCGTACTTTTTTTCGTACCCATAGAGTACTTAAGCGTGTGATTTTTGATTCCTTGTACAAGGCCATTCGGCCTCCGTTTTGCTTGCCGTTTGCGCCGGCGTGCCTTATTTATCGTTCGGTCGATATCACATCGTACTTCAAAGAGAATTACAAACGTTTTTTTTCGTACTTTTTTTCGTACCCATAGAGTACTTAAGCGTGTGATTTTTGATTCCTTGTACAAGGCCATTTTGGCCTCCGTTTTGCTTGCCGTTTGCGCCGGCGTGCCTTATTTATCGTTCGGTCTATATCACATCGGTACTTCAAAGAGAATTACAAACGTTTTTTTTCGTACTTTTTTTTCGTACCCATAGAGTACTTAAGCGTGTGATTTTTGATTCCTTGTACAAGGCCATTCTAGCCTCCGTTTTGCTTGCCGTTTGCGCCGGCGTGCCTTATTTATCGTTCGGTCGATATCACATCGGTACTTCAAAGAGAATTACAAACGCTTTTTTTCGTACTTTTTTTCTTACTCATAGAGTACTTAAGCGTGTGATTTTTGATTCTTTGTACAAGGCCATTCGCCTCCGTTTTGCTTGCCGTTTGCGCCGGCGTGCCTTATTTATCGTTATGGTCGATATCACATCGTACTTCAAAGAGAATTACAAACGTTTTTTTCGTACTTTTTTTGTACCCATAGAGTACTTAACGGTGTGATTTTTGATTCCTTGTACAAGGCCATTCGGCCTCCGTTTTGCTTGCCGTTTGCGCCGGCGTGCCTTATTTATCGTTCGGTCGATATCACATCGTACTTCAAAGAGAATTACAAACGTTTTTTTCGTACTTTTTTCGTACCCATAGAGTACTTAAGCGTGTGATTTTTGATTCCTTGTACAAGGCCATTCGGCCTCCGTTTTGCTTGCCGTTTGCGCCGGCGTACCTTATTTATCGTTCGGTCGATACCACATCGGTACTTCAAAGAGAATTACAAACGTTTTTTTTTCGTACTTTTTTTCGTACCCATAGAGTACTTAAGCGTGTGATTTTTGATTCCTTGTACAAGGCCATTCTGGCCTCCGTTTTGCTTGCCGTTTGCGCCGGCGTGCCTTATTTATCGTTTTGGTCGATAACACATCAGTACTTCAATGAGAATAACAAACTTTTTTTCGTACTTTGTTTCGTATCCATAGAGTACTTAACTGTGTGATTTTTGATTCCTTGTACAAGGCCATTCTGACCACCGTTTTGCTTGCCGTTTGCGCCGGCGTGCCTTATTTATCGTTTCGTACTTTTTTTCGTACCCATACAGTACTTAACTGTGTGATTTTTGATTCCTTGAACAAGGCCATTCTGGCCTCCGTTTTGCTTGCCGTTTGCGCCGGCGTGCCTTATTTATCGTTCTGGTCGATATCACATCGGTACTTCAAAGAGAATTACAAACGTTTTTTTCGTACTTTTTTTCGTACCAATAGAGTACTTAACTGTGCGATTTTTGATTCCTTGTACAAGGACATTCTGGCCTCCGTTTTGCTTGCCGTTTGCGCCGGCGTACCTTATTTATCGTTCTGGTCGATACCACATCAGTACTTCAAAGAGAATTACAAACGTTTTTTTTTCGTACTTTTTTTCGAACCCATAGAGTACTTAACTGTGTGATTTTTTATTCCTTGTACAAGGCCATTCTGGCCTCCGTTTTGCTTGCCGTTTGCGCCGGCGTACCTTATTTATCGTTCTGGCCGATACCACATCAGTACTTCAAAGAGAATTACAAACGTTTTTTTCGTACTTTTTTTCGTACCCATAAAGTGCTTAACTCGTGTGATTTTTGATTCCTTGTACAAGGCCATTCGGCCTCCGTTTTGCTTGCCGTTTGCGCCGGCGTTCCATATTTATCGTTCGGTCGATATCACATCGGTACTTCAAAGAGAATTACAAACGTTTTTTTTCGTACTTTTTTTTTCGTACCCTAGAGTACTTAAGCGTGTGATTTTTGATTCCTTGTACAAGGCCATTCGGCCTCCGTTTCGCTTGCCGTTTGCGCCGGCGTGCCTTATTTATCGTTCGGTCGATATCACATCAGTACTTCAAAGAGAATTACAAACGTTTTTTTCGTACTTTTTTTCTTACTCATAGAGTACTTAACTGTGTGATTTTTTATTCTTTATACAAGGCCATTATGGCCTCCGTTTTGCTTGCCGTTTGCGCCGGCGTGCCTTATTTATCGTTCTGGTCGATATCACATCAGTACTTCAAAGAGAATTACAAACGTTTTTTTCGTACTTTTTTTCTTACTCATAGAGTACTTAAGCGTGTGATTTTTGATTCCTTGTACAAGGCCATTCTGGCCTCCGTTTTGCTTGCCGTTTGCGCCGGCGTGCCTTATTTATCGTTCTGGTCGATAACACATCAGTACTTCAATGAGAATTACAAACGTTTTTTTTTCATACTTTGTTTTGTACCCATAGAGTACTTAACTGTGTGATTTTTGATTCCTTGTACAAGGCCATTCTGACCTCCGTTTTGCTTTCCGTTTACGCCGGCGTGCCTTATTTATCGTTCTGGTCGATATCACATATGTACTTCAAAGAGAATTACAAACGTTTTTTCGTACTTTTTTTCGTACCCATAGAGTACTTAAGCGTGTGATTTTTGATTCCTTGTACAAGGCCATTCGGCCTCCGTTTTGCTTGCCGTTTGCGCCGGCGTACCTTATTTATCGTTCGGTCGATACCACATCGGTACTTCAAAGAGAATTACAAAGCTTTTTTTTTCGTAACTTTTTTTCGAACCCATAGAGTACTTAAGCGTGTGATTTTTTTTCCTTGTACAAGGCCATTCGGCCTCCGTTTTGCTTGCCGTTTGCGCCGGCGTGCCTTATTTAACGTTCGGTCGATATCACATCGTACTTCAAAGAGAATTACAAACGTTTTTTTCGTACTTTTTTTCGTACCCATAGAGTACTTAAGTGTGTGATTTTTGATTCCTTGTACAAGGCCATTCTGGCCTCCGTTTTGCTTTCCGTTTGCGCCGGCGTGCCTTATTTATCGTTCGGTCGATATCACATCGGTACTTCAAAGAGAATTACAAACGTTTTTTTTCGTACTTTTTTTTTGTACCCATAGAGTACTTAAGCGTGTGATTTTTGATTCCTTGTACAAGGCCATTCGGCCTCCGTTTTGCTTGCCGTTTGCGCCGGCGTGCCTTATTTATCGTTCGGTCGATATCACATCGTACTTCAAAGAGAATTACAAACTTTTTTTTTCGTACTTTTTTTCTTACTCATAGAGTACTTAACTGTGTGATTTTTGATTCTTTGTACAAGGCCATTCTGGCCTCCGTTTTGCTTGCCGTTTGCGCCGGCGTGCCCTATTTATCGTTCTGGTCGATATCACATCAATACTTCAAAGAGAATTACAAATGTTTTTTTTCGTACTCTTTTTTGTACCCATAGAGTACTGAACGGTGTGATTTTTGATTCCTTGTACAAGGCCATTCCGGCCTCCGTTTTGCTTGCCGTTTGCGCCGGCGTGCCTTATTTATCGTTCTGGTCGATAACACATCAGTACTTCAATGAGAATTACAAACGTTTTTTTTCGTACTTTGTTTTGTACCCATAGAGTACTTAACTGTGTGATTTTTGATTCCTTGTACAAGGCCATTCGACCTCCGTTTTGCTTGCCGTTTGCGCCGGCGTGCCTTATTTATCGTTCGGTCGATATCACATCGGTACTTCAAAGGAATTACAAACGTTTTTTTCGTACTTTTTTTCGTACCCATAGAGTACTTAACAGTGTGATTTTTGATTCCTTGTACAAAGCCATTCTGGCCTCCGTTTTGCTTGCCGTTTGCGCCGGCGAGCCTTATTACAAACATTTTTTTTCGTACTTTTTTTCTTCCTCATAGAGTACTTAACTGTGTGATTTTTGATTCTTTGTACAAGGACATTCTGGCCTCCGTTTTGCTTGCCGTTTGCGCCGGCGTGCCTTATTTATCGTTCTGGTCGATATCACATCAATACTTCAAAGAAAATTACAAACGTTTTTTTCCGTACTCTTTTTTGTACCCATAGAGTACTTAACGGTGTGATATTGATTCCTTGTACAAGGCCATTCTGGCCTCCGTTTTGCTTGCCGTTTGCGCCGGCGTGCCTTATTTATCGTTCTGGTCGATATCACATCGGTACTTCAAAGAGAATTACAAACGTTTTTTTTCGTACTTTTTTTCTTACTCATAGAGTACTTAAGCGTGTGATTTTTGATTCTTTGTACAAGGACATTCGGCCTCCGTTTTGCTTGCCGTTTGCGCCGGCATGCCTTATTTATCGTTCGGTCGATATCACATCAGTACTTCAAAGAGAATTACAAACGTTTTTTTTGTACTATTTATCGTACACATAGAGTACTTAACTGTGTGATTTTTGATTCCTTGTACAAGGCCATTCTGGCCTCCGTTTTGCTTGCCGTTTGCGCCGGCGTACCTTATTTATCGTTCTGGTCGATACCACATCAGTACTTCAAAGAGAATTACAAATGTTTTTTTTCATACTTTTTTTCGAACCCATAGAGTACTTAACTGTGTGATTTTTTACTCCTTGTACAAGGCCATTCTGGCCTCCGTTTTGCTTGCCGTTTGCGCCGGCGTGCCTTATTTAACGTTCTGGTCGATATCACATCAGTACTCCAAAGAGAATTACAAACGTTTTTTTTCGTACTTTTTTTCGTACCCATAGAGTACTTAATTGTGTGATTTTTGATTCCTTGTACAAGGCAATTCTGGCCTCCGTTTTGCTTTCCGTTTGCGCCGGCGTGCCTTATTTATCGTTCTGGTCGATATCACATCGGTACTTCAAAGAGAATAACAAACGTTTTTTTCGTACTTTTTTTTCGTACCCATAGAGTACTTAACTGTGTCATTTTTGATTCCTTGTACAAGGCCATTCGGCCTCCGTTTTGCTTGCCGTTTGCGCCGGCGTGCCTTATTTATCGTTCGGTCGATATCACATCGGTACTTCAAAGAGAATTACAAACGTTTTTTTTCGTACTTTTTTTCTTACTCAAAGAGTACTTAAGCGTGTGATTTTTGATTCTTTGTACAAGGCCATTCGGCCTCCGTTTTGCTTGCCGTTTGCGCCGGCGTGCCTTATTTATCGTTCTAGTCGATATCACATCAGTACTTCAAAGAGAATTACAAACGTTTCTTTTCGTACTCTTTTTTGTACCCATAGAGTACTTAACGGTGTGATTTTTGATTCCTTGTACAAGGCCATTCTGGCCTCCGTTTTGCTTGCCGTTTGCGCCGGCGTGCCTTATTTATCGTTCTGGTCGATAACACATCAGTATTTCAATGAGAATTACAAACTTTTTTTTTCGTACTTTGTTTTGTACCCATAGAGTACTTAACTGTGTGATTTTTGATTCCTTGTACAAGGCCATTCTGACCTCCGTTTTGCTTGCCGTTTGCGCCGGCGTGCCTTATTTATCATTCGGTCGATATCACATCGGTACTTCAAAGAGAATTACAAACTTTTTTTCGTACTTTTTTTCTTACTCATAGAGCTTAAGCGTGTGATTTTTGATTTTTTGTACAAGGCCATTCTGGCCTCCGTTTTGCTTGCCGTTTGCGCCGGCGTGCCTTATTTATCGTTCTGGTCGATATCACATCAATACTTCAAAGAGAATTACAAACGTTTTTTTTTGTACTCTTTTTTGTACCCATAGAGTACTTAACGGTGTGATTTTTGATTCCTTGTACAAGACCATTCTGGCTTCCGTTTTGCTTGCCGTTTGCGCCGGCGTGCCTTATTTATCGTTCTGGTCGATAACACATCAGTACTTCAATGAGAATTACAAACGTTTTTTTTCGTACTTTGTTTTGTACCCATAGAGTACTTAAACTGTGTGATTTTTGATTCCTTGTACAAGGCCATTCGACCTCCGTTTTGCTTGCCGTTTGCGCCGGCGTGCCTTATTTATCGTTCGGTCGATATCACATCGGTACTTCAAAGAGAATTACAAACGTTTTTTTCGTACTTTTTTTCGTACCCATAGAGTACTTAACAGTGTGATTTTTGATTCCATGTACAAAGCCATTCTGGCCTCCGTTTTGCTTGCCGTTTGCGCCGGCGAGCCTTATTACAAACGTTTTTTTCGTACTTTTTTCTTACTCATAGAGTACTTAACTGTGTGATTTTTGATTCTTTGTACAAGGACATTCTGGCCTCCGTTTTGCTTGCCGTTTGCGCCGGCGTGCCTTATTTATCGTTCTGGTCGATATCACATCAATACTTCAAAGAGAATTACAAACGTTTTTTTTGTACTCTTTTTTGTACCCATAGAGTACTTAACTGTGTGATTTTTGATTCCTTGTACAAGGCCATTCGGCCTCCGTTTTGCTTGCCGTTTGCACCGGCGTGCCTTATTTATCGTTCGGTCGATATCACATCGTACTTCAAAGAGAATTACAAACGTTTTTTTTTCGTACTTTTTTTCTTACTCATAGAGTACTTAAGCGTGTGATTTTTGATTCTTTGTACAAGGACATTCGGCCTCCGTTTTGCTTGCCGTTTTCGCCGGCATGCCTTATTTATCGTTCTGGTCGATATCACATCAGTACTTCAAAGAGAATTACAAACGTTTTTTTGTACTATTTTTCGTACACATAGAGTACTTAACTGTGTGATTTTTGATTCCTTGTACAATACCATTCTGGTTTCCGTTTTGCTTGCCGTTTGCGCCGGCGTGCCTTATTTATCGTTCTGGTCGATAACACATCCGTACTTCAATGAGAATTACAAACGTTTTTTTTCGTACTTTGTTTTGTACCCATAGAGTACTTAACTGTGTGATCTTTGATTCCTTGTACAAGGCCATTCTGACCTCCGTTTTGCTTGCCGTTTGCGCCGGCGTGACTTATTTATCGTTCTGGTCGATATCACATCAGTACTTCAAAGAGAATTACAAACGTTTTTTTCGTACTTTTTTTCGTACCCATAGAGTACTTAACGGTGTGATTTTTGTTTCCTTGTACAAAGCCATTCGGCCTCCGTTTTGCTTGCCGTTTGCGCCGGCGTGCCTTATTTATCGTTCGGTCGATATCACATCGGTACTTCAAAGAGAATTACAAACTTTTTTTTTTCGTACTTTTTTCTTACTCATAGAGTACTTAAGCGTGTGATTTTTGATTCTTTGTACAAGGCCATTCGGCCTCCGTTTTGCTTGCCGTTTGCGCCGGCGTGCCTTATTTATCGTTCGGTCGATATCACATCGGTACTTCAAAGAGAATTACAAACGTTTTTTTCGTACTCTTTTTTGTACCCATAGAGTACTTAACGGTGTGATTTTTGATTCCTTGTACAAGGCCATTCTGGCCTCCGTTTTGCTTGCCGTTTGCGCCGGCGTGCCTTATTTATCGTTCTGGTCGATATCACATCAGTACTTCAAAGAGAATTACAAACATTTTTTTTCGTACTTTTTTTCTTACTCATAGAGTACTTAACTGTGTGATTTTTGATTCTTTGTACAAGGACATTCTGGCCTCCGTTTTGCTTGCCGTTTGCGCCGGCGTGCCTTATTTATCGTTCTGGTCGATATCACATCAGTACTTCAAAGAGAATTACAAACGTTTTTTTCGTACTCTTTTTTGTACCCATAGAGTACTTAACGGTGTGATTTTTGATTCCTTGTACAAGGCCATTCTGGCTTCCGTTTTGCTTGCCGTTTGCGCCGGCGTGCCTTATTTATCGTTCTGGTCGATAACACATCAGTACTTCAATGAGAATTACAAACGTTTTTTTTCATACTTTGTTTTGTACCCATGATAACGGAAAAATTCACTGTTATTTTTATAACTTTTCAACCCGTTTCTGATATCATTTCGAGTATTTTTATATCAGTTCGAGTCATTAATTCCTAAGTTTCATAAAAATATATAAGTCGTGACTATTTTATAAAATATCATGTTTTTATAAGTTTTTATTAGTTTTTGCACCGGTTTAGTAACCGGAGTGTCGTGTCGGATTTACGTTTGGTATTTTGGTGGTTTATTGCAGGATTATAAGTAGACCAAAATCCTACGTAACGACATGTTTTGAGCCCTAAAAGAGGTGTTAAGAGGGTTATAAGAAGGTGCCACAAGTTTACGAGTTCAACGGAGCAAATTTTCCTAAGTACTTAATCGTTACATATTTTCGACGGAGATTTGACCCAGCTTACAGGCATTTTCAGGGGATGACTTCTTCATGAAAGTTGTAGATCTTCAAGTAATCTTTCCAACGCATTTTGAATCACGTCAATCGGACTTCTACAACTCAAATGGTGGTCAAGTGGCTAATCAATTCGTATTAGTGGAAATCCCGAAAACGACACGACATACGAATGGCTCATCAAAACGACATTTTCGAAGAAGAGTCCTTCATGAAAGTTGTAGAGTTTTCCGAGAGATTTCTAATGACGTTTAAATCATGATTTTTGGAGGTCTACAACTCATGATATAGATTTTAGAAGTTTAATATATAATTATATAATTATATATATACACATAACCGCCGCACATGCATTCGGTTAGAATATATATATATCTATATATTTATCTATACGTATATCTATATATTTGTAGTTATCTTTTTCGTTTTGTTTTCTTTCGTTTGTTATTTTCGTTGTTATTTTCGTTAATATGAGTAGTTAAACTCAACATAGCCGAATTATGTGAAAACGGGTGAAATTAACCCTTGGGAGACAAGATGGAGTTGTGTTGTGCTTAATTTAACGTTTTTATGATAAAATCATGTTTTAAACTTGTTTTGATCATTTTAATAACTTTGAATAAAATTGACAACTTTGTTCACGGTTACATCGAGCTTATAAATGTATTTTGCGGTGAGATGTGAGATATGGATATCACTAATCATAGTCCTGATTGTTAGATTGACAATCTAAGTGACAGATCTGGACTATGCCTAAGTGAAATTCTTATTTTTACGAGATGTGCGAAACATGTTTTAAAATCACTAAACCATAGTCTTAATCGTTAGATTGGCAACCTAAGTGATACGTTAAAATTATGTTTTTGTGAGGTTTATCAACGGTTTTTTTTATTCTGGTCAACCATGTTAGGCGAGTTAGCTCTCTAAAGGGAGGGTTAATAAACCTAGTGTGGGGGTTAAGTGAGAGCTGTTCAAATCTTAACGCAAGAATAAAGAGTTGACTCCCGTGAATATCATATGAAATGAATCAGATAAAACACACTCCTTATCAAGTTTTTCCTGTGGGGAGATAACCTGTTGGATCATGGCTCGGCTATGCTTTTTAATCACCTAGTTAATCTCGTTAGTTAAAATTTATTTTTCGCATTAGTATAAAAACTCCACCTAAAACTTTGATCGCCTAGACTAAGTTCGACGTTCATTT
This sequence comes from Gentiana straminea, assembly GCA_036785695.1. NCBI lineage: Eukaryota > Viridiplantae > Streptophyta > Magnoliopsida > Gentianales > Gentianaceae > Gentiana > Gentiana straminea. Next base: position 408,278 of record JAVUPR010000084.1, read on the forward strand.
TGGTACTCACAACCACATTTCTCTTGGGACGACCTCGTACTCCTGTAGCTATCCTAGCAATCGACCTGGTACTCTGCCAGTTAGAGAGTTAGTTTACCCACAGTTGCGAGTCTTTATAAATGTATTTTTTAGTGGGTGAATTTTTCGCTCATCAAAAAAATTGGCGCCGTTGCCGGGGAAATGTGTGATATTGTTGTGATATCTTGTAAGTGAACCGAAGGCTTGGGCTTAGGTTTTATTTTCTTGTTTTATTTAGATGTCGACAAAGAGCTATGGATCTTTGAAGTGATATTGTCCCGAACTCGGTTTGAATACGACTTTGGTACTTAGCCTCTTCGGAGGGTGATATCTTGTAAGTCTGGCTAAAACTGGGGATTAGGGCCTTCGGCAACCATAACTTTTTGAGGGGTCTAAATATCGTGTGTTTACGGAAAAAAAAAAAAAAAAAAAAAAAAAAAAAAAAAAAAAAAGAAAATTTTTATTGTTTTATTGTTGTTTTCTGAGATCTTGCAGATTGAGCTTAAATGGATGGATTTTTCAATCAAAACTACTCAGCTGAACAACAATACCCCTACCAACCTTATCAACAACAGTTCGTGTCTGAGCCTCAATATCAACAGCAGAATAACCAAGGTTCATGGAATTATCAGTGCCCTAGTGCATACCAGGACCAGAATTATGGTTATTCGAGTTATGAGCCACAACATTACGAGGGTTACCCGAACCCTAATGCTTATCAGGATTACAGTGTTCATACTCAGCACGTTGATAGCTTTAACCATATTCACCATCGATCGTTGTCCGGAATGGCAAGAGGACTACTACTCACCTCCGATGAATCAAAGTCAATATGATCGGTGCGCCCCCATGCCACAAGAAGAATTCACCGACAGTCAAATAGAGCAACTAGAACGATTGAACCAGATCTTGGAAGAGCGGCCGTTGGACATGCGGGGAGTTCAAGGTAAGTACCGACTCCGCTATAAGAAATCTTCAAGACAAGGTGGGGCAATTGATTGAATTAGTGAGGTATGTGAAAGAGGCAGAGACAAGTGCAATAGAGGTGGTTAGGGATGAAAATGTTATCACTGAAAAAGTTCAGGATGAGAATGAGGTTGATAATTCAGTTTGCGAAGAAAAAGTGCAAGATTTGGAGATGACAGAGTTAGAGGAGCGAGAGATTGATTGGCCATCTTTAGTAAAGCCACTGGGAGAGTTGGTAATAGGCGATATATCGGTCCCGGATTACTACATTCGTCCACTCGTGAGGATGAATTTTCCGCGGTCGGCTTTGTGTACTCCCCGATGGATGAGCTTTATGGTAATTTTCAAAAGTTAAGATGGTTCGACGGGATGATAAAAGAAGGTTCGACGGCTGGGATGAGGTAACATCGAGGGCCAAACGAGGTATGTTTCTAGACAATTTAATTTCAATGGTTCTCGCATTGTTAATTTTTCTTAAGCTATTGATCTTCTTAAGTTCTGATTTTGGTTGATAACTTGTAAATACTACTTTTGTCGAGCCAACGACGTTAAACAAAAGCGCTACCGGGAGGCAGCCCGATAATAATAATAATTTGAATAAGACTAGTCTTAATGAAATGTAGAATCTGTATGAAAGATGAACACAAATCACAACCAAGTCTCGGGATGAATGTTTGAATGTCATTTAAAGGGAACGATTAGGTGGTTATCCGAAAATCCCGAGGTAGAAACAAAGAAAACATTCAAATGCATCATTTCTTGGACTTAGGTTGTTGAACCCTTTGAGGATCCGGGTATAAAAGACTCAATACTCTTTCACACATTTCATTTTATGATCTAGTCTGTTTCAAATTTCTAGTAGTTGTAGTATAGTGGTGAGTATTCCCACCTTAATAAAGCGTGTGTAATAAAAATGAATTTAGGAATAGCCGACTTGACTATGATATATGCTCATGTGATACGTATATGCTTAGATGTTACGTGCTTTACCCGTGTGGGTTATTTTTCCATCTAAAGCTATATATATATCGCCTATCGAATTTTCGACGTAACGGGCCATTATCTTATTATTCCCATATCCCTATTCGATGTCTTCGCACGAGGACCATGTCCCGTGTTTTCTTTGTTTTAAGTTTTGATATAGGGATTCGGGATGTGCTTTCTCATGCATTTGTTACGGGATTTGATAGCACCTTTTCGCACTGGTTTATAAGCTAAGTCTTCCTCTCTATCTCATTTACACTGCGAGAATAATGCAAAATCGTAAGTGGGGGGTAGAGTATGGTTGGTTTAGAAATGGCGGTAAGTGTTTAAACCCTTAGTTTTTGATTCTTTTTCGAGCATTATTTAGTTGATTAAAATAATCGTATAAGGTATATATTTCATGGATTTAAAGATGTAATGATCAATTTGGATATGTATAACCAATGTGAACCGTAAGTGCATTTTAACCCCAAATTTATTTGTGTAACATGAATTCATTGTTCACGTAAGCCTTTGATATTGAAGCGAAAATTTTAAACTCGTATCCATTCGGTATCCTAGTGGTTTATCCTAGAAATAAGTGCGGTAACTTAGTACCTAATTTTTGAACGTGTACTTGTGAATATACGAAGGTTTGAATGTGATAGAAAGATATGTTAAGTGGAATAAGAAAAATACCAAATTAAGATGAACTATATATATGTCGGTTGTAGCTACCAATGATTTGAGTGCGGTAGGGCGTTATCACGAAACGTCCTATATCACTATGAGGTTTAAAAGCTCCCGACTGCCTGATGATAGTAGTCTAGCTAGGGTGTTATCACGAAACATCCTATTGCTGGGAATGAGGGCATATGCTACACGTCTAAAAAAAAAAAAAAAAAAGAGAGAGAAGTTATCTTCTGACTATCCCCAGTATAAACTAAATGATATGCATTAGGGATTATCCTAATAAGTACACAGGAGGACATTGTGTGGAACTGTTACTGCCTATACCTAGGAAAATCATTAGGACTGTCTGAATGGATATTTGTGCGTTTGCTTGAATTATTCAAGAGAGGATAGTGGAAATTGAAAAGGCTTGTCACACACTCACTCGTTATACATTTATATTGCGGTTAACGTGTAGTTATGATTCGAATGGTTGCATCATCGATTGTCATTCATATCTTATTTTCATGAATTTTTCCTCATTCATTTTATTTTACCGCTTATTTTGTTCGAGGACGACCAAAAGCTAAGTGGGGGGTTGTGATAACGGAAAAATTCACCGTTATTTTTATAACTTTTCAACCCGTTTCGATATCATTTCGAGTATTTTTATATCGGTTCGAGTCATTAATTCCAATGTTTCATCTAAATATGTAAGTAGTAGTTATTTTATAAAATATCGTGTTTTTATCGTTTTTTTAGTAGTGTTTGCACCGGTTTAGTAACCGGAGTGTCGTGTCGGATTTACGTTTGGTATTTTGGTGGTTCATTGCGGGATTATACATTGACCAAATTCCACGTAACGACATGTTTTGAGTCTAAAAGATGTGTTAAGAGGGTTATAAGAAGGTGCCACAAGTTTACGAGTTCAATGGATCAAATTATCTTGCAGTACTTAAAACCAAAACATGTTTCAACGGAGATTTGACCCATCTTAGAGGCATTTTCAGGGGATGACTTCTTCATGAAAGTTGTAGATCTTCACATAAACTTTCCAACGCATTTTGATCACGTAAATTGGAGTTCTACAACTCAAATGGTGGTCAAGTGGCTAATCGATTCGTATAGTGAAAATCCCGAAAACGACACGAATACGAATGGCCCATCAAAACGACGTTTTATGAAGAAGTGTCCTTCATGAAAGTTGTAGAGTTTTCCGAGAGCTTTCTAATGACGTTTAAATCATGATTTTTGGAGGTCTACAACTCAAGATATAATTTTAGAAGTTTAATATATAATTATATGATTATATATAACTTATATAATCATTAGTTTGTAACCGCCCGCACATGGGTTATGATTACGGCATGTGGAGTAATCATGATTCGGGACCGGTCCGGCTCATTTCGGGACCGGTCCGGCCTCAAATTTTCTATAAATATGGAGCCTCGAGATAGAGTAAACTTGCCCCTCTCTTCTCCCATTTCTCTTCTTCTCCTTCTTCTTTCTTTTATTTATGTTATGGAGGGGCCTATATGTAATATATATGTCGTTATAATGTCGGTGTAATAACCCGACTAGTTATAGTTTTAATATAATTTCGTTTCCGCTTTTTATTGCTTTCTTTTATTTTATGCAATTAGTATAAATATATATATATACGTATATTATATATATATCTATATCTATATATATATATCTATATATTTATCTATACGTATATCTATATAGCTGTAGTTATCTTTTTCGTTTTGTTTTCTTTCGTTTGTTATTTTCGTTGTTATTTTCGTTAATATGAGTAGTTAAACTCAACATAGCCGAATTATGTGAAAACGGGTGAAATTAACCCTTGGGAGACAAGATGGAGTTGTGTTGTGCTTAATTTAACGTTTTTATGATAAAATCATGTTTTAAACTTGTTTTGATCATTTTAATAACTTTGAATAAAATTGACAACTTTGTTCACGGTTACATCGAGCTTATAAATGTATTTTGCGGTGAGATGTGAGATATGGATATCACTAATCATAGTCCTGATTGTTAGATTGACAATCTAAGTGACAGATCTGGACTATGCCTAAGTGAAATTCTTATTTTTACGAGATGTGCGAAACATGTTTTAAAATCACTAAACCATAGTCTTAATCGTTAGATTGGCAACCTAAGTGATACGTTAAAATTATGTTTTTGTGAGGTTTATCAACGGTTTTTTTTATTCTGGTCAACCATGTTAGGCGAGTTAGCTCTCTAAAGGGAGGGTTAATAAACCTAGTGTGGGGGTTAAGTGAGAGCTGTTCAGATCTTAACGCAAGAATAAAGAGTTGACTCCCGTGAATATCATATGAAATGAATCAGATAAAACACACTCCTTATCAAGTTTTTCTGTGGGGAGATAACCTGTTGGATCATGGCTCGGCTATGCTTTTTAATCACCTAGTTAATCTCGTTAGTTAAAATTTATTTTTCGCATTAGTATAAAAACTCCACCTAAAACTTTGATCGCCTAGACTAAGTTCGACGTTCATTTTGGTACTCACAACCACATTTCTCTTGGGACGACCTCGTACTCCTGTAGCTATCCTAGCAATCGACCTGGTACTCTGGCAGTTAGAGAGTTAGTTTATCCACGATTGCGAGTCTTTATAAATGTATTTTTTAGTGGGTGAATTTTTCGCTCATCAATTGCTTGCCGTTTGCGCCGGCGTGCCTTATTTATCGTTCTGGTCGATATCACATCAGTACTTCAAAGAGAATTACAAACGTTTTTTTCGTACTTTTTTTTTCTTACTCATAGAGTACTTAACTGTGTGATTTTTGATTCTTTGTACAAGGTCATTCTAGCCTCCGTTTTGCTTGCAGTTTGCGCCGGCGTGCCTTATTTATCGTTCTGGTCGATATCACATCAGTACTTCAAAGAGAATTACAAACGTTTTTTTTCGTACTCTTTTTTGTACCCGTAGAGTACTTAACGGTGTGATTTTTGGTACATGGACATTCTGGCCTCCGTTTTGCTTGCCGTTTGCGCCGGCGTGCCTTATTTATCGTTCTGGTCGATAACACATTAGTACTTCAATGAGAATTACAAACGTTTTTTTCGTACTTTGTTTTGTACCCATAGAGTACTTAACGGTGTGATTTTTGATTCCTTGTACAAGGCCATTCTGGCCTCCGTTTTGCTTGCCGTTTGCGCTGGCGTACCTTATTTATCGTTCTGGTCGATACCACATCAGTACTTCAAAGAGAATTACAAATGTTTTTTTTCGTACTTTTTTTCGTACCCATAGAGTACTTAATCGTGTGATTTTTGATTCCTTGTACAAGGCCATTCTGGCCTCCGTTTTCCTTTCCGTTTGCGCCGGCGTGCCTTATTTATCGTTCTGGTCGATATCACATCATTACTTCAAAGAGAATTACAAAAGTTTTTTTTCGTACTTTTTTTCGTACCCATAGAGTACTTAAGCGTGTGATTTTTGATTCCATGTACAAGGCCATTCGGCCTCCGTTTTGCTTGCCGTTTGCGCCGGCGTGCCTTATTTATCGTTCGGTCGATAACACATCGGTACTTCAAAGAGAATTACAAACGTTTTTTTTCGTACTCTGTTTTGTACCCATAGAGTACTTAACGGTGTGATTTTTGATTCCTTGTACAAGGCCATTCTGACCTCCGTTTTGCTTGCCGTTTGCGCCGGCGTGCCTTATTTATCGTTCTGGTCGATACCACATCAGTACTTCAATGAGAATTACAAACGTTTTTTTTCGTACTTTGTTTTGTACCCATAGAGTACTTAACGGTGTGATTTTTGATTCCTTGTACAATGCCATTCTGACCTCCGTTTTGCTTGCCGTTTGCGCCGGCGTGCCTTATTTATCTTTCTGGTCGATACCACATCAGTACTTCAAAGAGAATTACAAACATTTTTTTTCGTTCTTTTTTTCGAACCCATAGAGTACTTAACTGTGTGATTTTTTATTCCTTGTACAAGGCAATTCTGGCCTCCGTTTTGCTTGCCGTTTGCGCCGGCGTGCCTTATTTATAGTTCTGGTCGATATCACATCATTACTTCAAAGAGAATTACAAAAGTTTTTTTTCGTACTTTTTTTCGTACCCATAGAGTACTTAACTCTGTGATTTTTGATTCCTAGTACAAGGCCATTCGGCCTCCGTTTTGCTTGCCGTTTGCACCGGCGTGCCTTATTTATCGTTTCGGTCGATATCACATCGGTACTTCAAAGAGAATTACAAACGCTTTTTTTCATACTTTTTTTCGTACCCATAGAGTACTTAAGCGTGTGATTTTTTATTCCTTGTACAAGGCCATTCGGCCTCCGTTTTGCTTGCCGTTTGCGCCGGCGCGCCTTATTTATCGTTACGGTCGATAACACATCGGTATTTCAATGAGAATTACAAACGTTTTTTTTTCATACTTTGTTTTGTACCCATAGAGTACTTAGCGTGTGATTTTTGATTCCTTGTACAAGGCCATTCGACCTCCGTTTTGCTTGCCGTTTGCGCCGGCGTGCCTTATTTATCGTTCGGTAGATATCACATCAGTACTTCAAAGAGAATTACAAACGTTTTTTTCGTACTTTTTTTCTTACTCATAGAGTACTTAACTGTGTGATTTTTGATTCTTTGTACAAGGTCATTCTGGCCTCCGTTTGCTTGCCGTTTGCGCCGGCGTGCCTTATTTATCGTTCTGGTCGATATCACATGAGTACTTCAAAGAGAATTACAAACATTTTTTTCGTACTCTTTTTTGTACCCATAGAGTACTTAACGGTGTGATTTTTGATTCCTTGTACAAGGCCATTCTGGCCTCCGTTTTGCTTGCCGTTTGCGCCGGCGTGCCTTATTTATCGTTCTGGTCGATATCACATCAGTACTTCAAAGAGAATTACAAACGTTTTTTTTCGTACTTTTTTTCTTACTCATAGAGTACTTAACAGTGTGATTTTTGATTCTTTGTACAAGGACATTCTGGCCTCCGTTTTGCTTGCCGTTTGCGCCGGCATGACTTATTTATCGTTCTGGTCGATATCACATCAGTACTTCAAAGAGAATTACAAACGGTTTTTTCGTACTTTTTTTCGTACCCATAGAGTACTTAACTGTGTGATTTTTGATTCCTTGTACAAGGCCATTCGACCTCCGTTTTGCTTGCCGTTTGCGCCGGCGTGCCTTATTTATCGTTCGGTAGATATCACATCAGTACTTCAAAGAGAATTACAAACGTTTTTTTCGTACTTTTTTTCTTACTTATAGAGTACTTAATTGTGTTATTTTTGATTCCTTGTACAAGGCCATTCTGGCCTCCGTTTTGCTTTCCGTTTGCGCCGGCGTGCCTTATTTATCGTTCTGGTCGATATCACATCAGTACTTCAAAGAGAATTATAAACGTTTTTTTCGTACTTTTTTTCTTACTCATAGAGTACATAACTGTGTGATTTTTGATTCTTTGTACAAGGACATTCTGGCCTCCATTTTGCTTACCGTTTGCGCCGGCATGCCTTATTTATCGTTCTGGTCGATATCACATCAGTACTTCAAAGAGAATTACAAACGTTTTTTTCGTACTTTTTTTCGTACCCATAGAGTACTTAGCTGTGTGATTTTTGATTCCTTGTACAAGGCCATTCTGACCTCCGTTTTGCTTGCCGTTTGCGCCGGCGTGCCTTATTTATCGTTCTGGTAGATATCACATCAGTACTTCAAAGAGAATTACAAACGTTTTTTTCGTACTTTTTTTCTTACTTATAGAGTACTTAACTGTGTAATTTTTGATTCTTTGTAGAAGGTCATTCTGGCCTCCGTTTTGCTTGCCGTTTGCGCCGGCGTGCCTTATTTATCGTTCTGGTCGATATCACATCAGTACTTCAAAGAGAATTACAAACGTTTTTTTCGTACTCTTTTTTGTACCCATAGAGTACTTAACGGTGTGATTTTTGATTCCTTGTACAAGGCCATTCTGGCCTCCGTTTTGCTTGCCGTTTGCGCCGGCGTGCCTTATTTATCGTTCTGGTCGATATCACATCAGTACTTCAAAGAGAATTACAAACGTTTTTTTCATACTCTTTTTTGTACCCATAGAGTACTTAACGGTGTGATTTTTGATTCCTTGTACAAGGCCATTCTGGCCTCCGTTTTGCTTGCCGTTTCCGCCGGAGTGCCTTATTTATCGTTCTTGTCGATAACACATCAGTACTTCAATGAGAATTACAAAGGTTTTTTTTCGTACTTTGTTTTGTACCCACAGAGTACTTAACTGTGTGATTTTTGATTCCTTGTACAAGGCCATTCTGACCTCCGTTTTGCTTGCCGTTTGCGCCGGCGTGCCTTATTTATCGTTCTGGTCGATATCACATCAGTACTTCAAAGAGAATTACAAACGTTTTTTTCGTACTTTTTTTTCTTACTCATAGAGTACTTAACCGTGTGATTTTTGATTCTTTGTACAAGGTCATTCTAGCCTCCGTTTTGCTTGCTGTTTGCGCCGGCGTGCCTTATTTATCGTTCTGGTCGATATCACATCAGTACTTCAAAGAGAATTACAAAATTTTTTTTTTCGTACTCTTTTTTGTACCCATAGAGTACTTAACGGTGTGATTTTTGGTACATGGACATTCTGGCCTCCGTTTTGCTTGCCGTTTGCGCCGGCGTGCATTATTTATCGTTCTGGTCGATATCACATCAGTACTTCAAAGAGAATTACAAACGTTTTTTTCGTACTTTTTTTTTCTTACTCATAGAGTACTTAGCGTGTGATTTTTGATTCTTTGTACAAGGTCATTCTAGCCTCCGTTTTGCTTGTCGTTTGCGCCGGCGTGCCTTATTTATCGTTACGGTCGATATCACATCAGTACTTCAAAGAGAATTACAAAATTTTTTTTTTCGTACTCTTTTTTGTACCCATAGAGTACTTAACGGTGTGATTTTTGGTACATGGACTTTCTGGCCTCCGTTTTGCTTGCCGTTTGCGCCGGCGTGCCTTATTTATCGTTCTGGTCGATAACACATTAGTACTTCAATGAGAATTACAAATGTTTTTTTCATACTTTTTTTCGTACCCATAGAGTACTTAACTGTGTGATTTTTGATTCCTTGTACAAGGACATTCGGGCCTCCGTTTTGCTTGCCGTTTGCGCCGGCGTGCCTTATTTATCGTTCTGGTCGATACCACATCAGTACTTCAAAGAGAATTACAAACGTTTTTTTTCGTACTTTTTTCGAACCCATAGAGTACTTAGCGTGTGATTTTTTATTCCTTGTACAAGGCAATTCTGGCCTCCGTTTTGCTTGCCGTTTGCGCCGGCGTGCCTTATTTATCGTTCTGGTCGATATCACATCATTACTTCAAAGAGAATTACAAAAGTTTTTTTTCGTACTTTTTTTCGTACCCATAGAGTACTTAACTCTGTGATTTTTGATTCCTTGTACAAGGCCATTCTGGCCTCCGTTTTGCTTGCCGTTTGCACCGGCGTGCCTTATTTATCGTTCTGATCGATATCACATCAGTACTTCAAAAAGAATTACAAACGCTTTTTTTCGTACCCATAGGGTACTTAACTGTGTGATTTTTTATTCCTTGTACAAGGCCATTCTGGCCTCCGTTTTGCTTGCCGTTTGCGCCGGCGTGCCTTATTTATCGTTCTGGTCGATAACACATCAGTATTTCAATGTGAATTACAAACGTTTTTTTTCATACTATGTTTTGTACCCATAGAGTACTTAACTGTGTGATTTTTGATTCCTTGTACAAGGCCATTCTGACCTCCGTTTTGCTTGCCGTTTGCGCCGGCGTGCCTTATTTATCGTTCTGGTAGATATCACATCAGTACTTCAAAGAGAATTACAAACGTTTTTTTCGTACTTTTTTTCTTACTCATAGAGTACTTAAGCGTGTGATTTTTGATTCTTTGTACAAGGTCATTCTGGCCTCCGTTTTGCTTGCCGTTTGCGCCGGCGTGCCTTATTTATCGTTCTGGTCGATATCACATCAGTACTTCAAAGAGAATTACAAACGTTTTTTTCGTACTCTTTTTTGTACCATCGAGTACTTAACGGTGTGATTTTTGATTCCTTGTACAAGGCCATTCTGGTCTCCGTTTTGCTTGCCGTTTGCGCCGGCGTGCCTTATTTATCGTTCTGGTCGATATCACATCAGTACTTCAAAGAGAATTACAAACGTTTTTTTTCGTACTTTTTTTCTTACTCATAGAGTACTTAAGCGTGTGATTTTTGATTCTTTGTACAAGGACATTCGGCCTCCGTTTTGCTTGCCGTTTGCGCCGGCATGCCTTATTTATCGTTCGGTCGATATCACATCGTACTTCAAAGAGAATTACAAACGTTTTTTTCGTACTTTTTTTCGTACCCATAGAGTACTTAAGCGTGTGATTTTTGATTCCTTGTACAAGGCCATTTCGACCTCCGTTTTGCTTGCCGTTTGCGCCGGCGTGCCTTATTTATCGTTCGGTAGATATCACATCGGTACTTCAAAGAGAATTACAAACGTTTTTTTTTCGTACTTTTTTTTCTACCGATAGAGTACTTAATTGTGTTATTTTTGATTCCTTGTACAAGGCCATTCTGGCCTCCGTTTTGCTTTCCGTTTGCGCCGGCGTGCCTTATTTATCGTTCTGGTCGATATCACATCAGTACTTCAAAGAGAATTATAAACGTTTTTTTCGTACTTTTTTTCTTACTCATAGAGTACTTAACTGTGTGATTTTTTATTCTTTGTACAAGGACATTCTGGCCTCCGTTTTGCTTGCCGTTTGCGCCGGCATGCCTTATTTATCGTTCTGGTCGATATCACATCAGTACTTCAAAGAAAATTACAAACGTTTTTTTCGTACTTTTTTTCGTACCCATAGAGTACTTAACTGTGTGATTTTTGATTCCTTGTACAAGGCCATTCTGACCTCCATTTTGCTTGCCGTTTGCGCCGGCGTGCCTTATTTATCGTTCGGTAGATATCACATCAGTACTTCAAAGAGAATTACAAACGTTTTTTTCGTACTTTTTTTCTTACTTATAGAGTACTTAACTGTGTAATTTTTGATTCTTTGTAGAAGGTCATTCTGGCCTCCGTTTTGCTTGCCGTTTGTGCCGGCGTGCCTTATTTATCGTTCTGGTCGATATCACATCAGTACTTCAAAGAGAATTACAAACGTTTTTTTCGTACTCTTTTTTGTACCCATAGAGTACTTAACAGTGTGATTTTTGATTCCTTGTACAAGGCCATTCTGGCCTCCGTTTTGCTTGCCGTTTGCGCCGGCGTGCCTTATTTATCTTTCTGGTCGATATCACATCAGTACTTCAAAGAGAATTACAAACGTTTTTTTCATACTCTTTTTTGTACCCATAGAGTACTTAACGGTGTGATTTTTGATTCCTTGTACAAGGCCATTCTGGCCTCCGTTTTGCTTGCCGTTTGCGCCGGAGTGCCTTATTTATCGTTCTTGTCGATAACACATCAGTACTTCAATGAGAATTACAAACGTTTTTTTTCGTACTTTGTTTTGTACCCACAGAGTACTTAACTGTGTGATTTTTGATTCCTTGTACAAGGCCATTCTGACCTCCGTTTTGCTTGCCGTTTGCGCCGGCGTGCCTTATTTATCGTTCTGGTAGATATCACATCAGTACTTCTTTGCGCCGGCGTGCCTTATTTATCGTTCTGGTCGATATCACATCAGTACTTCAAAGAGAATTACAAACGTTTTTTCGTACTCTTTTTTTGTACCCATAGAGTACTTAACGGTGTGATTTTTGGTACATGGACATTCTGGCCTCCGTTTTGCTTGCCGTTTGCGCCGGCGTGCCTTATTTATCGTTCTGGTCGATAACACATTAGTACTTCAATGAGAATTACAAACGTTTATTTTCGTACTTTGTTTTGTACCCATAGAGTACTTAACGGTGTGATTTTTGATTCCTTGTACAAGGCCATTCTGACCTCCGTTTTGCTTGCCGTTTGCGCCGGCGTACCTTATTTATCGTTCTGGTCGATACCACATCAGTACTTCAAAGAGAATTACAAATGTTTTTTTTCGTACTTTTTTTTCGTACCCATAGAGTACTTAAGTGTGTGATTTTTGATTCCTTGTATAAGGCCATTCTGGCCTCCGTTTTCCTTTCCGTTTGCGCCGGCGTGCCTTATTTATCGTTCTGGTCGATATCACATCAGTACTTCAAAGAGAATTACAAACGCTTTTTTCGTACTTTTTTTTCGTACCCATAGAGTACTTAACTGTGTGTTTGATTCCTTGTATAAGGACATTCTGGCCTCCGTTTTGCTTGCCGTTTGCGCCGGCGTGCCTTATTTATCGTTCTGGTCGATATCACATCAGTACTTCAAAGAGAATTACAAACGTTTTTTTCGTACTCTTTTTTGTACCCATAGAGTACTTAACGGTGTGATTTTTGATTCCTTTTACAAGGCCATTCTGGCCTCCGTTTTGCTTGCCGTTTGCGCCGGCGTGCCTTATTATCGTTCTGGTGGATATCACATCAGTACTTCAAAGAGAATTACAAACGTTTTTTTTCGTACTCTTTTTTGTACCCATAGAGTACTTAACGGTGTGATTTTTGATTCCTTGTACAAGGCCATTCTGGCCTCCGTTTTGCTTGCCGTTTGCGTCGGCGAGCTTTATTTATCGTTCTGGTCGATAACACATCAGTACTTCAATGAGAATTACAAACGTTTTTTTTCGTACTTTGTTTTGTACCCATAGAGTACTTAACGGTGTGATTTTTGATTTCTTGTACAAGGCCATTCTGACCTCCGTTTTGCTTGCCGTTTGCGCCGGCGTGCCTTATTTATCGTTCTGGTCGATACCACATCAGTACTTCAAAGAGAATTACAAATGTTTTTTTCATACTTTTTTTCGTACCCATAGAGTACTTAACTGTGTGATTTTTGATTCCTTGTACAAGGACATTCGGGCCTCCGTTTTGCTTGCCGTTTGCGCCGGCGTACCTTATTTATCGTTCTGGTCGATACCACATCAGTCCTTCAAAGAGAATTACAAACGTTTTTTTTCGTACTTTTTTTCGAACCCATAGAGCACTTAACTGTGTGATTTTTTATTCCTTGTACAAGGCAATTCTGGCCTCCGTTTTGCTTGCCGTTTGCGCCGGCGTGCCTTATTTATCGTTCTGGTCGATATCACATCATTACTTCAAAGAGAATTACAAATGTTTTTTTTCGTACTTTTTTTCGTACCCATAGAGTACTTAACTGCGTGATTTTGATTCCTTGTACAAGGCCATTCTGGCCTCCGTTTTGCTTGCCGTTTGCACCGGCGTGCCTTATTTATCGTTCTGGTCGATATCACATCAGTACTTCAAAAAGAATTACAAACGCTTTTTTTCGTACCCATAGAGTACTTAACTGTGTGATTTTTTATTCCTAAGGCCATTCTGGCCTCCGTTTTGCTTGCCGTTTGCGCCGGCGTGCCTTATTTATCGTTCTGGTCGATAACACATCAGTATTTCAATGAGAATTAAAAACGTTTTTTTTCGTACTTTGTTTTGTACCCATAGAGTACTTAACTGTGTGATTTTTGATTCCTTGTACAAGGCCATTCTGACCTCCGTTTTGCTTGCCGTTTGCGCCGGCGTGCCTTATTTATCGTTCGGTAGATATCACATCGGTACTTCAAAGAGAATTACAAACGTTTTTTTCGTACTTTTTTTCTTACTCATAGAGTACTTAAGCGTGTGATTTTTGATTCTTTGTACAAGGTCATTCGGCCTCCGTTTTGCTTGCCGTTTGCGCCGGCATGCCTTATTTATCGTTCTGGTCGTTATCACATCAGTACTTCAAAGAGAATTACAAACGTTTTTTTCGTACTCTTTTTTGTACCATAGAGTACTTAACGGTGTGATTTTTGATTCCTTGTACAAGGCCATTCTGGCCTCCGTTTTGCTTGCCGTTTGCACCGGCATGCCTTATTTATCGTTCTGGTCGATATCACATCAGTACTTCAAAGAGAATTACAAACGTTTTTTTCGTACTTTTTTTCGTACCCATAGAGGACTTAACTGTGTGATTTTTTACTCCTTGTACAAGGCCATTCTGGCCTCCGTTTTGCTTGCCGTTTGCGCCGGCGTGCCTTATTTAACGTTCTGGTCGATATCACATCAGTACTTCAAAGAGAATTACAAACTTTTTTTTTCGTACTTTTTTTTTGTACCCATAGAGTACTTAATTGTGTGATTTTTGATTCCTTGTACAAGGCCATTCTGGCCTCCATTTTGCTTTCCGTTTGCGCCGGCGTGCCTTATTTATCGTTCGGTCGATATCACATCGTACTTCAAAGAGAATAACAAACATTTTTTTTCGTACTTTTTTTCGTACCCATAGAGTACTTAAGCGTGTCATTTTTGATTCTTTGTACAAGGCCATTCTGGCCTCTGTTTTGCTTGCCGTTTGCGCCGGCGTGCCTTATTTATCGTTCTGGTCGATATCACATCAGTACTTCAAAGAGAATTACAAACGTTTTTTTTTTCGTACTTTTTTTCTTACTCATAGAGTACTTAACTGTGTGATTTTTGATTCTTTGCACAAAGCTATTCTGGCCTCCGTTTTGCTTGCCGTTTGCGCCGGCGTGCCTTATTTATCGTTCTGGTCGATATCACATCAGTACTTCAAAGAGAATTACAAACGTTTTTTTTCGTACTCTTTTTTGTACCCATAGAGTACTTAACGGTGTGATTTTTGATTCCTTGTACAAGGCCATTCTGGCCTCCGTTTTGCTTGCCGTTTGCGCCGGCGTGCCTTATTTATCGTTCTGGTCGATAACACATCAGTACTTCAATGAGAATTACAAACGTTTTTTTCGTACTTTGTTTTGTACCTATAGAGTACTTAATTGTGTGATTTTTGATTCCTTGTACAAGGCCATTCTGACCTCCGTTTTGCTTGCCGTTTGCGCCGGCTTGCCTTATTTATCGTTCTAGTCGATATCACATCAGTACTTTAAAGAGAATTACAATCGTTTTTTTCGTACCCATAGAGTACTTAACTGTGTGATTTTTGATTCCTTGTACAAGGCCATTCTGGCCTCCATTTTGCTTGCCGTTTGCGCCGGCATACCTTATTTATAGTTCTGGTCGATACCACATCAGTACTTCAAATAGAATTACAAACGTTTTTTTCATACTTTTTTTCGAACCCATAGAGTACTTAGCGTGTGATTTTTTATTCCTTGTACAAGGCCATTCGGCCTCCGTTTTGCTTGCCGTTTGCGCCGGCGTGCCTTATTTAACGTTCTGGTCGATATCACATCAGTACTTCAAAGAGAATTACAAACATTTTTTTTCGTACTTTTTTTCGTACCCATAGAGTACTTAATTGTGTGATTTTTGATTCCTTGTACAAGGCCATTCTGGCCTCCGTTTTGCTTTCCGTTTGCGCCGGCGTGCCTTATTTATCGTCTCTGGTCGATATCACATCAGTACTTCAAAGAGAATTACAAACGTTTTTTTTTCGTACTTTTTTTTCGTACCCATAGAGTACTTAACTGTGTGATTTTTGATTCCTTGTACAAGGCCATTCTGGCCTCCGTTTTGCTTGCCGTTAGCGCCGGCGTGCCTTATTTATCGTTCTGGTCGATATCACATCAGTACTTCAAAGAGAATTACAAACGTTTTTTTCGTACTTTTTTTCTTACTCATAGAGTACTTAACTGTGTGATTTTTGATTCTTTGTACAAGGCCATTCTGGCCTCCGTTTTGCTTGCCGTTTGCACCGGCGTGCCTTATTTATCGTTCTGGTCGATATCACATCAGTACTTCAAAGAGAATTACAAACGTTTTTTTCGTACTCTTTTTTGTACCATAGAGTACTTAACGGTGTGATTTTTGATTCCTTGTACAAGGCCATTCTGGCCTCCGTTTTGCTTGCCGTTTGCACCGGCATGCCTTATTTATCGTTCTGGTCGATATCACATCAGTACTTCAAAGAGAATTACAAACGTTTTTTTCGTACTTTTTTTCGTACCCATAGAGGACTTAACTGTGTGATTTTTTACTCCTTGTACAAGGCCATTCTGGCCTCCGTTTTGCTTGCCGTTTGCGCCGGCGTGCCTTATTTAACGTTCTGGTCGATATCACATCAGTACTTCAAAGAGAATTACAAACTTTTTTTTTCGTACTTTTTTTTTGTACCCATAGAGTACTTAATTGTGTGATTTTTGATTCCTTGTACAAGGCCATTCTGGCCTCCATTTTGCTTTCCGTTTGCGCCGGCGTGCCTTATTTATCGTTCTGGTCGATATCACATCAGTACTTCAAAGAGAATAACAAACATTTTTTTTCGTACTTTTTTTCGTACCCATAGAGTACTTAAGCGTGTCATTTTTGATTCTTTGTACAAGGCCATTCGGCCTCCGTTTTGCTTGCCGTTTGCGCCGGCGTGCCTTATTTATCGTTACGGTCGATATCACATCGTACTTCAAAGAGAATTACAAACGTTTTTTTTTTCGTACTTTTTTTCTTACTCATAGAGTACTTAAGCGTGTGATTTTTGATTCTTTGCACAAAGCTATTCGGCCTCCGTTTTGCTTGCCGTTTGCGCCGGCGTGCCTTATTTATCGTTCTGGTCGATATCACATCAGTACTTCAAAGAGAATTACAAACGTTTTTTTTCGTACTCTTTTTTGTACCCATAGAGTACTTAACGGTGTGATTTTTGATTCCTTGTACAAGGCCATTCTGGCCTCCGTTTTGCTTGCCGTTTGCGCCGGCGTGCCTTATTTATCGTTCTGGTCGATAACACATCAGTACTTCAATGAGAATTACAAACGTTTTTTTTCGTACTTTGTTTTGTACCTATAGAGTACTTAACTGTGTGATTTTTGATTCCTTGTACAAGGCCATTCTGACCTCCGTTTTGCTTGCCGTTTGCGCCGGCTTGCCTTATTTATCGTTCTAGTCGATATCACATCAGTACTTTAAAGAGAATTACAAACGTTTTTTTCATACCCATAGAGTACTTAACTGTGTGATTTTTGATTCCTTGTACAAGGCCATTCTGGCCTCCATTTTGCTTGCCGTTTGCGCCGGCATACCTTATTTATAGTTCTGGTCGATACCACATCAGTACTTCAAATAGAATTACAAACGTTTTTTTCATACTTTTTTTCGAACCCATAGAGTACTTAACTGTGTGATTTTTTATTCCTTGTACAAGGCCATTCTGGCCTCCGTTTTGCTTGCCGTTTGCGCCGGCGTGCCTTATTTAACGTTCTGGTCGATATCACATCAGTACTTCAAAGAGAATTACAAACATTTTTTTTCGTACTTTTTTTCGTACCCATAGAGTACTTAATTGTGTGATTTTTGATTCCTTGTACAAGGCCATTCTGGCCTCCGTTTTGCTTTCCGTTTGCGCCGGCGTGCCATATTTATCGTTCTGGTCGATATCACATCGTACTTCAAAGAGAATTACAAACGTTTTTTTTCGTACTTTTTTTTCGTACCCATAGAGTACTTAACTCGTGTGATTTTTTACTCCTTGTACAAGGCCATTACGGCCTCCGTTTTGCTTGCCGTTTGCGCCGGCGTGCCTTATTTAACGTTCGGTCGATATCACATCAGTACTTCAAAGAGAATTACAAACTTTTTTTTTCGTACTTTTTTTTTGTACCCATAGAGTACTTAATTGTGTGATTTTTGATTCCTTGTACAAGGCCATTCTGGCCTCCATTTTGCTTTCCGTTTGCGCCGGCGTGCCTTATTTATCGTTCGGTCGATATCACATCGTACTTCAAAGAGAATAACAAACATTTTTTTTCGTACTTTTTTTCGTACCCATAGAGTACTTAAGCGTGTCATTTTTGATTCTTTGTACAAGGCCATTTCGGCCTCCGTTTTGCTTGCCGTTTGCGCCGGCGTGCCTTATTTATCGTTCGGTCGATATCACATCGGTACTTCAAAGAGAATTACAAACGTTTTTTTTTTCGTACTTTTTTCTTACTCATAGAGTACTTAAGCGTGTGATTTTTGATTCTTTGCACAAAGCTATTCGGCCTCCGTTTTGCTTGCCGTTTGCGCCGGCGTGCCTTATTTATCGTTCTGGTCGATATCACATCAGTACTTCAAAGAGAATTACAAACGTTTTTTTCGTACTCTTTTTTGTACCCATAGAGTACTTAACGGTGTGATTTTTGATTCCTTGTACAAGGCCATTCTGGCCTCCGTTTTGCTTGCCGTTTGCGCCGGCGTGCCTTATTTATCGTTCTGGTCGATAACACATCAGTACTTCAATGAGAATTACAAACGTTTTTTTCGTACTTTGTTTTGTACCTATAGAGTACTTAACGGTGTGATTTTTGATTCCTTGTACAAGGCCATTCTGACCTCCGTTTTGCTTGCCGTTTGCGCCGGCTTGCCTTATTTATCGTTCTAGTCGATATCACATCGTACTTTAAAGAGAATTACAATCGTTTTTTTCGTACCCATAGAGTACTTAAGCGTGTGATTTTTGATTCCTTGTACAAGGCCATTCTGGCCTCCATTTTGCTTGCCGTTTGCGCCGGCATACCTTATTTATAGTTCTGGTCGATACCACATCAGTACTTCAAATAGAATTACAAACGTTTTTTTCATACTTTTTTTCGAACCCATAGAGTACTTAACTGTGTGATTTTTTATTCCTTGTACAAGGCCATTCTGGCCTCCGTTTTGCTTGCCGTTTGCGCCGGCGTGCCTTATTTAACGTTCGGTCGATATCACATCGTACTTCAAAGAGAATTACAAACATTTTTTTTCGTACTTTTTTTCGTACCCATAGAGTACTTAATTGTGTGATTTTTGATTCCTTGTACAAGGCCATTCTGGCCTCCGTTTTGCTTTCCGTTTGCGCCGGCGTGCCTTATTTATCGTTCGGTCGATATCACATCGGTACTTCAAAGAGAATTACAAACGTTTTTTTTCGTACTTTTTTTCGTACCCATAGAGTACTTAAGCGTGTGATTTTTGATTCCTTGTACAAGGCCATTCGGCCTCCGTTTTGCTTGCCGTTAGCGCCGGCGTGCCTTATTTATCGTTCGGTCGATATCACATCGGTACTTCAAAGAGAATTACAAACGTTTTTTTTCGTACTTTTTTTCTTACTCATAGAGTACTTAATCGTGTGATTTTTGATTCTTTGTACAAGGCCATTCGGCCTCCGTTTTGCTTGCCGTTTGCACCGGCGTGCCTTATTTATCGTTCGGTCGATATCACATCGTACTTCAAAGAGAATTACAAACGTTTTTTTCGTACTCTTTTTTCGTACCATAGAGTACTTAACGGTGTGATTTTTGATTCCTTGTACAAGGCCATTCGGCCTCCGTTTTGCTTGCCGTTTGCACCGGCATGCCTTATTTATCGTTCGGTCGATATCACATCGTACTTCAAAGAGAATTACAAACGTTTTTTTCGTACTTTTTTTCGTACCCATAGAGTACTTAAGCGTGTGATTTTTTATTCCTTGTACAAGGCCATTCTGGCCTCCGTTTTGCTTGCCGTTTGCGCCGGCGTGCCTTATTTAACGTTCGGTCGATATCACATCAGTACTTCAAAGAGAATTACAAACTTTTTTTTTCGTACTTTTTTTTTGTACCCATAGAGTACTTAATTGTGTGATTTTTGATTCCTTGTACAAGGCCATTCTGGCCTCCATTTTGCTTTCCGTTTGCGCCGGCGTGCCTTATTTATCGTTCTGGTCGATATCACATCAGTACTTCAAAGAGAATAACAAACATTTTTTTTCGTACTTTTTTTTCGTACCCATAGAGTACTTAACTGTGTCATTTTTGATTCTTTGTACAAGGCCATTCTGGCCTCTGTTTTGCTTGCCGTTTGCGCCGGCGTGCCTTATTTATCGTTCTGGTCGATATCACATCAGTACTTCAAAGAGAATTACAAACGTTTTTTTTTTCGTACTTTTTTTCTTACTCATAGAGTACTTAACTGTGTGATTTTTGATTCTTTGCACAAAGCTATTCTGGCCTCCGTTTTGCTTGCCGTTTGCGCCGGCGTGCCTTATTTATCGTTCTGGTCGATATCACATCAGTACTTCAAAGAGAATTACAAACGTTTTTTTTCGTACTCTTTTTTGTACCCATAGAGTACTTAACGGTGTGATTTTTGATTCCTTGTACAAGGCCATTCTGGCCTCCGTTTTGCTTGCCGTTTGCGCCGGCGTGCCTTATTTATCGTTCTGGTCGATAACACATCAGTACTTCAATGAGAATTACAAACGTTTTTTTTCGTACTTTGTTTTGTACCTATAGAGTACTTAAATGTGTGATTTTTGATTCCTTGTACAAGGCCATTCTGACCTCCGTTTTGCTTGCCGTTTGCGCCGGCGTGCCTTATTTATCGTTCTGGTCGATATCACATCGTACTTTAAAGAGAATTACAAACGTTTTTTTCACTTTTTTTCGTACCCATAGAGTACTTAAGCGTGTGATTTTTGATTCCTTGTACAAGGCCATTCTGGCCTCCGTTTTGCTTGCCGTTTGCGCCGGCGTACCTTATTTATCGTTCTGGTCGATACCACATCAGTACTTCAAAGAGAATTACAAACGTTTTTTTCGTACTTTTTTTTCGAACCCATAGAGTACTTAACTGTGTGATTTTTTATTCCTTGTACAAGGCCATTCTGGCCTCCGTTTTGCTTGCCGTATGCGCCGGCGTGCCTTATTTAACGTTCTGGTCAAGATCACATCGGTACTTCAAAGAGAATTACAAACATTTTTTTTTCGTACTTTTTTTCGTACCCATAGAGTACTTAATTGTGTGATTTTTGATTCCTTGTACAAGGCCATTCGGCCTCCGTTTTGCTTTCCGTTTGCGCCGGCGTGCCTTATTTATCGTTCGGTCGATATCACATCGTACTTCAAAGAGAATTACAAACGTTTTTTTTCGTACTTTTTTTTTTTCGTACCCATAGAGTACTTAACTCGTGTGATTTTTGATTCCTTGTACAAGGCCATTCTGGCCTCCGTTTTGCTTGCCGTTTGCGCCAACGTGCCTTATTTATCGTTCTGGTCGATATCACATCAGTACTTCAAAAAGAATTACAAACATTTTTTTTTCGTACTTTTTTTCTTACTCATTGAGTACTTAACTGTGTGATTTTTGATTCTTTGTACAAGGCCATTCTGGCCTCCGTTTTGCTTGCCGTTTGCGCCGGTGTGCCTTATTTATCGTTCTGGTCGATATCACATCAGTACTTCAAAGAGAATTACAAACGTTTTTTTTCGTACTCTTTTTTGTACCCATAGAGTACTTAACGGTGTGATTTTTGATTCCTTGTACAAGGCCATTCTGGCCTCCGTTTTACTTGCCGTTTGCGCCGGCGTGCCTTATTTATCGTTCTGGTCGATAACACATCAGTACTTCAATGAGAATTACAAACGTTTTTTTTCGTACTTTGTTTTGTACCCATAGAGTACTTAAATGTGTGATTTTTGATTCCTTGTACAAGGCCATTCTGACCTCCGTTTTGCTTGCCGTTTGCGCCGGCGTGCCTTATTTATCGTTCTAGTCGATATCACATCAGTACTTTAAAGAGAATTACAAACGTTTTTTTTCGTACTTTTTTTCGTACCCATAGAGTACTTAACTGTGTGATTTTTGATTCCTTGTACAAGGCCATTCTGGCCTCCGTTTTGCTTGCCGTTTGCGCCGGCGTACCTTATTTATCGTTCTGGTCGATACCACATCAGTACTTCAAAGAGAATTACAAACGTTTTTTTCGTACTTTTTTTCGAACCCATAGAGTACTTAACTGTGTGATTTTTTATTCCTTGTACAAGGCCATTCTGGCCTCCGTTTTGCTTGCCGTTTGCGCCGGCGTGCCTTATTTAACGTTCTGGTCGATATCACATCAGTACTTCAAAGAGAATTACAAACATTTTTTTTCGTACTTTTTTTCGTACCCATAGAGTACTTAATTGTGTGATTTTTGATTCCTTGTACAAGGCCATTCTGGCCTCCGTTTTGCTTTCCGTTTGCGCCGGCGTGCCTTATTTATCGTTCTGGTCGATATCACATCAGTACTTCAAAGAGAATTACAAACGTTTTTTTTTCGTACTTTTTTTTCGTACCCATAGAGTACTTAAGCGTGTGATTTTTGATTCCTTGTACATGGCCATTCGGCCTCCGTTTTGCTTGCCGTTTGCGCCGGCGTGCCTTATTTATCGTTCGGTCGATATCACATCGGTACTTCAAAGAGAATTACAAACGTTTTTTTTTCGTACTTTTTTTCTTACTCATAGAGTACTTAAGTGTGTGATTTTTGATTCTTTGTACAAGGCCATTCTGGCCTCCGTTTTGCTTGCCGTTTGCGCCGGCGTGCCTTATTTATCGTTCTGGTCGATATCACATCAGTACTTCAAAGAGAATTACAAACGTTTTTTTCGTACTCTTTTTTGTACCCATAGAGTACTTAACGGTGTGATTTTTGATTCCTTGTACAAGGCCATTCTGGCCTCCGTTTTGCTTGCCGTTTGCGCCGGCGTGCCTTATTTATCGTTCTGGTCGATAACACATCAGTACTTCAATGAGAATTACAAACGTTTTTTTTCGTACTTTGTTTTGTACCTATGGAGTACTTAACGGTGTGATTTTTGATTCCTTGTACAAGGCCATTCTGACCTCCGTTTTGCTTGCCGTTTGCGCCGGCGTGCCTTATTTATCGTTCTGGTCGATACCACATCAGTACTTCAAAAAGAATTACAAACGTTTTTTTTCGTACTTTTTTTCGTACCCATGGAGTACTTAACTGTGTGATTTTTGATTCCTTGTACAAGGCCATTCGGCCTCCGTTTTGCTTTCCGTTTGCGCCGGCGTGCCTTATTTATCGTTCGGTCGATATCACAGCAGTACTTCAAAGAGAATTACAAACGTTTTTTTCGTACCCATAGAGTACTTAATTGTGTGATTTTTGATTCCTTGTACAAGGACATTCTGGCCTCCGTTTTGCTTGCCGTTTGCGCCGGCGTACCTTATTTATCGTTCTGGTCGATACCACATCAGTACTTCAAAGAGAATTACAAACGTTTTTTTTCGTACTTTTTTTCGAACCCATAGAGTACTTAACTGTGTGATTTTTTATTCCTTGTACAAGGCCATTCTGGCCTCCGTTTTGCTTGCCGTTTGCGCCGGCGTGCCTTATTTATCGTTCGGTCGATATCACATCGGTACTTCAAAGAGAATTACAAAAGTTTTTTTTCGTACTTTTTTTCGTACCCATAGAGTACTTAAGCGTGTGATTTTTGATTCCTTGTACAAGGCCATTCGGCCTCCGTTTTGCTTGCCGTTTGCGCCGGCGTGCCTTATTTATCGTTCGGTCGATATCACATCAGTACTTCAAAGAAAATTACAAACGCTTTTTTTCGTACTTTTTTTTCGTACCCATAGAGTACTTAAGCGTGTGATTTTTGATTCCTTGTACAAGGCCATTCGGCCTCCGTTTTGCTTGCCGTTTGCGCCGGCGTGCCTTATTTATCGTTCGGTCGATATCACATCGGTACTTCAAAGAGAATTACAAACGTTTGTTTTCTTACACATAGAGTACTTTGCCGTTTGCGCCGGCGTGCTCGTGTGATTTTTGATTCCTTGTACAAGGCCATTCTGGCCTCCGTTTTGCTTGCCGTTTTCGCCGGCGTGCCTTATTTATCATTCTGGTCGATATCACATCAGTACTTCAAATAGAATTACTAACGTTTTTTTTCGTACTTTTTTTTCTTACTCATAGAATACTTAACTGTGTGATTTTTGATTCTTTGTACAAGGCCATTCTGGCCTCCGTTTTGCTTGCCGTTTGCGCCGGCGTGCCTTATTTATTGTTCTGGTCGATATCACTTCAGTACATCAAAGAGAATTACAAACGTTTTTTTTCGTACTCTTTTTTGTACCCATTGAGTACTTAACGGTGTGATTTTTGATTCCTTGTACAAGGCCATTCAAGCCTCCGTTTTGCTTGCCGTTTGCGCCGGCGTGCCTTATTTATCGTTCTGGTCGATAACACATCAGTACTTCAAAGAGAATTACAAACGTTTTTTTTCGTACTTTGTTTTGTACCCATAGAGTACTTAACGGTGTGATTTTTGATTCCTTGTACAAGGCCATTCTGACCTCCGTTTTGCTTGCCGTTTGCGTCGGCGTACCTTATTTATCGTTCTGGTCGATACCACATCAGTACTTCAAAGAGAATTACAAACGTTTTTTTCGTACTTTTTTTCGTACCCATAGAGTACTTAACTGTGTGATTTTGATTCCTTGTACAAGTCCATTCGGCCTCCGTTTTGCTTGCCGTTTGCGCCGGCGTGCCTTATTTATCGTTCGGTCGATATCACATCGGTACTTCAAAGAGAATTACAAACGTTTTTTTTCGTACCCATAGAGTACTTAACGTGTGATTTTTGATTCCTTGTACAAGCCCATTTCGGCCTCCGTTTTGCTCGCCGTTTGCGCCGGCGTGCCTTATTTATCGTTTCGGTCGATATCACATCGTACTTCAAAGAGAATTACAAACGTTTTTTTTCGTACTTTTTTTTGTACCCATAGAGTACTTAAGCGTGTGATTTTCGATTCCTTGTACAAGGCCATTCGGCCTCCGTTTTGCTTGCCGTTTGCGCCGGCGTGCCTTATTTATCGTTCTGGTCGATATCACATCCTTACTTCAAAGAGAATTACAAAGGTTTTTTTCGTACTCTTTTTTGTACCCATAGAGTACTTAACGGTGTAATTTTTGATTCCTTGTACAAGGCCATTCTGGCCTCCGTTTTGCTTGCCGTTTGCGCCGGCGTGCCTTATTTATCGGTGATTTTTGATTCCTTGTACAAGGCCATTCTGGCCTCCGTTTTGCTTGCCGTTTGCGCCGGCGTGCCTTATTTATCGTTCTGGTCGATATCACATCGGTACTTCAAAGAGAATTACAAACGTTTTTTTTCGTACTTTTTTTCGTACCCATAGAGTACTTAACGTGTGATTTTTGATTCCTTGTACAAGGCCATTCGGCCTCCGTTTTGCTTGCCGTTTGCGCCGGCGTGCCTTATTTATCGTTCGGTCGATATCACATCGGTACTTCAAAGAGAATTACAAACGTTTTTTTTCGTACTTTTTTTTCGTACCCATAGAGTACTTAAGCGTGTGATTTTTGATTCTTGTACAAGGCCATTCGGCCTCCGTTTTGCTTGCCGTTTGCGCCGGCGTGCCTTATTTATCGTTCGGTCGATATCACATCGGTACTTCAAAGAGAATTACAAACGTTTTTTTTCGTACTTTTTTTCGTACCCATAGAGTACTTAACTTGTGTGATTTTTGATTTCTTGTACAAGGCCATTCGGCCTCCGTTTTGCTTGCCGTTTGCGCCGGCGTGCCTTATTTATCGTTCGGTCGATATCACATCGGTACTTCAAAGAGAATTACAAACGTTTTTTTTTCGTACTTTTTTTCGTACCCATAGAGTACTTAAGCGTGTGATTTTTGATTCCTTGTACAAGGCCATTCGGCCTCCGTTTTGCTTGCCGTTTGCGCCGGCGTGCCTTATTTATCGTTCGGTCGATATCACATCGTACTTCAAAGAGAATTACAAACGTTTTTTTTCGTACTTTTTTTCGTACCCATAGAGTACTTAAGCGTGTGATTTTTGATTCTTGTACAAGGCCATTCGGCCTCCGTTTTGCTTGCCGTTTGCGCCGGCGTGCCTTATTTATCGTTCGGTCGATATCACATCGGTACTTCAAAGAGAATTACAAACGTTTTTTTTCGTTTTTTTCGTACCCATAGAGTACTTAAGCGTGTGTGATTTTTGATTCCTTGTACAAGGCCATTCGGCCTCCGTTTTGCTTGCCGTTTGCGCCGGCGTGCCTTATTTATCGTTCGGTCGATATCACATCGGTACTTCAAAGAGAATTACAAACGTTTTTTTTTCGTACTTTTTTTTCGTACCCATAGAGTACTTAACGTGTGATTTTTGATTCCTTGTACAAGGCCATTCGGCCTCCGTTTTGCTTGCCGTTTGCGCCGGCGTGCCTTATTTATCGTTCGGTCGATATCACATCGGTACTTCAAAGAGAATTACAAACGTTTTTTTTCGTACTTTTTTTCGTACCCATAGAGTACTTAAGCGTGTGATTTTTGATTCCTTGTACAAGGCCATTCGGCCTCCGTTTTGCTTGCCGTTTGCGCCGGCGTGCCTTATTTATCGTTCGGTCGATATCACATCGGTACTTCAAAGAGAATTACAAACGTTTTTTTTCGTACTTTTTTTCGTACCCATAGAGTACTTAAGCGTGTGTGATTTTTGATTCCTTGTACAAGGCCATTCGGCCTCCGTTTTGCTTGCCGTTTGCGCCGGCGTGCCTTATTTATCGTTCGGTCGATATCACATCGGTACTTCAAAGAGAATTACAAACGTTTTTTTTTCGTACTTTTTTTCGTACCCATAGAGTACTTAAGCGTGTGATTTTTGATTCCTTGTACAAGGCCATTCGGCCTCCGTTTTGCTTGCCGTTTGCGCCGGCGTGCCTTATTTATCGTTCGGTCGATATCACATCGGTACTTCAAAGAGAATTACAAACGTTTTTTTTCGTACTTTTTTTCGTACCCATAGAGTACTTAGCGTGTGATTTTTGATTCCTTGTACAAGGCCATTCGGCCTCCGTTTTGCTTGCCGTTTGCGCCGGCGTGCCTTATTTATCGTTCGGTCGATATCACATCGGTACTTCAAAGAGAATTACAAACGTTTTTTTTCGTACTTTTTTTCGTACCCATAGAGTACTTAAGCGTGTGATTTTTGATTCCTTGTACAAGGCCATTTCGGCCTCCGTTTTGCTTGCCGTTTGCGCCGGCGTGCCTTATTTATCGTTCGGTCGATATCACATCGGTACTTCAAAGAGAATTACAAACGTTTTTTTTTCGTACTTTTTTTCGTACCCATAGAGTACTTAGCGTGTGATTTTTGATTCCTTGTACAAGGCCATTCGGCCTCCGTTTTGCTTGCCGTTTGCGCCGGCGTGCCTTATTTATCGTTCGGTCGATATCACATCGGTACTTCAAAGAGAATTACAAACGTTTTTTTTCGTACTTTTTTTCGTACCCATAGAGTACTTAGCGTGTGATTTTTGATTCCTTGTACAAGGCCATTCGGCCTCCGTTTTGCTTGCCGTTTGCGCCGGCGTGCCTTATTTATCGTTTCGGTCGATATCACATCGGTACTTCAAAGAGAATTACAAACGTTTTTTTTCGTACTTTTTTTCGTACCCATAGAGTACTTAACGTGTGATTTTTGATTCCTTGTACAAGGCCATTCGGCCTCCGTTTTGCTTGCCGTTTGCGCCGGCGTGCCTTATTTATCGTTCGGTCGATATCACATCGGTACTTCAAAGAGAATTACAAACGTTTTTTTTTCGTACTTTTTTCGTACCCATAGAGTACTTAAGCGTGTGATTTTTGATTCCTTGTACAAGGCCATTCGGCCTCCGTTTTGCTTGCCGTTTGCGCCGGCGTGCCTTATTTATCGTTCGGTCGATATCACATCGGTACTTCAAAGAGAATTACAAACGTTTTTTTTTCGTACTTTTTTTCGTACCCATAGAGTACTTAAGCGTGTGATTTTTGATTTCTTGTACAAGGCCATTCGGCCTCCGTTTTGCTTGCCGTTTGCGCCGGCGTGCCTTATTTATCGTTCGGTCGATATCACATCGGTACTTCAAAGAGAATTACAAACGTTTTTTTTTCGTACTTTTTTTCGTACCCATAGAGTACTTAAGCGTGTGATTTTTGATTCCTTGTACAAGGCCATTCGGCCTCCGTTTTGCTTGCCGTTTGCGCCGGCGTGCCTTATTTATCGTTCGGTCGATATCACATCGGTACTTCAAAGAGAATTACAAACGTTTTTTTTTCGTACTTTTTTTCGTACCCATAGAGTACTTAAGCGTGTGATTTTTGATTCCTTGTACAAGGCCATTCGGCCTCCGTTTTGCTTGCCGTTTGCGCCGGCGTGCCTTATTTATCGTTCGGTCGATATCACATCGGTACTTCAAAGAGAATTACAAACGTTTTTTTTCGTACTTTTTTTTCGTACCCATAGAGTACTTAACTTGTGTGATTTTTGATTCCTTGTACAAGGCCATTCGGCCTCCGTTTTGCTTGCCGTTTGCGCCGGCGTGCCTTATTTATCGTTCGGTCGATATCACATCGGTACTTCAAAGAGAATTACAAACGTTTTTTTTTCGTACTTTTTTTCGTACCCATAGAGTACTTAAGCGTGTGATTTTTGATTCCTTGTACAAGGCCATTCGGCCTCCGTTTTGCTTGCCGTTTGCGCCGGCGTGCCTTATTTATCGTTCGGTCGATATCACATCGGTACTTCAAAGAGAATTACAAACGTTTTTTTTCGTACTTTTTTTCGTACCCATAGAGTACTTAGCGTGTGATTTTTGATTCCTTGTACAAGGCCATTCGGCCTCCGTTTTGCTTGCCGTTTGCGCCGGCGTGCCTTATTTATCGTTCGGTCGATATCACATCGGTACTTCAAAGAGAATTACAAACGTTTTTTTTCGTACTTTTTTTCGTACCCATAGAGTACTTAGCGTGTGATTTTTGATTCTTGTACAAGGCCATTCGGCCTCCGTTTTGCTTGCCGTTTGCGCCGGCGTGCCTTATTTATCGTTCGGTCGATATCACATCGGTACTTCAAAGAGAATTACAAACGTTTTTTTTCGTACTTTTTTCGTACCCATAGAGTACTTAAGCGTGTGATTTTTGATTTCTTGTACAAGGCCATTCGGCCTCCGTTTTGCTTGCCGTTTGCGCCGGCGTGCCTTATTTATCGTTCGGTCGATATCACATCGGTACTTCAAAGAGAATTACAAACGTTTTTTTTCGTACTTTTTTTCGTACCCATAGAGTACTTAAGCGTGTGATTTTTGATTCCTTGTACAAGGCCATTCGGCCTCCGTTTTGCTTGCCGTTTGCGCCGGCGTGCCTTATTTATCGTTCGGTCGATATCACATCGGTACTTCAAAGAGAATTACAAACGTTTTTTTTTCGTACTTTTTTTCGTACCCATAGAGTACTTAAGCGTGTGATTTTTGATTCCTTGTACAAGGCCATTCGGCCTCCGTTTTGCTTGCCGTTTGCGCCGGCGTGCCTTATTTATCGTTCGGTCGATATCACATCGGTACTTCAAAGAGAATTACAAACGTTTTTTTCGTACTTTTTTTCGTACCCATAGAGTACTTAGCGTGTGATTTTTGATTCCTTGTACAAGGCCATTCGGCCTCCGTTTTGCTTGCCGTTTGCGCCGGCGTGCCTTATTTATCGTTCGGTCGATATCACATCGGTACTTCAAAGAGAATTACAAACGTTTTTTTTTTCGTACTTTTTTTCGTACCCATAGAGTACTTAAGCGTGTGATTTTTGATTCTTGTACAAGGCCATTCGGCCTCCGTTTTGCTTGCCGTTTGCGCCGGCGTGCCTTATTTATCGTTCGGTCGATATCACATCGGTACTTCAAAGAGAATTACAAACGTTTTTTTTCGTACTTTTTTCGTACCCATAGAGTACTTAAGCGTGTGATTTTTGATTCCTTGTACAAGGCCATTCGGCCTCCGTTTTGCTTGCCGTTTGCGCCGGCGTGCCTTATTTATCGTTCGGTCGATATCACATCGGTACTTCAAAGAGAATTACAAACCATTTTTTTTTCGTACTTTTTTTCGTACCCATAGAGTACTTAAGCGTGTGATTTTTGATTCCTTGTACAAGGCCATTCGGCCTCCGTTTTTTGCTTGCCGTTTGCGCCGGCGTGCCTTATATATGAAAACTAAGGATCTAGATTTAAGTATTCAACAAAATAAGCTAGTAATCATGTTTTATGAAGAGAAAACAAGAAGAAATGAAAACTTACTAGAACAAATGGATTTTAGAACGAAAATGAAAGGATAGGAGCAGCTTAGATCCACCCTCGGAGTCGCACTTCGGGTTTCTCCAAGTTCGAGAATATCGCACAAAGGTCGCTCACACCTTTGATAAATTCTCTAGTTAAACCTTCACCCGAGTCACAAGGAAAAGTTTTAACTATATGTTTCAATCTTGAAACTTTAAAATATATAATATTTCACTCAAATATAACTTGAGTTTATACATGGTAAGTATACAAGCTTATATAGAACTAAAATAAGAGAACTACTCCCAAATAGGCAATGTGGGACAAAAATACTTATACTTTGTCAATTTGGGAGCTAAGCTTCACTCAAATCGATGTGGGAGAATGTGGAAGGAGCAAGACACGTCCAAGGCATGTCTAGGACAAGTCTTGGACATGTCTTGGGTGAAAACTTGGACAAGGTCTATTTTTAGTAGGGAAAGTTTCCAAAATTTAAGGTGAAAAAGGTATCGGGTTTTTGAAGGGTAAAAAGGGTAGATTATTGTAGGGTAGGGCCTCAAATACCTTTAAGGTATAGGGTACTTGGGAATGGAGGGTTTAGTTTCCCAAAATGGAAAGCCGAAGGTCGGGTTTGACAAAGCGCCATTTTGGGAAGGGTTGTTCAAAATTGGTCAAAACTCCCAAAAATACCCCTACCTTATTACATGTCAAAACAAAACGAAAATAAAGTTTATTACAAGTTATTCATCGAAATAATATATAAGTCTTCAATCTTCTTCGTGTCATTCCCTCCCGGTGAAAAGGATTCGTCCTCGAATCAACAAAATGTCGTTTGAGTCCTCCGCCGCAAGTATGACATCATAAAACACCTCCGAGTCTCCTCGTAAGTATGCCGGGGTCAAAACAAACACGAACAAGTGCACGAGGTCGTGCCTCACTAATCCGCACCAAAGATGTTGGAGGAAATGTACGAGGTTGGGAACTCGTATGAACCTTTGCAAGAATCAAAATTTTTTGTGTAGGCAAAATCGTCCTACATATGTGCTTTATAGCACCCTCCAAACACACGTCCTCCGAGAGAAGTATCCGTACATGAATTACGCAAAACGTGAACATGCTCAACAATACCAAGATTAGTCATAGAATGTACGTGAGCAACATCAATCGTATTATGTACATGATTCTCCACACAAACGTCAGAATTACCCAAATCTTGGATATCCGTATCCGAACCCAATGCAATGTCAACAATAATCTCATCCGGCGTGGTAACCACATCATGCAAAGAAGTATCAACAATACTATCGAAAAGCATGGCAAAGTAGATTCACCAACAAGTCCATTGACTATAGCATCATCAACGATAACCGAATCGACCACGGTGTTGGCCTCAAGGCGAACGGGAGTATCATAGACGACCTCAGTAGAAGGTTGAGGAACAACACAATCATTAGGCATATATTTTGGTGCCTTGCCACGTATAGCTTCTTCGCGGGTGATACCATACTTTTGAAAGAAAAGCTCATCCGCAGCCTTCCACTTTGCCTCAAGTGCTTTCCTCCGCTCCACACGTTCTAATTCCTGCTTTTCTCGTTTTGCCTCAAAATCAAGTAGTCCCCTATCAACCCAACGACCACCAACCCTTTTATCACGACCACGAACAGCACCAAGAGTACCAATTCCACGTTGAGTAATGTGAGATGTTAACTTCGCAATTTGCGCACTCAAATGCGTATGAAAATGGTCAATACGATGAGAAAAGCTGTCATTGAATGATTGAATGTCTAGACGCCAAGGAGAATCTTTTTTGTACACTCGAGCCATCGTCAAAGACCTCACAATCCACTCGTGTTTCACTCTCCCTCAATAACTCACGAAAGGTGATGTCCAACCGTCGAAACAAATCAAAGTTGAGCAAATTCGGACAATTCCACAAAAGAAAGAACTAGGGTTTATAATTTCTGGAACTGGAACACGAAATGGCAGCAATTTTCACGACCAAACGGTATGGAATTTGAAAAGACTCAAAGAACGAAACTTGTAGTCCATTAATTTTTCTTCAAGACTGTGAAGTTTCAGGAAAATTGAACATGGATAGCCACGTCAAAATAAATTCGTAAACAGATGACTACACAGATAGATTTTCGGACAGAAATAGATTAGCACGTTACGGAGACATTTGGGAAGAATTGGTCGATAATTTGGATAAACACAAAGGACGAAAGTTGTAGAACAGACAATTTCCTATAAGTTCAGAAAAAAATTCACGCATTTCCGACCACTACAACTCCGGAAAAACGAATTATTTCACAACGGTTCCAGAAAAACGCACAGGATATTGCTGGGCAGATTTGACCAAGCTAAACTCCGAATTTGGCAAAGTCAAAAAGAGACAAAATATACATAAATAAACGATCTATCAACTGGTAAAATTTGATAAATTTACGACGTGTTTTGAATATGAAACGACTTGAACAAATACGGAATTCGGATTGGACAGATTCAAAGAAAATGATGTGAACAAGGATGAACAAGAAATTCACTAGATGAACACCTAAATCCCAAATCTCTGATACCAAATGATATGAAAACTAAGGATCTAGATTTAAGTATTCAACAAAATAAGCTAGTAATCATGTTTTATGAAGAGAAAACAAGAAGAAATGAAAACTTACTAGAACAAATGGATTTAGAACGAAAATGAAAGGATAGGAGCAGCTTAGATCCACCCTCGGAGTCGCACTTCGGGTTTCTCCAAGTTCGAGAATATCGCACAAAGGTCGCTCACACCTTTGATAAATTCTCTAGTTAAACCTTCACCCAGTCACAAGGAAAAGTTTTAACTATTTGTTTCAATCACTGAAACTTTAAAATATATAATATTTCACTCAAATATAACTTGAGTTTATACATGGTAAGTTACAAGCTTATATAGAACTAAAATAAGAGAACTTCTCCCAAATAGGCAATGTGGGACAAAAATACTTATACTTTGTCAATTTGGGAGCTAAGCTTCACTCAAATCGATGTGGGAGAATGTGGAAGGAGCAAGACACGTCCAAGGCATGTCTAGGACAAGTCTTGGACATGTCTTGGGTGAAAACTTGGACAAGGTCTATTTTTAGTAGGGAAAGTTTCCAAAATTTAAGGTGAAAAAGGTATCGGGTTTTTGAAGGGTAAAAAGGGTAGATTATTGTAGGGTAGGGCCTCAAATACCTTTAAGGTATAGGGTACTTGGGAATGGAGGGTTTAGTTTCCCAAAATGGAAAGCCGAAGGTCGGGTTTGACAAAACTGCCAATTTGGGAAGGGTTGTTCAAAATTGGTCAAAACTCCCAAAAATACCCCTACCCCTTATTACATGTCAAAACAAAACGAAAATAAAGTTTATTACAAGTTATTCATCGAAATAATATATAAGTCTTCAATCTTCTTCGTGTCAATTACAAACGTTTTTTTTTCGTACTTTTTTTCGTACCCATGTAGAGTACTTAAGCGTGTGATTTTTGATTTCTTGTACAAGGCCATTCGGCCTCCGTTTTGCTTGCCGTTTGCGCCGGCGTGCCTTATTTATCGTTACGGTCGATATCACATCGGTACTTCAAAGAGAATTACAAACGTTTTTTTCGTACTTTTTTTCGTACCCATAGAGTACTTAGCGTGTGATTTTTGATTCCTTGTACAAGGCCATTCGGCCTCCGTTTTGCTTGCCGTTTGCGCCGGCGTGCCTTATTTATCGTTCGGTCGATATCACATCGGTACTTCAAAGAGAATTACAAACGTTTTTTTTCGTACTTTTTTTCGTACCCATAGAGTACTTAAGCGTGTGATTTTTGATTTCTTGTACAAGGCCATTCGGCCTCCGTTTTGCTTGCCGTTTGCGCCGGCGTGCCTTATTTATCGTTCGGTCGATATCACATCGTACTTCAAAGAGAATTACAAACGTTTTTTTTCGTACTTTTTTTCGTACCCATAGAGTACTTAGCTGTGTGATTTTTGATTTCTTGTACAAGGCCATTCGGCCTCCGTTTTGCTTGCCGTTTGCGCCGGCGTGCCTTATTTATCGTTCGGTCGATATCACATCGGTACTTCAAAGAGAATTACAAACGTTTTTTTTTCGTACTTTTTTTCGTACCCATAGAGTACTTAAGCGTGTGATTTTTGATTTCTTGTACAAGGCCATTCGGCCTCCGTTTTGCTTGCCGTTTGCGCCGGCGTGCCTTATTTATCGTTCGGTCGATATCACATCGGTACTTCAAAGAGAATTACAAACGTTTTTTTTCGTACTTTTTTTCGTACCCATAGAGTACTTAAGCGTGTGATTTTTGATTCCTTGTACAAGGCCATTCGGCCTCCGTTTTGCTTGCCGTTTGCGCCGGCGTGCCTTATTTATCGTTCGGTCGATATCACATCGGTACTTCAAAGAGAATTACAAACGTTTTTTTCGTACTTTTTTTTTCGTACCCATAGAGTACTTAGCGTGTGATTTTTGATTTCTTGTACAAGGCCATTCGGCCTCCGTTTTGCTTGCCGTTTGCGCCGGCGTGCCTTATTTATCGTTCGGTCGATATCACATCGGTACTTCAAAGAGAATTACAAACGTTTTTTTTTTTTTCGTACTTTTTTTCGTACCCATAGAGTACTTAAGCGTGTGATTTTTGATTCCTTGTACAAGGCCATTCGGCCTCCGTTTTGCTTGCCGTTTGCGCCGGCGTGCCTTATTTATCGTTCGGTCGATATCACATCGGTACTTCAAAGAGAATTACAAACGTTTTTTTTCGTACTTTTTTTTCGTACCCATAGAGTACTTAAGCGTGTGATTTTTGATTCCTTGTACAAGGCCATTCGGCCTCCGTTTTGCTTGCCGTTTGCGCCGGCGTGCCTTATTTATCGTTCGGTCGATATCACATCGGTACTTCAAAGAGAATTACAAACGTTTTTTTTTCGTACTTTTTTTCGTACCCATAGAGTACTTAAGCTGTGTGATTTTTGATTTCCTTGTACAAGGCCATTCGGCCTCCGTTTTGCTTGCCGTTTGCGCCGGCGTGCCTTATTTATCGTTCGGTCGATATCACATCAGTACTTCAAAGAGAATTACAAACGTTTTTTTTCGTACTTTTTTTTTTCGTACCCATAGAGTACTTAATTGTGTGATTTTTGATTCCTTGTACAAGGCCATTCGGCCTCCGTTTTGCTTGCCGTTTGCGCCGGCGTGCCTTATTTATCGTTCGGTCGATATCACATCGGTACTTCAAAGAGAATTACAAACGTTTTTTTTTTCGTACTTTTTTTCGTACCCATAGAGTACTTAGCGTGTGATTTTTGATTTCTTGTACAAGGCCATTCGGCCTCCGTTTTGCTTGCCGTTTGCGCCGGCGTGCCTTATTTATCGTTCGGTCGATATCACATCGGTACTTCAAAGAGAATTACAAACGTTTTTTTTTTTCGTACTTTTTTTCGTACCCATAGAGTACTTAACGTGTGATTTTTGATTCCTTGTACAAGGCCATTCGGCCTCCGTTTTGCTTGCCGTTTGCGCCGGCGTGCCTTATTTATCGTTACGGTCGATATCACATCGTACTTCAAAGAGAATTACAAACGTTTTTTTTCGTACTTTTTTTCGTACCCATAGAGTACTTAAGCGTGTGTGATTTTTGATTCCTTGTACAAGGCCATTCGGCCTCCGTTTTGCTTGCCGTTTGCGCCGCGTGCCTTATTTATCGTTCGGTCGATATCACATCGGTACTTCAAAGAGAATTACAAACGTTTTTTTCGTACTTTTTTTCGTACCCATAGAGTACTTAAGCGTGTGATTTTTGATTCCTTGTACAAGGCCATTCGGCCTCCGTTTTGCTTGCCGTTTGCGCCGGCGTGCCTTATTTATCGTTCGGTCGATATCACATCGGTACTTCAAAGAGAATTACAAACGTTTTTTTTCGTACTTTTTTTCGTACCCATAGAGTACTTAACGTGTGATTTTTGATTCCTTGTACAAGGCCATTCGGCCTCCGTTTTGCTTGCCGTTTGCGCCGGCGTGCCTTATTTATCGTTCGGTCGATATCACATCGGTACTTCAAAGAGAATTACAAACGTTTTTTTTCGTACTTTTTTTCGTACCCATAGAGTACTTAAGCTTGTGTGATTTTTGATTCCTTGTACAAGGCCATTCGGCCTCCGTTTTGCTTGCCGTTTGCGCCGGCGTGCCTTATTTATCGTTACGGTCGATATCACATCGGTACTTCAAAGAGAATTACAAACGTTTTTTTTCGTACTTTTTTTCGTACCCATAGAGTACTTAAGCGTGTGATTTTTGATTTCTTGTACAAGGCCATTCGGCCTCCGTTTTGCTTGCCGTTTGCGCCGGCGTGCCTTATTTATCGTTCGGTCGATATCACATCGGTACTTCAAAGAGAATTACAAACGTTTTTTTCGTACTTTTTTTCGTACCCATAGAGTACTTAAGCGTGTGATTTTTGATTCTTGTACAAGGCCATTCGGCCTCCGTTTTGCTTGCCGTTTGCGCCGGCGTGCCTTATTTATCGTTCGGTCGATATCACATCGGTACTTCAAAGAGAATTACAAACGTTTTTTTTCGTACTTTTTTTCGTACCCATAGAGTACTTAAGCGTGTGATTTTTGATTCCTTGTACAAGGCCATTCGGCCTCCGTTTTGCTTGCCGTTTGCGCCGGCGTGCCTTATTTATCGTTACGGTCGATATCACATCGGTACTTCAAAGAGAATTACAAACGTTTTTTTTTCGTACTTTTTTTTTCGTACCCATAGAGTACTTAAGCGTGTGATTTTTGATTCTTGTACAAGGCCATTCGGCCTCCGTTTTGCTTGCCGTTTGCGCCGGCGTGCCTTATTTATCGTTTCGGTCGATATCACATCGGTACTTCAAAGAGAATTACAAACGTTTTTTTTCGTACTTTTTTTCGTACCCATAGAGTACTTAAGCGTGTGATTTTTGATTTCTTGTACAAGGCCATTCGGCCTCCGTTTTGCTTGCCGTTTGCGCCGGCGTGCCTTATTTATCGTTCGGTCGATATCACATCGGTACTTCAAAGAGAATTACAAACGTTTTTTTTCGTACTTTTTTTCGTACCCATAGAGTACTTAAGCGTGTGATTTTTGATTCCTTGTACAAGGCCATTTCGGCCTCCGTTTTGCTTGCCGTTTGCGCCGGCGTGCCTTATTTATCGTTCGGTCGATATCACATCGTACTTCAAAGAGAATTACAAACGTTTTTTTTTTCGTACTTTTTTTTCGTACCCATAGAGTACTTAAGCGTGTGATTTTTGATTCCTTGTACAAGGCCATTCGGCCTCCGTTTTGCTTGCCGTTTGCGCCGGCGTGCCTTATTTATCGTTCGGTCGATATCACATCGGTACTTCAAAGAGAATTACAAACGTTTTTTTTCGTACTTTTTTTTCGTACCCATAGAGTACTTAACCGTGTGATTTTTGATTCCTTGTACAAGGCCATTCGGCCTCCGTTTTGCTTGCCGTTTGCGCCGGCGTGCCTTATTTATCGTTCGGTCGATATCACATCGGTACTTCAAAGAGAATTACAAACGTTTTTTTTCGTACTTTTTTTCGTACCCATAG
Source organism: Gentiana straminea (assembly GCA_036785695.1). NCBI lineage: Eukaryota > Viridiplantae > Streptophyta > Magnoliopsida > Gentianales > Gentianaceae > Gentiana > Gentiana straminea. The sequence goes on from JAVUPR010000084.1 coordinate 446,402, forward strand.
AGTACTTTGTGTGATTTTTGATTCCTTGTACAAGGCCATTCGCCTCCGTTTTGCTTGCCGTTTGCGCCGGCGTGCCTTATTTATCGTTCGGTCGATATCACATCGGTACTTCAAAGAGAATTACAAACGTTTTTTTTCGTACTTTTTTTCGTACCCATAGAGTACTTAGCGTGTGATTTTTGATTCCTTGTACAAGGCCATTTCGGCCTCCGTTTTGCTTGCCGTTTGCGCCGGCGTGCCTTATTTATCGTTCGGTCGATATCACATCGGTACTTCAAAGAGAATTACAAACGTTTTTTTTCGTACTTTTTTTCGTACCCATAGAGTACTTAAGCGTGTGATTTTTGATTCCTTGTACAAGGCCATTCGGCCTCCGTTTTGCTTGCCGTTTGCGCCGGCGTGCCTTATTTATCGTTCGGTCGATATCACATCGGTACTTCAAAGAGAATTACAAACGTTTTTTTTCGTAATTTTTTTCGTACCCATAGAGTACTTAAGCGTGTGATTTTTGATTCTTGTACAAGGCCATTCGGCCTCCGTTTTGCTTGCCGTTTGCGCCGGCGTGCCTTATTTATCGTTACGGTCGATATCACATCGGTACTTCAAAGAGAATTACAAACGTTTTTTTTTCGTACTTTTTTTTTCGTACCCATAGAGTACTTAAGCTGTGTGATTTTTGATTCCTTGTACAAGGCCATTCGGCCTCCGTTTTGCTTGCCGTTTGCGCCGGCGTGCCTTATTTATCGTTCGGTCGATATCACATCGTACTTCAAAGAGAATTACAAACGTTTTTTTTTCGTACTTTTTTTTCGTACCCATAGAGTACTTAAGTTTTTTTTTTTCGTACTTTTTTCGTACCCATAGAGTACTTAATCGTGTGATTTTTGATTCCTTGTACAAGGCCATTCGGCCTCCGTTTTGCTTGCCGTTTGCGCCGGCGTGCCTTATTTATCGTTCGGTCGATATCACATCGGTACTTCAAAGAGAATTACAAACGTTTTTTTCGTACTTTTTCGTACCCATAGAGTACTTAACTCGTGTGATTTTTGATTCCTTGTACAAGGCCATTCTGGCCTCCGTTTTGCTTGCCGTTTGAGCCGGCGTGCCTTATTTATCGTTCCGGTCGATATCACATCAGTACTTCAAAGAGAATTACAAACGTTTTTTTCGTACTTTTTTTTGTACCCATAGAGTACTTAACTGTGTGATTTTTGATTCCTTGTACAAGGCCATTCTGGCCTCCGTTTTGCTTGCCGTTTGCGCCGGCGTGCCTTATTTATCGTTCCGGTCGATATCACATCATTACTTCAAAGAGAATTACAAACGTTTTTTTTCGTACTTTTTTTGTACCCATAGAGTACTTAACGGTGTGATTTTTGATTCCTTGTACAAGGCCATTCTGGCCTCCGTTTTGCTTGCCGTTTGCTCCGGCGTGCCTTATTTATCGTTCTGGTCGATATCACATCGATTTCAAAGAGAATTACAAACGTTTTTTTTCGTACTTTTTTTCGTACCCATAGAGTACTTAACTGTGTGATTTTTGATTTCTTGTACAAGGCCATTCTGGCCTCCGTTTTGCTTGCCGTTTGTGCCGGCGTGCCTTATTTATCATTCTGGTCGATATCACATCAGTATTTCAAAGAGAATTACAAACGTTTTTTTTCGTACTTTTTTTCGTACCCATAGAGTACTTAACTGTGTGATTTTTGATTTCTTGTACAAGGCCATACCTCGGCCCGTTTTGCTTGCCGTTTGCCGGCGTGCCTTATTTATCGTTCGGTCGATATCACATCGTATTTCAAAGAGAATTACAAACGTTTTTTTTTCGTACTTTTTTTTTTCGTACCCATAGAGTACTTAACCGTGTGATTTTTGATTCCTTGTTCAAGGCCATTCGGCCTCCGTTTTGCTTTCCGTTTGCGCCGGCGTGCCTTATTTATCGTTCTAGTCGATATCACAACATTACTTCAAAGAGAATTACAAACGTTTTTTTTCGTACTTTTTTTGTACCCATAAAGTACTTAACGGTGTGATTTTGATTCCTTGTACAAGGCCATTTCGGCCTCCGTTTTGCTTGCCGTTTGCGCCGGCGTGCCTTACTTATCGTTCGGTCGATATCACATCAAGTATTTCAAAGAGAATTACAAACATTTTTTCGTACTCTTTTTTCGTACCCATAGAGTACTTAACGGTGTGATTTTTGATTCCTTGTACAAGGCCATTCGGCCTCCGTTTTGCTTGCCGTTTGCGCCGGCGTGCCTTATTTATCGTTCTGGTCGATATCATATCAGTACTTCAAAGAGAATTACAAATGTTGTTTTTGTACTCTTTTTTGTACCCATAGAGTACATAACGGTGTGATTTTTGATTCCTTGTACAAGGCCATTCTGGCCTCCGTTTTGCTTGCCGTTTGTGCCGGCGTGCCTTATTTATCGTTCTGGTCGATATCACATCAGTACTTCAAAGATAATTACAAACATTTTTTTTCGTACTTTTTTTCGTACCCATAGAGTACTTAACTGTTTGATTTTTGATTCCTTGTACAAGACCATTCTGGCCTCCATTTTGCTTGCCGTTTGCGCCGGCGTGCCTTATTTATCGTTCGCTCGATAACACATCGCATTTCAAGAGAATTACAAACGTTTTTTTTTTCGTACTTTGTTTCGTACCCATAGAGTACTTAACTACGTGTGATTTTTGATTCCTTGTACAAGGCCATTCTGGCCACCGTTTTGCTTGCCGTTTGCGCCGGCGTGACTTATTTATCGTTTCGGTCGATAACACATCGCATTTCAAAGAGAATTACAAACGTTTTTTTTCGTGTTTTGTTTCGTACCCATAGAGTACTTAACTATGTGATTTTTGATTCATTGTACAAGGCCATTCTGGCCTCCGTTTTGCTTGCCGTTTGCGCCGGCGTACCTTATTTATCGTTCTGGTCGATACCACATCAGTACTTCAAAGAGAATTACAAACGTTTTTTTTCGTACTTTTTTTTTCGTACCCATAGAGTACTTAACTGTGTGATTTTTGATTCCTTGTACTAGGCCATTCTGGCCACCGTTTTGCTTGCCGTTTGCGCCGGCGTGCCTTATTTATGTTTCGGTCGATATCACATCGTACTTCAAAGAGAATTACAAACGTTTTTTTTTCGTATTTTTTTTCGTACCCATAGAGTACTTAACTCGTGTGATTTTTGATTCTTTGTACAAGGCCATCTACGGCCTCCGTTTTGCTTGCCGTTTATTTATCGTCTCGGTCGATATCACATCAGTACTTCAAATAGAATTACAAATGTTTTTTTTCGTACTTTTTTCGTAACCATAGAGTACTTAACAGTGTGAGTTTCGATTCCTTGTACAAGGCCATTCTGGCCTCCATTTTGCTTGCCGTTTCGCCGGAGTGCTTTATTTATCGTTCTAGTCGATATCACATCAGTATTTCAAAGAGATTTACAAACAATTTTTTTCGTACTCTTTTTTGTACCCATAGAGTACTTAACGGTGTGATTTTTGATTCCTTGTACAAGGCAATTCTGGCCTCCGTTTTGCTTGCCGTTTGCGCCGGCGTGCCTTATTTATCGTTCGGTCGATAACACATCGGCACTTCAATGAGAATTACAAACTTTTTTTTCGTACCTTTGTTTTGTACCATAGAGTACTTAACGGTGTGATTTTTGATTCCTTGTACAAGGCCATTCTCGATCTCTCGTTTTGCTTGCCGTTTGTGCCGGCGTACCTTATTTATCGTTCGGTCGAGACACATCAAGTACTTCCAAAGAGAATTACAAACGTTTTTTTTGTACTTTTTTTTGTACCCATAGAGTACTTAAGCTGTGTGATTTTTTATTCCTTGTACAAGGCCATTCGGCCTCCGTTTTGCTTGCGCTTGCGCTCGGCGTGCCTTATTTATCGTTCGGTCGATATCACATCGAAGTACTTCAAAGATAATTACAAACGTTTTTTTTCGTACTTTTTTCGTACCCATAAGTACTTAACCGTGTGATTTTGATTCCTTGTACAAGGCAATTTCGGCCTCCGTTTTGCTTGCCGTTTGCGCCGGCGTGCCTTATTTATCGTTCGGTCGATACCACATCTGTAATTCAAAGAGAATTACAAACGTTTTTTTTCGTACTTTTTTTCGTACCCATAAAGTACTTAACTGTGTGATTTTTGATTCCTTGTACAAGGCCTTTTTGGCCTCCGTTTTGCTTGCCGTTTGCGCCGGCGTGCCATATTTATCGTTCTGGTCGATATCACATCAGTACTTCAAAGAGAATTACAAACGTTTTTTTTCGTACTTTTTTTCGTACCCATAGAGTACATAACTGTGTGATTTTTGATTCCTTGTACAAGGCCATTCTGGCCTCCGTTTTGCTTGCCGTTTGCGCCGGCGTGCCTTATTTATCGTTCGGTCGATATCACATCAAATACTTCAAAGAGAATTACAAATGTTTTTTTTTCGTACTTTTTTCGTACCCATAGAGTACTTAACTCGTGTGATTTTTGATTTCTTGTACAAGTGATTTCATTTTTGAAGTACCGATGTGATATCGACTTGTACAAGGCCATTCGGCCTCCGTTTTGCTTGCCGTTTGCGCCGGCGTGCCTTATTTATCGTTCGGTCGATATCACATCGTACGTCAAAGAGAATTACAAACGTTTTTTTTCGTACTTTTTTTCGTACCCATAGAGTACTTAACCTTGTGTGATTTTTGATTCATTGTACAAGGCCATTCGGCCTCCGTTTTGCTTGCCGTTTGCGCCGGCGTGCCTTATTTATCGTTCGGTCGATATCACATCGAGTACTTCAAAGAGAATTACAAACGTTTTTTTTCGTACTTTTTTTCGTACCCATAGAGTACTTAACCGTGTGATTTTTGATTCTTGTACAAGGCCATTCGGCCTCCGTTTTGCTTGCCGTTTGCGCCGGCGTGCCTTATTTATCGTTCGGTCGATATCACATCGTACTTCAAAGAGAATTACAAACGTTTTTTTTTCGTACTTTTTTTCGTACCCATAGAGTACTTAATCGTGTGATTTTTGATTCCTTGTACAAGGCCATTCGGCCTCCGTTTTGCTTGCCGTTTGCGCCGGCGTGCCTTATTTATCGTTCGGTCGATATCGCATCGTACTTCAAAGAGAATTACAAACATTTTTTTTTTTTTCGTACCCATAGAGTACTTAACTGTGTGATTTTTGAATTCTTGTACAAGGCCATTCTGGCCTCCGTTTTGCTTGCCGTTTGCGCCGGCGCGCCTTATTTATCGTTCTGGTCGATATCACATCAGTACTTCAAAGAGAATTACAAACATTTTTTTCGTAATTTTTTTCGTACCCATAGAGTACTTAACTGTGTGATTTTTGATTCCTTGTACAAGGCCATTCTGGCCTCCGTTTTGCTTGCCGTTTGCGCCGGCGTGCCTTATTTATTGTTCGGTCGATATCACATCAGTACATCAAAGAGAATTACAAACGTTTTTTTTCGTACTTTTTTTCGTACCCATAGATTACTTAACTGTGTGATTTTTGATTTCTTGTACAAGGCCATTCTGGCCTCCGTTTTGCTTGCCGTTTGCGCCGGCGTGCCTTATTTATCGTTCGGTCGATATCACATCGTACTTCAAAGAGAACAAACGTTTTTTTTCGTACTTTTTTTTCGTACCCGTAGAGTACTTAACCGTGTGATTTTTGATTTCTTGTACAAGGCCATTCCGGCCTCCGTTTTGCTTGCCGCTTGCGCCGGCGTGCCTTATTTATCGT